>JACEFZ010019792.1:1045000-1262500 GCA_014155875.1 Cepaea nemoralis
ACGAACCCTAAACTGGGTATTGTTTAAGAGCATTGCATACATGTTGACGGTGTCCACAAACGTCCCTGCTTTTTATAATATAAGCGCTGTCACGTAATCGCTGTCCCTCGTACTGATACATCATACAACACAAAAACTGTAATTTATCAGTGGCCATGTTCTTCCAAGAACCATATGTGACTAATAATATGACACGATCTCCCGATCACTTGGTTAGTGAGATCAAATACTTAGCTGTCACGGATAATGACGAAAAACAGAAGTTTCCGTGTGCATGCAACGCATATGAAAAATCCTACTTCAGTCTGACATCGCAACTAGCTGTCCTTTAGGCTGCTATTCTGGGAAAATTGTTATGGAAGGAAACCTAACCACCGGTAGCTAACGCTGATTACCGGTGATGGAAGGTGTCTAGAGGAAGCAAGGTTTACACAAATGCATGCTGAATTCGGACACACTGAACTCTGACTTGCATAATTAGGTTTTACGCAATACTTTCCACACAAAAAAAAAAAAGAACGAAGAAAAGAAGACGATACCTCATTTTTAGCTGTTCTACAAGACTGCACCACTGCTTGTATTCTTTGCGAAGTTGTATACGAATTTGATGGTATTGTGCTATGTATTCGTGTGTGGGAAATCACTTCCTAAAAGGGAGCCTAATCTGCAACAGGAATAACTTCCTGATTGTCTTTTAATACGAGTTTGGAGTCTCTGTGGCGAAGTGTTCAAGCCGTTTGACTCGCGCTCCGAAGGTTGTGGGTTCGATTCCGGGCCGCGTCCTTCGGTTTACGAGTTAAATGGTTCGGAGACTCCTGTGGGTCGTCGCTAAAAGCTACGGAGTTCGTGCTTTGTGTGACGTTTTCCGTGCTGTGGAAAGAGACCGAGCCATATGGGGTAAAACCCGGTGCAATGAAGTAGACCCTGTCGACTTTTAAGCGAGTTTGTTTTTTCAATACGAATTCAATCATATTTCCACATTGTTTATTACTTTCCCATTTCCTGCACTCTCCTTCTTCTTCTTATAGTGTATGCGTGTGACGTTGGTGATCATGTATGTCCACAACCTTTTGTCTCGCATACTGCCAATTACCTCTGAAAAAGTGATTTCTCTATCCCACGATATCAAAATGACCAACATCTTATCTCTCGCTATCCTCCTGCCTTTCCACTAAACGAACTATTGTCACGATTAACTCCAGCTTTAACTTCTCGTGATGTACCAAACGAATGTGGACTGGCTTTACCTGACGCGAGTAACAAGTTATCATTGTAAGATAACGTCTTTAAAAATATTCACTACTCATTGCACACGTCCATTGTGGACTCATCATTATTCTATTAAACCACATCTCGGTAGTCTCTACATCAATGGTCTCGAGTCTTATAAATCCGTCATTACTTACATAATCAGGACTGGCTCAATACAGCTCTTGAGAACGCTTTTCGTCACGCCGGTTGACAAAGGTATATTCGAGTAAATGTTCTTCATCTTGTGAACAGTGCTATTGATTGGGCTATTCATTATGTAACTTCATTTATACATCTTATATATGCAGTTATTAAAGCAATTTAATACAATAATGCATGACTTGTTTATGTACCATGCAATAATATATTTGGCACTTGATGATTATGATGATCATGAAGACTAACTTACACACTTGGTTGATTCAGCTGTATATGTGACACATAGGTTGCCTCGTTAGGGAACACATGTCTTCCCATGGGTTTCGTCCACTACAAGAATGGCTGCCAACGCCATGTCTGTACCAGAACACCTGAAGGCACAATGGATCTTGTGTTTCAGAGCGAAAGTATGTCAAAGTGTATTTTTATTCTACAACATACAAAATATCATCTTGATCATGACATGATGAACAAGCTTGCCTTGACGATGACGTTTCCCCAACATAATATAATAGTGTATCTGCGTGTATCTTCGATACCATCATGTTTTTTTTTCTCTCGTTGTTTACTTCTTTTTTTTTTTTTCTCGTTGTTTACTTCTGTCCTCTAAAAGTACTGGAGTGTTTTGGTCAGAGACCATAACTTTATGAAGGGAAAATCCCAACTGCACCTCCCCGCGGTAGAGGATGGAAACACACTACGGTGTGGCTAACACAGCTCTGGGGACCGAGTATCCACCGGAATAAGTGGACAACTCTGCAGCTGAGCAGAGCAGGGCACTCACTTGTCCTTACAGTCGGAAATGGCTGTCAAAGGCAGAGGTAAAAAGACCACCATGTGAATGTGGAAGGCAAGGGGAAACCACCACATTATCTTCCCAAGACTTCATGGCAAAACATATATCAAAGTTAGTGAAGGACGTTAATGGCTGTCTTAGGGCATCCTCGTCCGGTAGGGACAGTCATGAGCCACAGGTGAAACCAGACCGTCATCCCGCTACTGATGGCAAAATCTTAACTAAAATAAATAAATTTAGAGTAGGAACATGGAATGTTAGGACATTAAATGAGCTAGGAAAGTTGACCAATGTTCTAAGAGAGATGGATAGCATGAAAATGAATATACTAGGCGTTAGTGAGATGAGATGGAAGGGATAGGGCAAAATTATAGCTGACAATCACACAATAATTTATTCTGGAGAGGATACACATGAAAAAGGTGTAGGAATAATATTAGACGAAAAAACAGCCAAGTCAATTAATGGATACTTGTGTATTTAAGATAGAGTTATTATGGTAAAAATTAAAGGCAAACCAATAGACATAAATATTATACAAGTATATGCACCAACAGTAAGCAGTAGTGATGAAGAAATACAACACTTTTACGACGAAATAGAAATGGCGATGGCTCAGATTGGATCACAAGAAATAAAGATAATACTTGGTGATTTTAATGCAAAAGTAGGAAAGGGCAAAATGGAGGATGTAGTGGAGAATTATGGTTTAGGTACAAGAAATGAAAGAGGGGAAAAGCTAAAAGAATGGGCAAATATCAATGATATGATAATTGGAAACACATGGTTTAAACACCATAAAAGACGACTGTACACATGGATAAGTCCTGATAAGAAAATACGCAACCAAATTGACTACATATTAATTAATAAAAGATATAAAAATGCTTTAATTAATGTAAAGACTATGCCTGGTGCTGACTGTAATAGTGATCATGTACCACTATGTGGACAAATAAAAGTAAGATTAAAGAGAGGGAAAAAATGGTTAAGAACATGAGACTTAATAGGTTCTGAAAATAGATAAAGAAATGCAAGAACAATACAGAGTGACTGTGAAAAATAGGTACAATGCAATAACTAAAATACAGAGTATAGATGAACAATGGGAAATGTTAAGGGACTCCATTCATCAAACTAGCAAAGAAGTATTACCGGAGAGAGGTGTCAGGATCTTCTATTAGGCTCGTTGGCTAACACATGTGAGACAGTACAAGTACAACGTAATTCGACGTAAGACATAGCAACACAAGTTCAATGGATTTATTACCACATTAAATACATAACAATAGTTACAGCAATGTACAACATATAACTCACAACCACAATACAGCTCATAGGTCTGACGCTCACGATATCAGTCGTTCAGCTCACAACCACGGAGATTCACACAAACGCCTTGCTCTCGACACACACGTCCGTTCAGATGTCCAGTCCCAGCTTGGTCTGAGATTAACACACACACTGTCCACTGCCTCTCGTGGGGTCACGTGGCTTTGCGTGCGTCTGTCGTCAGCGCTGGTCGCGTGTCAGGTAAGAATCTCGCCAGCCGACAACTCTTGTCCGCCGGGTGCCGTAACGATGTTGCTGCACACTTAGGCTCTGACATTCTCCCCGGGTACTTCAATGAAAGATGCCATCTTTCATTCATGATGTATGTATATACTGGGGTAGTGTTAATTTCATGTCAGAGACTACTCTTTCCCAGTGTTATGCATGAAAATACATATAAGGCATAGAAATATATACACAAAAAATGTAAGTTGTATTGACATGACAAATGAAGTACAATTTTTAACACAATTCAGGTTTCATCCCCCTGATGCCTGGTTACCTTCATTGCAATAATACCCAGTCAGATCAGTAGCACCAGCTTCACGCATCTACCTCCCAGCTATTTGAAAAAAAAGTAATAATATGATTGTTTTGCAACAACCATCTAGCCAGACTGAAATACGGCTTTGTATTAGTCGTATTAAACACTTAAACTCTGCCCTCATTTGGTCAGGAGTTCTTATGTTGGTTTGCAATGTTGGCAGCTCTATGACATGCTTGGTGGACGCCTACCTGCTGTGCCAAACATTTGAGCAACAAAATGTCTATCTATACAATACACATTAATGAATATGTTTCAAATTATGGCCCTTGATGTAATTCACAAATGCAAGGGAAGTAATTTTGACATTTAAGAAATTCCATACATTACAATAATTATTTAATTTCTTAGCGTCATTGCTTGACGTTTCTTCATATTAACGAGAAAAAGTCGGTAATATGAATACATTAATCAAGATATAATTCTAAGATTACACTAATCAAAATAAATAAGTACCCAATTGGTATATTATATTTTATAGATTCGAAAGGATTTTACAAGTGTCATAAATTTTTGGAAATTTGTACATAGTCTGCTAATTATGTTATACTTTTTAAATTATACCGGAAATGCACACGAAACGAAAAATTTGGTTGATGTTACATTTTCTGAACACAAATGATCCGGTTTTATTTCGGAACGGATAGTAGAATGTTCTCACAGTTCGTGTCTGATGTTATAGTATGACAACGGATTATGATGGAATGTTCTTATTTCCGATGTGTTCACACGTCGAACGATTTGGATCACATTCGCTGTAGAGGTGATGTAGGAGTCAATGTTCGGTCCACATTTGCACATGTTAAAATATCACGGTGAAAAAAAATCACCCACAAATGTCACAATGGTAAAGTTCGCTTTTGATAATTGGTTAAGCGTTTGTGACACTGTTGTTGGTGTCTATATACAATTAATATCGTTCTCATTCTAACACACACTACACAATTATACTACACTCATTACATGACTTGATTAAAATAAGTATATTATACATGTCGGTCTCCAAACCGTATCACAATTTTGATTATTGACCTTACACAGTAGGTGAATGGAAAAAAATTCACTCATTGGTGGCTGTGTTGGGCTGAGTGTAATATTACACAGTGCACTCAGACATTGCTTACTGGGTCTGTCGGACAACGGGACAAAAGGTCGGCGATTGTATTCATTCTGCCGGGAATATGGCGAACTTCAAAACTGAAATTCTGAAGCTTCAAGGACCAGCGAGCAATCATGTTATTTGATGGTACTGTGGAATTGATATACCTTAATGGACTGTTGTCAGTTTCGATGATAAAGTGACGTCCTAGAAGATATCTGGACAGCTTTGTTACACTTTCTACTAAGGACAATGCCTCTAATTGCGGAATGGACCAGGCCCGCTCTCGGGGTCTTAGTTTTCTTGATAGAAAACAAACGGGATGCAGGATGCCGTTGTATTCCTGCAATAGGACTGCACCGATCGCAATGGAGCTAGCATCTGTTCTCAATCTGAAAGGTAAACGAATGTTGGGCAATTTAAGGATGAGATTAGGTGTATTCTTATCAGAAAAGTGTGCCAAAACTTTATCAAATGCATTTCGTAGGCATTCATCGTTTACAACTTTTTCGGGTTTATTCTTGGTTAGTAAGTTAGAAAAAACCTCAGTCAGTTCTGAAAAATCAGGAATAAAGTTTCTGTAATAATTAATAAGTCCCAACAAACTGCGGACTTGTTTCTTATTTGTTGGAAGTGACAGTTTTAGAATTTTGGAGACAATTTTGTTGTCTGTCATGACAAAGCCATTGGATATTCTGTACCCCAAAAATGATATCTCTTGGTAAGCCATGCTCACCTTTGAAGGTTTCACTGTCAGTCCGTGCTGTCTGATACGTTCTAGTGTCTGTTCCAGTATCTTTATATGTTCCGTCATTGTCTCTGTATGGACACAGATGTCGTCAATATAGGAAACTATGTTAGGAATGTCAGATAGGAGGAGTCGTGTCATGCGTACAAATGTGGCTGGGGCATTGACTAGCCCAAATGGAAGTTTGCACCATTCGTACAGTCCCCAAGGCGTGGCGAAAGCTGTTAGATGTCTGCTGTCTTCATGTACAGCAATCTGCCAGTAACCTTTAGCCATGTCAAGGGTCGTGAAGAACTTAGCGTCAGTCAGTTCTGTCAGAAGATCGTCCGTATTTGCCATTGGTTCAAGATCTAAAACAGTTATTTTGTTCAGTTTTCTGTAATCTATGCAAAGTCGTATTGTGTTGTCCTTTTTACGTACAATGACCATGGGTGAAGAGAAGTCTGATAGGGATCGTCTGATGATGTTGTGTTTTTCTAAGTTGATGATTTCCTGATGTAGTTGTTCCTTGTAATGTAATGGTATAGTGTATGGTCTGCATCTTATGGGTGTGTTTGATGTGAGTGTGATGTGATGCTGTACTAATTCTGTTTGTCCTGGGTTGTCTGAAAAGATGGTGTTGTACTCTTGTATCAACTGTTTGCACCTGTTTGTCTCTGCTTGACTTATGTTTGGATTGATCTTGATCTCCTTCAAGCAGTTTGTCGTGTCTAATGTAGGTGTTGGAATCTCGTCGCTAGAGTCGTCATCTTCGTGATCTATTATCACGGTGCAAGCTGTCGTATCGTCTTGTTCGTTGTCTCTGTTGAAGTATGGTCTTAGCATATTGATGTGAAATATTTTGTGTTTGTCTTTTATCAGGATTTCGTAGTCAACAGGTGAGATTTGTCTTGTCACTTTAAAAGGTCCCTGCCAAGAATCTGTTAGTAGCTGTCTGTCACTAGGTAGTAGTAGTAGAACGTCCTGTCCAGCTGTCAATGTTATAGTCCTGTTACCTTTGTCTGCGTATTGTCTGTAAGTAGCACCAGATAGTTTTAGTGCACTTTTAGCAATTTCACATGATTTCATTATCCTTTCACGCAATGATGTTACATACACAAATGATGATATGGGTTTTAATACTGGAGTGGAATCAGTTAACATTTGGTGATAAATTGTTAATGGGCCGCGTGGTTTGGCACCATAGATGAGTTCAAAAGGAGAGAAACCGGTACTAGAATGTGGTACCTCGCGATAAGCAAAAAGGACAGCTGGTAAGTATAGATCCCAGTTATTGGGGTGATCTTGAGTTACTTTGGCTAGCATGTGCTTCAGATCCCCATTAAGCTTTTCTATAATCCCGCTCGAGTGAGGATGATAGGGGCTATTGAAGACTTGCTTCACTCCTAACATTTTAGTGAAAGCTTGAGTGGATGCGGCGATAAATTGAGTGCCTCTATCAGACTGGATAGTATCTGGAAACCCAATTCGGGAGAAAATATGGAAGAACACTTCCATGATATCGTTGGCAGTAATGTTCTTTAACGGAATCGCTTCTGGCCAGCGACTACATTGATCAATAATTGTTAGAATATATTTATTCCCTCTAGTTGTTGTATGACTAAGAGGGCCCACAATGTCAACTGATAATTTTTCAAAAGGTCGACTGGCTAAGTCAGTGACTTGTAACTTTGCCTGTGGGTGTTTACCTTTCTTTACCAGTTTCTGGCATGTATCACAACTTCTGCAATATGTTTTTATGTCATTACAGAATTTTGGCCAATGAAACTGTGTCAATAGTCTTGACCTGGTTTTAACATATGCCATATGACCTGCAAAAGGTATATCGTGAGCAAGATGTAAAGCTTGCTTGCGATAAGTAATTGGTAACACAGTTTGCTTTGTTGTAACGTCACCTTTGGTGTAGTACCTGGTGAGTATATCATTGTATAAAGCAAAATGCCATTTAGCATTTTTCGTTACTCTTGGCTTTTTGCCGATCAGGTCAAAATACTTTGACAGTGAAGGATCAGCTTTTTGAGCTGTTATGAATGTTTCCTTCATCGAGTCACTAGGTGGTACTTCTGGGCTAAGCATTTGAATAGCCTCAGTTTGGTTATTTTCATCTTGCACTCTAGCAGTAGCTCTTGTTACTGCGTTCACACACTCAATGACATCAGATGATGATGGAATGATATCGTCAATGATGTGATGAGAACTTAGTGCTGCATTAGCTAACATACATTCAACTGGTGATATGACATTTTCAATGACATTTGGTGGTGATGTGTTATCAATAATACATAGTGATGTTGTGTCATGGTTATGATGTTTGTCATTCACCTCAGGTAAATTTCCGATGATTATATCGCACACTGGGTTTGTAAGTGCTGCGACCTTTACTTTCCCGGTGAGGAATGGTGTTTCGATGTATGCCCAAGCTAATGGATACTTTTCAATATTGCCTGAAAATGTTCTACATGTGATGTGTCTACCTGTGTAGTCTGTAGGTGTTATGAATGTTGTTTTCAGGCCAATAAGTGTACTCCCGGTGTCGCGAAGTACTGTAGCGAACTTGCCATTAACATACCCGTGATAGATGTCTAATTTGCCTTTTGAGTCTATTACTAAGTTACCTTCCTCATTAGCAATAGGGATGGCGTGCCCGCATGTTAAGATACCATTTTCAAAGAAGGTATTACAGACAGTGCATGTGTTGGAACTAAATGCATCACAAGCCTGTGCTGCATGTACAGGATGTTTTTCTGTATTTTCGTCTTCTGACGCTGAACTATCGAACAAGGCGGCATTGGCTTTGTTGGTCATATGCCTGCCTTTACAATCCATGCGATGGTGACCGTAAGCCTTGCAGAGAAAACATTTACGTGCACTTTTGAACGATTTACGTTCTCTGTCTTGTCTGTTTACCATATTTTGCAAGTATGTTGGGTACCCTGGGTTTTTATCGCACATCTCGTTCAAATAATGAGACATTTTACAATGAACGCAATGTCTAAATTTTTCAGAGGTAGGCCTGTTTGGTTTTTGCCTACTATAGTTTTTTTCATAGTTGGCTGCTGCTACCCAGTTACTGTCAGTAGCTTCAGTGGCAAAACAATGTTTATTTGCCGTATAATAGGCCGACCCACGTTTTTCCATTTCTTCCACACTTGTGCATTCATTCTCCTGCAAGAACTTAGAAAAAGATGCTGGGATAGAAGAAATAACTTTATCTCGAATAATGAGATCTTCTAATTTATCATAATTTTTGTTAATTTTGGCTGATGACGTCCATTTGCTGAAAATGTCTCGGACTAAACAGAGGTAGTCAGAGAACGTTTGAGTTGATTTTGGACTCAGCTTACTGAATTGTTCTCTGTACCCTGCTTCATCTAACATGAAATGTGCCATTATTTTAGATTTTATGTAATGGTACTCTTTTCTGAGGTCTTTGGGGATGGTTTCAATGACTTTCAGAGGTTCCCCAGATAGACTCCTCATATATAAAATATTCCATTCCGAAAGTGGAACTTGGTAATGTTCCATTAAAGTCTCAAAATTTTGGGTAAAGGCTGCTATGCAGTCACCCGAGGTATAGTTACGAACGATACCTTGGTACTTTTTATACTGGTTTTCTTTTTCCAGTCTTTCAGATTTCTTTGACTCTTTATTCATTGCAGTCTCAGTGTCCAGTTGTTTCATTTTCAACTGTAATTCAAGTTCTTCTCTCTTACTCTGAGCTGCTATTTCTGCTTTCTTAAGTTCACCGTCTATCTCAGCTTGTTTGGCAGCCTTTTCAATCTCTGCCTGTTTTAGAGCTGTTTCCATCTCTGCTTGTTTTAGAGCGGTTTCTGCTTCTGTTTGTTTGGCAGCCATTTCTGCTTGTTTTAGAGCTCTTTCTGCTGCTCTTTCATCGCGTTCGGCAGCTTTTTCCTGAACAAGTAGGTATTCTGCGTATTTCTTCTCACTCCATTGAGTTAATTCATCACCTTCCAACTTTAATTTTAACCCCATATCGATGAAATCAAATAATGACGACATGATGGAGAAAATATGTCAATGAAAATCAATCACACAAAATATATTATAAATGGTTAGTAGAAAAACAACTTACAACTGATTTGACTATACGATGCGTGCCCACTAATGCATACGTAAAGTTAAAGTAAAGAAAAATATACTCAAGTGCCCTTGGATATGGTGACGAAAGGTTGGGCGACCGGGCTAGGAAAACTGTAGGGTCGTACTTCGGAACCACTAATGACCTCTACGGCAGGGTTATGGATGGTACGCAAAAAACCTGCTTTGTTTTTGGAGAGAAATAAGTTAGCGTGTGTTTGTTGGTGTGTGCCTGTAAGTCACTAAGTGTTGATTTTGTTTGGATGGCGTTGAGTATAATTGTATGTCGTAAATTTGTCGTCAACAGTGTTTCTTTCAACAGAAGTTACACTCTTTCCAAAACTCTTTGCGTTCCACAAACTCAATAAACAAAGACAATCTATCTGTATTTGAACACTCAATAACATTGATGACACATCACTTACATCAAGATGACATTCAGTAAGGACAAAGACATCAAGTTTACAAGATGGCGACAAGGTCAAAATGGTGGCAAAATCACAATGTTGACAAGGTCAAACGATGACAATTTTCACAGATCACAAATGTTTAACACGTTTACAGGATCAAACAATATGTACTGTACATTTACTAATGATCTTAAACATATTTAGACAATGTAGTAATGGATCACACTGAGACTTTTCCGATCACATGTACATCACTATAACCTTGACAAATTTTACAAGTACAAGAATTATAGTTTTAAATCACAAAGATGAACAACACACGTCTAAATATATTAGGTTCTTAAATAAAGACGAGCAACCCACGTCCACACATGTCAGGATCTTCTATTAGGCTCGTTGGCTAACACATGTGAGACAGTACAAGTACAACGTAATTCGACGTAAGACATAGCAACACAAGTTCAATGGATTTATTACCACATTAAATACATAACAATAGTTACAGCAATGTACAACATATAACTCACAACCACAATACAGCTCATAGGTCTGACGCTCACGATATCAGTCGTTCAGCTCACAACCACGGAGATTCACACAAACGCCTTGCTCTCGACACACACGTCCGTTCAGATGTCCAGTCCCAGCTTGGTCTGAGATTAACACACACACTGTCCACTGCCTCTCGTGGGGTCACGTGGCTTTGCGTGCGTCTGTCGTCAGCGCTGGTCGCGTGTCAGGTAAGAATCTCGCCAGCCGACAACTCTTGTCCGCCGGGTGCCGTAACGATGTTGCTGCACACTTAGGCTCTGACAAGAGGCAAAATAGCTAAGAAAAAATGGATGAATGTAGATATCTTAAAACTGATGGACAAAAGAAAACAGAGTAAAAATGACAAACAAGAATACGCTAATATAAATAAAGAAATAAAAGATAAATGTGGGAAGGCTAAAGAAAGTTGGTTAAACGAGCAATGCAAAATAATTGAATTAAATTTCATTAAAGATACAAAAAATATGCACAGAAAAATCAGTGAGCTTACAGGAAGAAAAATAAGAATAAATACAGGGTGTTTGAAATCAAAAACAGGAAAGATATTATTAGAGGAAGATGCTATAATGAAGAGGTGGAATGAGTATATAAGAGAATTATATGATGGAGAAAGGGAAGAATTAACAGAAGATAGTAACTTAGAAGGTCCACCTATTCTGAAAGAAGAAGTCGCTGACGCTATGAAACGTATGAAGAAAGGAAAAACAGCTGGGGCAGATGAAATCACAATAGAAGAATTAGATGTATTGGGAGAATTTGGAGTAGATATATTAACCAAAATGTTGAATGATATTTACAGCAGTGGATATTTACCCAGTGATATGCTGAAATCTGTATTTATAGCTATACCAAAAAGACAAGGAGCAATTGATTGTGAAGATTTTCGTACAATTAACCTTATAAACCATATCACTAAGCTTCTACTCAGAATCATAATGAGAAGAACCAAAAAGAAAATAAAAATGGAAATTAGTGAAGAACAGTATGCATTTGTGGAAGGAAAGGGCACAAACAATGCAATTTATACATTACGGACACTAATAGAAAGGTCAATAGAGAAACAGAGAGACATATATTTGTGCTTCATAGATTATACTAAGGCATTTGATAAAGTAAAACATGATGAACTGATTAAAATGTTGGAAGATATCAACACTGATGGAAAAGATTTAAGAATAATAAAGAATATTTACTGGAACCAAGTAGCAGCAATTAAAATGGGAAATAAAGAGGGTAGTTATGAACAGATAAAGCTAGGAGTACGACAAGGGTGTGTCTTGTCACCAGATCTTTTCTCCCTGTATAGCGAAGTAATAATGAGAGAGATTAAAGAGATGCCAGGAATACTAGTTGGAGGTTATAGTATAAATAATATACACTATACAGATGACATAGTATTGGTGGCGGATAATTCAACAGACCTACAACAATTATTAGACCTTGTAGTAACAGAGAGTGCAAGGAAAGGACTCTCCTTGACTATCAAGAAAACAGTAACAATGGTAATATCAAAGAAAATGGTGACACCAACATATGACATAGAAATAGAAGGAAAAATCCTTAACCAAGTTGAAATTTTAGATACCTAGGGGCATTTATAACATCAGATGGAAGATGTTCAACATAGATTAGGAGCAGAATAGGGCAGGCAAAAGCCGCATTTCAGAAAATGAAGAGTATCTTATGCAATAAGTCACTATCACTGAATGTAAGAAAGAGAGTGCTGAAATGCTATGTAGAACCAGTTTTGCTGTACGGCAGTGAATCTTGGAATGTCCATGAACAAATTAAGAAGAAATTAGAAGCAACAGAGATGTGGTTCCTGAGACGAATGTTGCGAATTCCTTGGACTGCCAGAGTAACTAACGACGACTGCCTGAAACAGGTTAACGAAACTAGAACATTATATACAACAATAAGACAGAGACAAACAGCTTTCCTCGGTCATGTGATGAGAAGAGAGGCATTGGTGAACATCGTAACAACTGGAACGATCGAGGGGAAGAGAGGCAGAGGTAGACCAAGAGAAGTGATGCTGGATGAATTGAGACAGTGGCATGGAGGAATATCAGCAGCAGAGTTGATCCAGAAAACCAAAGACCGAGATCTATGGAGAGCCATGAACGCCTACGCCAGCCGGCACGGCACTTGATGATGATGATGATGTTTACTTCTAGATTATTCGCCATATGATTTCCTGTTGTTACATTGTGTTAATTGTGTTTTATGTTCTCATAATGAAGCCAAACCGGCTCAGTAGCGATGGGGTTACTGCGGTAGTGCGTAATCCCGCATACCCGCGTTCGAGTAGCTGCAGACACAGACCACCCACTGCATGAGGCGCTGGACGCAGTTAAGGGTCAGCGACTGATAAGAGGGAAATCATGGATGGCTCAGGCGGAGGATACAATCAGACAGGTGTGCCCCTTTGAGAACATTAGGCGTGGAGAGGAGTGGGTCAGAGTGCCAGCGGAGCAGTCAGACTTGTGCAGAGTTATAATCACATCAAGCTGGGAGTGCAGGAAATCCAGCAACTAATTCACGATAATGCTCACTCGGGTGATGTGATTATCTACACAGATGGTTCAGTGTCAAGAGGTGAGAGAAGTGGCTGGGGGTTCATAACCAAAGCTAATGGTCGATGTTTGGGGCAGGAGAGCCTGGCATATGATACCACAACATCCAGCTTAAGAATGGAAGTGGAGGCAGTCACTGCGGCTCTCCGCTGGATGGAGAATACGACACACACACACATCGTTATCGTAACTGACTCAGAAAGCATGCTGACGAGGGTGAGGACGGGCAGACTTCGTGCTGAGTGGCTTGCTTCGCTTCGGAGGTCACGGGTGACACGCATCGCCTGGATCTTTTCTCCGTGGCATGCCGGTGTGCTGGGAAATGAACAGGCGGACAGATTGGCTGGCTTTGCAGAACTTGGTGGAGTATTGATACATGACATGGCAGACGTGGTTGCGGCCTTTTGGGAGCACGTGCACACCTCGGAGGAGCAAATGGATTACCAGGGTCTGGCAAGAATGAGACAACGAGGAGTGACGAAGGGATCTGGCCGATGCTCAACGCTCAAAGGAAAGGCGAGACGGACTTATAATCAGATTGCTACTGGTACTATTAGAGTTGGAACTCTTCGCTGGCTACTGAGGATGGGGACGGAGCACTTATGGGAATGCCCCGAATGCTGGGATGTCGATTCCCAAATCAATCAATCAATCAATCAACCCGCGTTCGAAACACAGCTGGAGAAAATTTGGCAGCAAACCGCCTCCTGTTGGCATTTTACGACATAGTATGGGTGCCGGTCGTTCAGAGTGCAACGGCAAACTACTGAACGTGAATTTGGAAAGGGATCACAATAGCAAAAGCATGCTGGTGTTGACTGCGACGTAATATAAAGGATATGCGACTAACTTTTTTTTTATTGCAGCCACAATGGTGACATCCTCTTTTTTTTATATTTGTGTAAAGTCTTTCTCGTGTCTAAGTCTCCTTCAAATTATTTAGATGTCGCATTGGGGCTGCCCTATTAATTTTCTGACTTCCGGTCCCGAACATGGATGATAGGCATTTAAACGGCAATTGGTGCTTTTATGGCCACAAAATGATCAGTGGTTTATTTGATACATTTCTGCTCCGTTTCGGAATTTTAAGTTACAGTAAACTGAAAATTTACATGGCCGGTACATATCTTTATCATCATTGTGCGGTAAAACATTTTTATTTCATAACATTATTGAGACACACCCCTACATCCAGTTTTCTGCCATTGTTTTTTTTTCATTATTTATGAAAGAGACATGGTTCAGAATATGCAGCAAAACTTCCTTTTGGGTGATTTTAATGAGTAATACTGTTTATATTCTTGAAGACAAGTGGTGTTTGTTTGATTATTCAGTAAATTAAACATGATTAGCAGTATAGGAGTGTAGAAAACACCTAATAAGAGCAGTTTTTAAAATAATTTTTACCTATTTAATTTCAGTTGTTATTATTAAACCTCTCATTATTGTCATAATATTTGTAACCTATCTATTAATTATTACCACTGTCATGTTCCTTGTGCAATCCTCTTTAATTTGATATGTAATACAATAGATCTGCTACCATTTTAACCATTTTAAAATCATTATTGTAACACACTCCTACTTCCAATTTTCTGCCATAAATTTCTGTTTGGTCACAGCCCAATTTTTGTTTGGTAGTGAAAGAGTTAAGGCCCCTGGAGTGTTTATACTTGTGGATACCGGTTGCATTCGCATTTTCTTTATGTTGGACTGGAAGTGTATGGTTCCTTCGCCCTGCTACTGGGGTGAGTGAGTGGCACGACATTGTGAGATGTTAATTTCATGCGAACAGCTTTAACAAATGTCCGCAGTTGTTTGAAGCGTGAACTGCATGTTCGGAGTAATGGCTGCCGGCTTTGTCGCAGAACTTACTGGTTTTGCCTTATGAAGAAATGTGTGTATATTGGTTTTCTATTGACTGCCGCTTCCATCGACGATGAACTGTATTTTTCGTGGATGACTTTTATTTTGGCATTATGGCGACGGCACTGTGTACAGTGAAATGCTTTTAAGTCCGCGGTTTGTTGCAGCGTAAACTACATATTCTGAATAATTGCGACCTGCTGTTGCAGAACTGACTGGTTTGCTTTATGCAGTAATGTGTGACTGCTGGTTTTCTAGTGACTGCCACTTCGATCGACGATGAACTGTAGTTTTCGTGGAGGACTTTTGCGTTGGCATTCTTGCGGCGGCATTAAGCACAGTGTAAATTTGCGGCTGTTGGTTTATCGAGAATCCTGTCAGCTAACTTTTCACATGGAGCAGTAATGAGCATTTTGTATGATATTCACTGGCACTGGAACGGAGCATAATCGGGACGACTAGTTGCTGTGAGTTTAGAAGAGCGACTAGCGCATTAACCAACCAACTAACTAACTAACTAACTAACTAACTAACTAACTAACTAACTAACTAGCTAACTAACTAACTAACTCACTAAATAACTAAATAAATAATTAAATAACTAACTAACTGACTATCTATTTTCTTTTTTTAATATCAGATTGATAAGCTGCTATACTTTATGTTGCTTGTTTAATAGTTGCCCTGACTTTACACCTATATCTTAAAACTGATTTTATATATATATATATATATATATATATATATATATATATATATATATATATATATATATATATCATCATCTGCATCATCATCAAGTGCCCTGCCGGCTGGCACAGGCGTTCATGGCTCTCCACAGATCTCAGTCTGTGGTGTTCTGGATCAACTCTTCTGATGATATTCCTCCATGCCACCGTCTCAATCCGTACAGCATAAATCTCTCTTGGTCTGCCTCTGCCTCTATTCCACTCGATCATTCCAGTTGTCACTATGTTCTATATGCCTCTCTTCTCATCACATGACCAAAGAAAGTTGTTTGTCTCTTTCATATTGTTGTATATAGTGTTCTAGCTTCATTAGCCTCTTTCAGGCAATCGTTGTTAGTTACTCTGGCAGTCCAAGGAATTCGCAACATTCGTATTAAACACCACATCTCTGTTGCTTCTATGTTCTTCCTAATTTGTTAATTTACATTCCAAGAATCGCTGCCATACAGTAAAAGTGGTTCTATATAGTATTTTAGCACGCTATTCCCTAAATTCATTGATAGCGACTTATTGCATAAGATACTCTTCATTTTCTGAAATGCGGCTTTTGCCTGCCCTACTATTAATCTCTGTTGTACATCTTTGATCTGATGTTATAAGTGCCCATGGGTATTTAGAATTATCCACTTGGCTGAGAATTTCCCCTTCTATTTCTATGTTACATTTTGGTGTCCCCATTTTCTTTGATATCACCAATGTTACTGTTTTCTTGACAATCAAGGAGAGTCATTTCTGTGCACTCTCTGTTACTACAATGTCTAGAAATTATTGTAGGTATGTTGCAGTATCCGACACCAATACTGTGTCATATGCATAGCATATATTGTTTATATTATATCCTCTGATTAGTATTTCTGGCTTCTCTTTGATCTCTCTCATTATTACTTCGCTGTATAGGGAGAAGAGATCGGGTGACAAGACACACCCCTGTCGTACGCCTAGCTTTATCTGTTCGTAACTACCCTCTTTAGTTCCCATTTTAATTACTGCTACTTGGTTCCAGTATATTTTCTTTATTATTCTTAAATCTTTTCCATCAATGTTGATAACTTCCAAGATTTTAATCCCCCTATCATGTTTTACTTTATCAAATGCCTTAGTATAACCTATGAAGCATGAATATGTCTCTCTGTTTCTCTATTGACATTTATATTAGTTTTCATTAAATATATATATATATATATATATATATATATATATATATATATATATATATATATATATATATATATATATATATATATATATATATCCATTGGCACCTTGCCGTCTTGACAGACGATAGTTTGTGCTCTAAAAAGGCATAATAACTTTTAACTATGGCGGTAGCGAGTGTGACTGATAAGGCCAATTTGCGCTGTAAATGTCCGTTCACAGTGGGTGCATGTGAACACGTGGTCATTTCCACCATCATGCACCATCTTACGTCTCAAACGCTTGGTGTGTGACTTTTCTGCAATAATTTTCTCCTTTGACTTTATTCCATTTCTGATATTTGCCCTCCACGCAACACGTTCAGCGGCGACTTGCTCCCAATGTGCATTATCAATGCCTGTATCAATCATGTCCCGCTTACACACATCTTTGTATCGTAGTAGAGGCCGACCCTGAGATCTCTTACCCATCTGTAATTCACCAAAAAAGATATCCTTTGGTATTCTACCATCATCCATCCTCCTAAGATGTCCTATCCATCTAAGTCTACGAAGACTGAGCATGGAATAAACTGTCACACAACCTGATCTTTCCAATACTTCAGTATTTGTGATTTTGTCTTGCCACTTAATACCAAGAATTCTTCGCAGACACCGCATATGAAAGCTGTTTAAATTGTTCTCTTGGTGTGAGTAAGTTGTCCAGGTTTCACTGCCATAGAGAAGAGTACTAAGGACACAGGCTTGATAGACAAGGACTTTTGTTTTGGCAGTAAGCTTCCTGTTCTCCCAGACTCTTTTTCTTAACCTGTTCATTGTTGTTGCTGCCTTACCAATCCGGATGTTGATTTCCTGATCTAGGGATAATTTGCTATTTACCACTGATCCTAGATATGTAAAATGGTCTACTATCTCTAGTTCGGCGTCGTCAATAAAGATTGATGGTACCCCATGTGCACCTTGTGACATAATCTGTGTCTTCTTTTTGCTAATTGTTAAACCAAATTCAGAACAAGCATTGGAGAATGCAGATAGTAGACATTGCAATTCTTCCTCAGAGTGGGTCGTAACTGCAGCATCATCTGCAAAAAGCAACTCTCTGATCAGTACCCTCCTAATTTTGGTCTTAGCCTTCAATCTCTGAGCATTGTAGAGGCCGCCATCTGAGCGTGAGTGAATGTATATACCACCATCCTGATCACGAAATGCATATTTCAGTAGAAGTGAAAAGTATATTCCAAAGAGGGTGGGAGCTAGTACACAACCTTGCTTAACTCCACTCTTGATTTCAAATTCTTCAGAAGTTGCACCATCAAACTTGATTATACCCTTCATGCCTGTGTGGAACGATTCCACAATGGACAGAAGAGTTGGTGGGCAGCCAATCTTCTTTAGTGCCTTGAACAGACCCTCACGACTGACCAAATCAAATGCCTTTGTGAGGTCGATGAAGGCAATAAACAGTGGTTGATTCTGTTCACGGCATTTTTCTTGCATTTGTCGCAATGAGAATATCATATCAGTGGTAGACCGGTTCTGTCGAAAGCCACACTGTGATTCGGGGTAGACTTGATCTCCTAGGACTTGAAGTCTGCGCAGAACAATTCTGGCAAATACTTTTCCAACAATACACAGAAGTGAGATACCCCTATAGTTGTTACAGTCGCTCCGATCACCCTTGTTCTTGTACAGCGTTATGATGTTTGAATCTTTGAAATCCTGTGGGACTTGTCCTTCACGCCAGCATAGCTCTATTAGCTGGTGGATCTGTAGAGTGAGTGTTTCTTGCCCACTCCTGATAACCTCTATTGGAATCCCATCCTTACCTGGAGCCTTGCCAGATGCAAGTTCATTTATAGCACACTTAACTTCTGTTATGGTGGGAAGTGTGTCCAGGTGGTCAAGAGTTGGTAGAGCCTCTATGGCATTTAGGGCATCATCCGCTAGTTTGGTCTCACTTGAGTAAAGCTCCAAATAGTGCTCTACCCATCTGTCCATCTGCTGTTTCTTATCAGTGATGACTTCTCCAGTCAAGGTTTTCAGCGGTGCACTTCTTTTGATCACTGGACCACAGGCTTTCTTTATTCCTTCATACATGCTTCTTATGTCTCCCTTATCACTTGCGATTTGAATGGACTCACATAACTTGATCCAATAATCATTTGCACACTGCCTGGCAGCCTTTTGCACATCCTTCCTAGCTTGCCTTAGCTCACTCAGAGTGTTACGCGTTGGTCTTTCCTTGTTTCTTAAGAGAGCTTTCTTCTTCTTATCAATCAAGGGCTGCAGAGTCTCGCTGTTGGCCGCAAACCAGTCCTGCCTCTTATGATCCACAGTGCCGTAAACCCCTACTGCAGTTTTATAAAGAGTTTCCTTAATTTGACCCCACTTTTCATTTACTGTACAATTTTCTGGTGTATCAGTGAAAGCGTCTTCAAGTTGCTGTTGAAACTGAAAGCACTTTTCAGGATCATGAGTGTTAATAATATTAATCCTGGGGCTAGATTTGTGTTTAGCTGTGTAGATTCTCTTTGGTCTCAGTCTAACTCTTGCAACAACCAAAGAATGATCTGTATCACAGTCAGCACTGTGGTAACTACGAGTCAATGATGTATGGTTCAGATGTTGTCTCCGTGTGATGATGAAGTCCAGCTGGTGCCAATGGCCGGATCTTGGATGTTTCCATGTGACCTTATGCATCTCTTTTGTTTTAAAAAAAGAGTTTGTAATACATAGGTCATTACTGGTGCAATGCTCCAGCAGCCTTTGCCCATTTTCATTCATGCGACCGATGTTGTATTTTCCAAGGGACACTGGCCATGAACTAGAGTCCTTGCCCACACGAGCATTGAAATCACCGAGCATATAAATGT
Source organism: Cepaea nemoralis (assembly GCA_014155875.1). Classification (NCBI taxonomy): domain Eukaryota; kingdom Metazoa; phylum Mollusca; class Gastropoda; order Stylommatophora; family Helicidae; genus Cepaea; species Cepaea nemoralis. The sequence continues at coordinate 1,065,208 of JACEFZ010019792.1, forward strand.
AGTCAGATTTTGGAACTGCCTTGATCACGGAGTCTAACTCCTCATAGAACAAATCCTTCACATCATCAGAGGAATCGAGTGTCGGTGCATATGCAGTAATAATGGTGGCAAACCCACAAGAGGTTGCCAAGCGCAGGGATAATAGTCTTTCATTTCCTCCTGCTGGAATTTCAATCATTCCCAGTAGCGAATTCTTCACTGCAAAGCCCACACCGTGTTGCCTTTTTTCTGCCTGCCCTCTACCCTTCCAGAAAAAGGTGTAGTTGTTTTCCCTGAGTGACCCTTCCTCAGCGAGGCGAGTCTCCTGCAGGCCAGCAATATCAATGTTAAGACGATTGAGTTCGGCATCAATCACAGCCGTTTTTCTCACATCGTCAATATTGGTCAAGTCAGTGGAAAATCCTGGACACATGGTTCTCACGTTCCAGGTTGCAAGCCGTAGCTTGAGGTTTCTATTTTTATTTTTGTTTGTACCTGGTGCATTGGTTTTACAGCCTGCGATTCAGATTTTGTCCTAGCCCCAAGCACCCATTGAAGCAGGCAGGCTGTGGCGGATCAGCACCCAATTGGCTGGGGGCTGCCCAGCTTGAGGCGGGCGGTAGCTGATCAGTGACACCTATAGGTGTCTCCCACCGTCAGAGGCAACGCGTGGCGCCCCATGTCTACGCCAACTGACAAGGACTTATAACCCGTAACAGTTGCCTCTCGCTTTGATTCCGAGACCAGTTAAGACCAGGGATGGAGTTATTGCCTCTCCATAGCACAAAGCCTGGGCTAAAATATAGAGATCATGTGTTGCCCATGCAGCATGATCCCTCTCTCGGCCTGCCTAGTTCACTCCAGAGGAAAGGTAACACCCCTACATCTGGAACAAGACAAGCTGCAGAAGCTGCCGGATCAGCAAAGCATTGCTCTAACTGTCCGCCTGTCGGAGCTTCGATCCTAGACCAGTCGCCAACCAAGGCTTAGGGCCTGGTCAGCCCTGCCATGACAATTTTGTCTTTAGCTTGCATTTCCTCGCACCAGGGTAAGGCTTGTACCCTTCCCAATTGTGCTCTTCCGCCCGAAGCCGTTGGCACAATGTGGGGTGTCGGGTTTGGTAAGCGCCGCCCAACGTTCGGCGCTAACAGAAACCAGGTAGTACCGTCTACTGTTATACGGTAGCTCAGTCATATCTGACTAAGACCTGACCTGGATATATATATATATATATATATATATATATATATATATATATATATATATATATATATATATATATATATATATATACTAGCTGACCCGGCCCGGCTTCGCCCAGACCCTGGTGGGGAGCATCTCATTTAATTCATATAAGTAGTCATATAAGTTCTCGTTCCCGTTACCGACTATCTGTCTGTCTGTCTGTCTGTCTGTCTGTCTATCTGTCTGTCTGTCTGTCTGTCTGTCTGACCCGGCCCGTCTTCGCCCAGACCCTGATGGGGAGCATCTAATTTAATTCATATAAGTAGTCATATAAGTTCCCGTTCCGACTATCTATCTGTCTGTCTGTCTGACCCGGCCCGGCATCGCCCAACTCCTGGTGGGGAGCATCTAATTTAATTCATATAAGTAGTCATATAAGTTCCCGTTCCCGACTGTCTGTCTGTCTGTCTGTCTGTCTGTCTGTCTGTCTGTCTGTCTGTCTGTCTGTCTGTCTGTCTGTCTATCTATCTATCTATCTGTCTGTTTGTCTGACCCGGCCCAGCCCATGGTGGAGAGCATCTCATTTAAATTATATAAGTAGTCATATAAGATCCCGTTCCCGACTATCTGTCTGACTGTCTGTCTGTCTTGGGTAAATGTAGGAGGGAGGAGGAAGAGGGAGGTGGAGGAGGGAAGAGGAGGGAGGAGGAGGGAGGAGACAGGAGGAGTAGGGAGGAATAGGAGGGAGGAGGAGGGATTAGGAGGAGGAGGGAGGAGTAGGGTGGAGGTGGAGGCGAGGAGGAGGGAGGAGGAAGAGGGAGGAGGAGGGAGAAGGAGGGAGGAGGAGAACGCAGGAGGAGAAGGGAGCAGGAGGAGGAGAGGGAGGAGGAGGGACAGGGAGGAGGAGGGAGGAGGAGAGAGTAGGAGGAGGGAGGAGGCGGAGGGAGAAGGAAGAGGGAGGAGGAAGAGGGAGAAGGAGGAGGGAGAAGGAGGAGAAGGAGGGGGAGGAGGAGGAGGGAAGAGGAGGAGGGGAGGAGGAGGAGGGAAGAGGAGGAGAGGAGGAAGAGGAGGGAGGAGGAGGAATGTGAAGGGAGGAGGAGGGAGGAGGTAGAGGGAGGAGGAGGAGGAGGGAGGCGGAGAGAGGAGGAGGAGGGAGGAGGAGGAAGAGGGAGGAGGAGGAATGTGAAGGGAAGAGGGGGGAGGAGGTAGAGGGAGGAGGAGGGAGGAGGAGGAGGTAGAGGGAGGAGGAGGGAGGAGGAGGAGGGAGGAGGCGGAGAGGGAGGAGGAGGAAGGAGGAGGGGGAGGAGGGAGGAAGAAGGAGGAGGAGGGAGGAGGAGTGATGAGGAGGAGGGAGGAGGAGGATGGAGGAGGACAGAGGAGGAGGAGGGAGGAGGAGGGATGTGAAGGGAGGAGGAGGGAGGAGGTAGAGGGAGGAGGAGGAGTGAGGAGGAGGGGGGGAGGAGGAGGGGGGAGGAGGGGGAGGAGGAGGAGGAGGGAGGAAGAAGGAGGAGGAGGGAGAAGGAGGGATGAGGAGGATGGAGGACAGAGGAGGAGGAGGGAGGAGGAGGGATGAGGAGGAGGGAGGATGAGGAATGTGAAGGGAGGAGGAGGGAGGAGGTAGAGGGAGGAGGAGGGAGGAGGAGGAGTGAGGAGGAGGAGAGGGAGGAGGAGGGGGGAGGAGGAGGAGGAGGGAGGAGGAGTGATGAGGAGGAGGGAGGAGGAGGATGGAGGAGGACAGAGGAGGAGGAGGGAGGAGGAGGGATGAGGAGGAGGGAGGATGAGGAATGTGAAGGGAGGAGGAGGGAGGAGGTAGAGGGAGGAGGAGGGAGGAGGAGGAGTGAGGAGGAGGAGAGGGAGGAGGAGGGGGGAGGAGGAGGAGGAGGGAGGAAGAAGGAGGAGGAGGGAGAAGGAGGGATGAGGAGGAGGAGGGAGGAGGAGGAAGAGGGAGGAGGAGGAATGTGAAGGGAGGAGGAGGTAGAGGGAGGAGGAAGAGGAGGAGAAGGGAGGAGGAGGGATGAGGAGGAGGGAGGAGGGGGAGGAGGAGGAATGTGAAGGGAGGAGGAAGGAGGAGGTAGAGGGAGGAGGAGGAGGGAGGAGGAGGAGTGAGGAGGAGGAGAGGAGGAGGAGTGAGGATGAGGAGTGGGAGGAGGAGGAAGGAGGAGGAGGGAGGAAGAAGGAGGAGGAGGGAGAAGGAGGGATGAGGAGGAGGAGGGAGGAGGAGGAAGAGGGAGGAGGAGGAATGTGAAGGGAGGAGGAGGGATAGGGAGGAGGGGTAGGGAAGAGGAAGAGGGTAGGAGGAAGAGTGGAGAGGAGGAGGGAGGAGGTAGAGGGAGGAGGAGGAGGAGGAAAAGGGAGGAGGGAGGAGGAGAGAGGAGGAGGAGGATAGGAGGGTAGGAGGAGGAGGAAGAGGGAGGAGGAGGGAGGAGAGGAAGGAGGAGGAAGAAGGAGGAGGAAGAGGGAGGAGGATGGAGGAGGGAGAGGGAGGAGGAAGGAGGGAGGAAACAGGAGGAGGAGGAAGAGGGAGGGAGGAGGATGAAGGAGGGAGAGGGAGGAGGGGAAGAGGAAGAGGGTAGGAGGAGGAGGGGAGAGGAGGAGAAGAAGGGAGAAGGAGGGAGGAGGAGAAGGAGGAGGAGGAGGAGGAGGGGAGAGGAGGAGGGAGGAGGCAGAGGGAGAAGAAGGAAGGAGGAGGAGGAAGGAGGGAGAGGAAGGAGGGAGAATGAGGAGGGGAGGAAGGAAAGGGAGGTGGAAGAGGAGGAGGAGGGAGGAGGAAAGAGGTAGGGGGAGGAGGAGGTAGAGGGAGGAGGAGGAGGAAGGAAAGGGAGGAGGAAGAGGAGGAGAAGGGAGGAGGAGGGTGAGGAGGAGGAGGAGGTAGAGGGAGGAGGAGGAAGAGGGAAGAGGGAGAAGAAGGGAGAAGGAGGAGGGAGGATGATGAGGGAGAAGGAGGCAGGAGGAGGAGGGAGGCAGGAGGAGGAGGGATGAGGAGGGAGAGGGAGGAGGAGGGAAGATGAGGGAGGAGGGGAGGAGGCGGAGGGAGTAGGAGGGAGGAGGATGGAGGAGGAGGGGAGAGGAAGAGGGAGAAGGAAGAGGGAGAAGGAGAGGGAGAGGAGGAGGGAGAGGGATGAGAGGGAGGAGGAAGAGGAGAAGGGTGGAGGGAGGAGGTAGAGGGAGGAGAAGAGAGGAGGAGAGAGTTCGCCATTCCGAATTCATACTCGTCTAGTTCTTCCCTTCTACACGACTGTAGATAACTTCCTTACACATAAAAAGATGAATTGTTATTGATATTGCCGTGGCATGGAGGAATATCAGCAGCAGAGTTGATCCAAAAAACCAAAGACTGAGATCTACGGAGAGCCATGAACGCCTACGCCAGCCGGCACGGCACTTGATGATGATGATTGCCGTGTGACGATTCTGTGTAGTCACGTCATTTTCTTCCCTTTCCCTAGCGTTTTGGTTCGGGGATTCTTTCATCATCATCATCATATATTTACGTACGTATTTTGGGAGGGGGAGGAGGGAGGAGGAGGAAGAAGAAAAAAAAACTATGACAGTTGACAGCTCTGGAATGAAAGGAAGGCGTGTAGAAAATTTCATCTCAATCGGATGGGCCGTTCGCGAACAAATAAAGGACATACATATATATTTACATATATATTTACATACATACACTTTGTTTTATAGATATAGATATAGATATATATATATATATATATATATATATATATATATATATATATATATATATATATATATATATATATATATATATATATATATATATATATATATATATATTGTAATGTTTGTACCCTTTCCTTCCATAAAACCGTACTGTTCTTCACTGATTTTCATTTTAATTTTCTTTCTTGTTCTTCTCATTATAATTCTGAGTAGAAGTTTAGTGACATGGTTTATGAGGTTAATTGTATGAAAATCTTCGCATTCAATTGCTCCTGGTCTCTTTTGTATTGCTATACATACAGATTTAAGCATATCGCTCTGTAAATATCCACTGTTGTAAATATCATTCAGCATTTTGGTTAATATATCTACCCCAAACTCTCCCAATACTTCTACTTCTAAATCTTCTAAAATACTTCTAATTGTGATTTCATCTGGCCCAGCTGTTTTTCCTTTCTTCATATATTTCATAGCGTCAGCGACTTCTTCTTTTAGAATAGGCGGGCCTTCTAAGTTACTTTCTTCTGTTAATTCATCCCAATCTCGATTATATAATTCTCTTATATACTCATCCCACCTCTTCATTATAGCACCTTCCTCCGATAATATATTTCCTGTTTTTGATTTCAAACACCCTGTATTTATTCTTTTTTCTTCTTCCTTTGAGCTCATTGGATTGTCTGTGCTTATTTTATTGTTTAAATATTTAAAGGAATTTAATTCAATTTTGTAAATTGCTCGTTTAACCAATTTTCTTTTGCCTTCACACATTTATCTCATATTTCTTTGTTTATCTTAGCATACTCTTGTTTGTCATTTTTATTCAGTTTCATTTTGTCCATCAGCATTAAGATTTCTTCATTCATCCATTTTTTCTTAGCTTTTTGGCTTCTCTCTGGTAATATTTCTTTACTAGTTTCATGAATGGAGTCCCATAACTGTTCCCATTGACCAGTAACACTCTGTATTTTAGCTTTTCATTTTACATATTTTTCACAGTTACTATGTATTGTTCTTGAATTTCCTTATCTGCTTTCAGAACATTTTTATTTAGTCTCAATTTCTTAACAATTTTTTCCCTATCTTTAATCTTACTTTTATTTGTCCACAAAGTGGTACCTGATCACTATTACCGTCAGCGCAGGCATTGTCTTTACTTGAATTAATGCATTTCTAAATCTTTTATTAATACTATATGTTCAATTTGGTTGCGTATTTTCATATCAGGGCTTTTCCATGTGTATAGTCGTTTTTTATGGTGTTTAAACCATGTGTTTCCAATTATCATATCATTAATATTTGCCCATTCTATTAATTTCTTTCCTCTTTCCTTTCTTGTACCTAAACCGTAATTCCCCACTATAGCCTCTATTTTCCCCTTTTCTACTTTTGCATTAAAATCCCCCAATATTATTTTTATTTATTGTGATCGAATTTGAGATATTGTCATTTCTACTTCATAGTAAAAGTGTTGTATTTCTTCATCACCACTGCTTCTTGTTGGTGCATATACTTGTATAATATTTATATCTATTGGCTTACCTTTGATTTTGACCATTATAACTGTCGTAGTATTCCCTGGGGTAAGAGGAGGATACTATCACACCTTAATAAAGGGATAGAGGCACTCTGGGAATATGATCAATCTCAGTCTACAGACGCCTCCAGCCCTTGGATTCTTGTCTCTCTCACTGTCAACCACCGGACTATACCCCTTTCACCTCTCGTCCAGAACACCTTGCACAACTCTGGTATCTACACATAGTGATTAGATGGTATAATGTACAAGATGAATGTCAACAATGAATATGACCATGAGAGAATCCTGGCAACCGCCAGAAGATAGAAGATATGGAGTAACCTCAGGCCGTCTTAATCATCACTGTACACAGAGCACGATACCACATGGCTAAGGAGGCCACTCATCTTCCCACTCAGCGTCGAACGTCTCTGGCTAGGTGTAGACTCAGCCGCACTGACTAGCGGGTCGATGTGGTGACTCCGAGTTGCTTGGGTACGTGATGACGTCTGAATAACATCTCCGTAGAAGTTCGGAGGCCAATCAACTAAAGGTTCACTGGTAAGGCGGGTGATAGATAACTGTCCGTGGAAGCCACCGTATAACACAGTTCAAGTTCACTGAGATAGCTGGTGACCCCTGTAGTTATCAAGATTACTATCACCGGTCCTATAAGCACTTGGAGTTGGCAAAAGTCAAGGGCTATGATCAAGTGGCCTCTTTCACTCAAAATAAATACCGGTAGCCGGTGACCCTGTAGCTAATGTCACCAATATTCCTACCATGAAGTGTTAGACCGTTCCAGAAACACCAGGTCATCCTGACGTAAAGGGTGATGTAGTTCTACCCTAATAGTTGGCTAGTGGGTCACAATGTCAGAATGGTCACGTACTCGAGGACAATATACTCGCCCGTGCGTAGCCATCATAATGGCTGACTGACTGAAGCTCAACTTAGAGGTCGACGACGGGGACCTGGACTGTGGCGTAGTTGAGACTTCGCTGCGACGTGGTGCTGTGTAGAAGCGTCACCTCACGTCACGCAGGTAAGCTAGCAATGCTACCACCGTCGCCAAGTCATCTCTGTCTGGTCCCGTCAATTAGGTCTCTCACAAGGTAGAACCTGCCAAAGACAACACCATGTGTGAATAGCGTGACTCAGGCTTACCACCAGTGGGTACACTTTACCCATGAGTACTCAGCATAGGCCGGTGTCGCCATGAGACGGCCGGCACCCTCACAGGCCAGGATCCACTGCCGAAGATGAACTAGATATGGGTCCTAACAAGCGCTGGCTGAAACCGTCCACCTTCCCGGACTAGCATGGAGTAGGGCTGGGTATCTGGTCATGGTGTCTGCGAACTGGTTCCGCCCTGAAAAGACCTCTAAATGACACAACACACCGGGTTAGTGGGTTAATGGTACCTAGAGACACAATGGCCTTGAAGGAGGGCCGATGACAACACACTTCCACTCCCTCTGAGGTAGTCCTCCTCTCCCTGGTTCTCTTTGTGATTAACCACTATACAATAGGTTTCCGGGAACTCTAACTTCGATCCAGGAGAATAATTAATTATACAGGGAAATCCCCCTGTAGTGCAAGTCCACATCCCGTTCCCTCCTCCCCCAGTTAGGTCCAGAGCTTTTGGAACGGCGTTCAGCTTGCTTTGAATAGCTCTGTCGCATCCCTCCAGTTCCCCCAGTGTCACCCTCTCGGGAACCCTCTATATATTAAGATGGTGGTCCGTTAAGGCTACTAATTAGCAACAGATGTGAGGAAAGCCAAGAAAAAGCCAGTGGTCGCCTCACCAAATGATACAACTTTCGACACCCGCGATGTCCTTCGACACGTCTGGCGACCGTCGCACGAGGTTCGTCTCGTCGAACCGAGTTCGCCGATACCACACACGTGGGGGTCTATTTAACGCCTAACGCAACTTTCCGTTTCGCTCTGGCACCGCCTCCGCACCGCTGATGCGCTCTATGCTGGAGTTCTAAACCGCCCAGGTGTGAACTCGGTTTACGCGGGTCATTTGGCTGGGCCGAGGTCGCATAAGATTTCGTGAGGAAACAATCCGCGCTCTAGATGCCGTACCAAACAGGCTGGTAAATAATTACCTGTATAAACACAAGCCCGCTTCGTTCACACCTGGCCGATTTCTCATTGACGGTCAGCACACATGTGTACACACAATCGCGATTCGACACTCGTAAATTCTATTAATGTACTAGCTGACCCGGCCCGGCATCGCCCAATCTGTCAGGGATCTATCTATCTATCTATATATCTATCTATCTATCTATCTATCTATCTATCTATCTATCTATCTATCTATCTATCTATCTATCTATCTATCTGTCTCTCTGTCTGTCTGTCTGTCTGTCTATCTATCAATCTATCTATCTATCTATATATCTATGTATGTATGTATGCATGTATCTATCTATCTATCTATCTATCTATCTATCTATCTATATGTCTATCTATCTGTCTGTCTGTCTGTCTGTTTGTCTGTCTGTCTGCCTGTCTGTCTATATGTATGTTCGGCCCGTTCCCGTTAAAAAATATAGATATAATAGTAGAATAGATAGATTGATTGATAGTAGAAAATATGATTGGAAGAGATATATCTAAAGTAAACTTACCAAGATATCAGGAACAGCCAATAAATGGTGGGTGGTGGGTTGACTGCAGAGTACTGCAAAGGATATGCAACTAACGTTCTCTCACAAAAAATTACTTTTTTTTTTTTTTACGAACGAAAATCTTTATTTTCAAAGGGTTAAGAATTGGGCACGCAGGCCCGTCCTACATTCCGCCCTTCTTCTCTATTTCCTTTCATACATACTGTCAAAGACTGAAGAATAAGAGGTCTGAGGTCTACCTCATGATAGAAGACCACCGGGAAGAGTGGTCAACCTCAAGTAGATTAGAGGTAACACAGTGCCCCGATATGAGGGCAGAGTAGGTTATAGGAAGGGGGACTATTAACTAGTTCTCTCATGAGACACGGAGGTATCGACCAGATAGTTAGTACTCTGGTCACGACAGAATCACGCCTACGTGATAGCCACGGAGCAGTGAATTGCCACTCAATAGGAAACGGCTGCTATACGCGTGCTGTGTGTGACCGCACGCAAAAAGCCAAAGGACGTACAAGGTCCTTCCGCGTACTGTGTAGCCACGCGTGTAGGAGAGTGAGACTGGGGACTGACTTCGTAGCGAGTGCACCGTTTAGTGTCGATAGGGGTTTTTCTGTAGCCAAGTAGATAGAGATTAGCAATAGGGTTAGGAAACTAGTGATAGGCAATTCTGTGGCTTTGTGTGTGATTTGAAATGTATCATTCATTTCCTCTCACACGACTTGCAAGTTTCTTGTGTGGTGCGAGAGAAGAATCCTATGATGCCTGAAACAACGGTTGTTGACAGGCGAGGATTAATGTGGTGTCAGAAGTGTGGCTTGGACGAAAGTTCAAGCTAATACACTCACCCACGGCTCTAGACTAAGGTTACTAAATAGTGAATTACAAGGTTTAATTTGTGTCAGTGACTGATGACGTGTGCAGACTAGAACAAGTGCGAGCTGAGTTGTGCCTATCGTGACAAAATAATGTTTATTTATGTTTATTGAAATATTGTGTACTTATATTCGTGTGTTCTTCAAAGTTGTAAGTATTGATATTATGATTTTCTTTCATTTAATTATATATTTACTTATTTGTTTATGAATAATTATCCAAGATGATTCATGGCGGAGCGATACACAAGCCAGCGACATTATCGATTTTTGCAAGCTAAAAATAGCGCTGCGCCTCTGACGTATTCCGACTGACGAACAGTTGGTTTACGCCATTCGCATTCAGCGTCTGACTGTTTACAAATCGCCAAGCTGCTGCCCGCCTGAATCCTTGCTTTATATTAACTATTATTTGTTTATTTAAGTTAGTGAATGAATATATTTATTTAAACATTATTATCACATTTATATTTATTTGAAAGCATTTATTGAATTTTATTTCGTACTTTTTCTATTTGTTTACCGTCTCGATGGCACTACTTTTGGCTATGCAAATTAGACTTGGCCTGCACAACACTTCCATAGATTAAACTAGATTAGGAACGAAAGGCATAAAACGTTAGAACGAAGACAGGACATTGACATTCAACATCTCTTATGAAGCAATTCTTTGACAAAATAAAACGAACAATAAGCATTAAAACGCATGAAAATTACCTCGTTGAGGCAATGTTTAACATGGGCACCATAAATACCCAACGTGGGTGTAATGTGCGCCATACATATGAGAATGTGTTTAAAAAAAAATTAAATTTGCTGTTGAAGAAAAATAAAACGATGGGTTAGAAAATTTTCACTATTTAAATAGATACATTATTTTTATGAAAACTTTGAAAATGCCGTAAACATTTTAATTATTATTTATTATAACGCACATGCCTGTAAATAACTGTAGAAAAAGAGTTTATAAAACTTTGATAACAATGCAAAAATCTATATATAAAATATATAGCAATGCTATTAAAAGTTATGCCCCTTGATATAACTTTTCTTGAGTTAAATTCCAAGGCTTTATATAAATGATAATGTAAATTAAAATATTAAATTTTAGTAAGTAAATAGCTGTTTGTACACTAACAAACTATGGCAGTTGGCTGCACGGGAATGAAAAGAAAGCATACAGTAAATTTCATCTCAATCGGATGGACCGTTCGCGAACGCATCAAAGACATCCGGATACACATTGCCTTTTATAGATATAGATGAAACGACCCTAGTTTGTGAAAGCTGGCTGAATTGAGCGGCCATCATACAACTTCGGGATTTTATGTCGGCTTTCTTCAAGAAGGCAAAAGACATCGGCTTTCTCTCTCTCCCTAGATTTAGCGAGATCACCTCACGGCAATTCACTACCGTTTACTGTCCCATTCAGCCCACAACTACCGGTCTTTTTGCTTAGATCTCCCACTACGCATGCGCTGCTGGAACACGTTGGGTTGAGCTTCATTCAGCCGAATCGTCAAGAAGCCAAGGGCCACCAATCGCCATCATGTGGGGTAAGATAAAATACCTCGATTATCTCGCTTAGACTATGTCAGCTGTTCTAGGCTGAGGGAACTAGAGAACATGGCTTTCGGGAGCTTTCCCAGGCGAACTCCTATCAGCAATTTCATGACAATAACTCTATCTGATATACACCAGTATCCTTTCATAGATGTGGCTGTTTTTTCATCAAATATTATTTCTACACCTTTTTCATGTGTGTCCCCTCCAGAATAAATTATTGTGTGTTTGTCGGTTATAATTTTACCTGATCCCTTCCATCTCATCTCACTTATGCCTAGTATATTCATTTTCATGTTTTCCATTTCTCTTTGAACATTGTTTAACTTTCCTAGCTCACTTAATGTCCTAACATGCCATGTTCCTATTCTAAATTTATTTAGTTTAGTTATAGTTTTAGTTTTGCCATCAGTAGTTGGATAACGGTCTTGTGTCACCTGTGGCTCCTTGTCTGTCCCTACCGGACGAGGATGTCATAAGACAGCCATTAACGTCGTTCACTATTACTGAAATGTGTGTCGCCATGAAAACTTGGGAAGATAATGTGATGGTTTCCCCTTGACTTCGATATTCACATGGTGTTCTTTTAACGCGGCCTTTGACAGCGATCTCCGGCTGCCAGGACAAGTAAGTGCCCTGCTCTGCTCAGCTTCAGAATTGTCCACTCATTCCGGTGGACACTTGGACCCCTGAGATGTCTTAGCTACAACGTAGTGTGTTTCCATCCTCTATCACGTGGAGGTGCAGTTGGGATTTTCCATTCCTAATGTTATGGTCTATTTGTATATAAATAAGATGGCGGTGTAAGCCGCGTCGCTCCATTCAGAGATTAATTATATGTTAATAATGTGTTCTGTGTGTGTTTCCTAACATCAATCTGTTCAAATAAGGATGAACCTACGACAGGTCCAGCAAACCGGTAGGGAATTTATTTGTTCAGGAACTATTGCTCGAGAATTATGGAAGAAATTGAAAGAAAAACGCAACTGTATCAGCGTTCACGCCGGAAATGACACATCGACGCCGAACGACACACCGACCAGTGTTGCCATTTTAGTACGTTTCGCCCTAAATTTAGTGCTTTTTCAAGACAATTAGTGCGAAAATTTACCTTTTAGCGCGGCCACGTAAAATAAGTGCTTCACAAAAATGTTTTGGTGCTTTTTGGTGCTTTTTTGGGGTGGGTAAAAATTACTTTAAAATTCATTTTGGGAACACTAAAAAGCCGAATTTGAACTGAAGCGAGGGAGTAAAAAAGTCTTAGTACGTTACCGCGCAATAATCAACTAATTTAACTCCCTTTAATAGCAGACTACAAGTTTCCCGATGAGAAAGAAATTCGTGGAAGGTGACTCCAGTTTTTAATAGAGCTATTGACACAGCTGCGTTTACGTACACCCGATAACGTTTGAGTGTTACAGTCCATGTCATGTCTTAGTGGAAGTGGATGTCTACAGCCAATGAAGCGCTGTATATTGGATCTTGCTAAAAATGTTTGTAGAAGATGCAGCTACTCTCACCCGCATCGATTTCCAGTGGAGAAAACTTCATCATATGCAGTGGACACAGACCTCTGACACACTTGGACTGTGGGCAGAAATAACCTCATACAGAAATGCCACCGGGGATAATCCTTTCCAAGATCTTACAGATTTATTTTTAACTCTGCTAATTCTACCTCATTCTAATGCGGACGCGGAGCGTATGTTCAGTCAGATGGGAGTTATAAAATCAAAATTGCGGAATAGACTTAGCATAAAGAGTTTGACAGCTGTTTTGACTATTAGATATGGAATGAAAAGATATGGCAAATGATGTCATGATTATAAACTACCTAAGGATATTTTGCGAAAAATTGGATCACAGGAGGCATATACATGTTTCTTTCAATCCTCCTCCTCATCCTCATCATCGCAGGAGCAAACACAACAGGAAATAGCTACAGGAACTAAAGAGGAGATGTTTGACTGGGATTTGGCAGATTTGGAATAAACTTCATTCTAATATTCAATGATAATAATAAATTATAACGTGCTACTTTATAACATTTTGAATTAATACCGCCCGGGCTTGTTTTTAATGATTTCCAAAAAAAAAATAGTATTGCAATTTGGTGCTTTTTGGGCTCGAAAGTAGTTCTGATTCGGATTTGGCGGATCTGGAAAAACTTCATTGTAATATGAAGTGATAATAATAAATTATACTGTGCTACCTTGTTACATTTGTAATAAAAACAGTTGGTGCTTTTTTTTTTTTTTTGCTTCCTAAAAAATGTTGGTGCTTTTTTTGGTCGATTTTGGTGCTTTTTCATCAAAGGGAGATGGCACCACTGACACCGACGCCGAACAACAACAAGCGACTAACGATAAAAACTGCTAATCTTCGAAATACTTTAAATAGAAATGAGATTTTTGCAACTTGGAATGTTACTGGTTTAGGATATAAGGAAACAGCTCTCGTAGAGTTTATGAAAACATCAAATATTCAATTATTGGGACTCGCAGACACTAGGACAAAGGGGCAGAACACGAAACGAACACATGAAGGTTACGTTCTTATAAGGAGTGGCGTCGACCAGCGAGCTACAGCTAAACATGGCGTGGGTTTTTTGCTACATCCAAACAAAGCAAAATCCATTATCAACACTAAATTTATATCAGAAAGGATAATACTAGTACAGATCAAAAAAGGAAATAGAACAACACCTTTTATACAAACATACGCCCCATGTAATGACACTTACAGCGACGAAGACAAAGACGAATATTTTGATAAACTTGCAGACACGTTAAATAATGTCAAGGAGACAGATGAACTAGTTGTGATGGGTGATTTTAACGGACGAATAGGCACACGAAGAACACTTTGGGAGGATTGCATGGGGCCATTCAGCGACAAAGAGACTGATTGTAACAGCAAAAATCAACATCTACTCAACATATGCTCCGAACATGGACTAATAATAGCAAATAGTTTTTTTCAACATCGTCATAGCCACACCAAAACCTGGTATAAATGGAATGACATAGGCCAGGCATCTCAAATTGACTTTATTCTAATTAGGAAATCAGACAGAAGGCTACTGTTAGATTCAAGAGCACTCCCAAATACCGATGTTGATACTGATCACAAACCAGTCACAATAAAAGAGATTTCACCACACAGGAAAATAAGAAACAAAAAGGTAACAACACATGTCATCAATTATAGGAGGCTGCAGGAAAATACGGTTAAAGACAAATTCAATCAAGAAATCCAAAACCAACATAAGAACATCCCTAATGACCACTCAAGCGTAGATAAGAAATGGACACGTTTCAAGGCTGCCATGCTCGACACACTGGAAAATAAATGTGGAACAAAGAAAGTAGGGCAAGACAAAAGATTAAGAACAGCCTGGTGGAACAACGAAGTTAAAGATAGCATATTCAAAAAGAAGGCAGCTTTCAAAAAGCGGATCACAACTAAATCTGAACAAGACTATATTACTTATAGAATAGCACGACGTAATGCCAAACGAACAATTAGAGCATCTAAAGATGAATCATGGAGAATATACGGTGAACAGATGGCGACCCTTAGCAAAGACTGGCCAAGAGAATTTTATAAACGTGTCACCACAATGAGAAACAGAGATGCATGCTACAACCCAACCACCATCATAAACAGCAAAATAGGTATACCGATATTTAATCCACAACAAAGACTAGCAAGGTGGACAGAATACTTTCAAGAACTACTTAAACCTCACACATAACATAGAAAACGTCACTTTTGTGCCTAAATGCCAGGGACAGCAAGAACCAAATGTCATACCTGCAGAAGTCAAAGCAGTTATACAGAAAAGTCCTAAAAACAAATCACCAGGTCCAGATGGAAAAACCACAGAAGCTGTTCAGCCCTGTGGGGAAACAGTAGTTAAATGGCTAACAAGACTTTTTAATATAGCAATGGAAGAAACAAAAGTCCCAGATGATTGGCAACAGGCAATAATAGTACCAATATGGAAAAAGAAAGGCAATATGAGAGAGTGCGAAACATACAGAGGTATATCACTCCTGAGCCATATAGGGAAAATGTATCCAAAACTATTGGAACAAAGAACTAGACCAATAGTTGAACAACAGTTAAGCAAAGCACAATTCGGTTTTCGGTAAGGTAAACGTTGCACTGATGCATTATTTACACCTGGACAAATTTGTGAAAAAACTATCGAATATAGTGATAGCAGAATGTTGTGTTTCTAGATCAGGAAAAGGTTTTCGATAGAGTAGACAGATACAAATTATGGACGATCCTTGAAGATTATGGGATACAAGGGCAACTGCTAGAAAACATCATAGCCATGTACCACTCAAGCCAAAGTGCAGTAAGAACACAAGAAGGTATATCAGATATGTTCACAGTCAATACAGAAGTGAGGCAGGGATGTGTGCTCTATCCCCTGCTATTTAATATCTACATGGACAGAATTTCCAAAGAAGCAAGTCTTGACAGAACAGATTCAGAAAATTTAGAACTCTTTACTCCAGATGAAACAACTGACCCACCGGAAATAAATGAACTTCTATTTGCAGACGATCAGTGCCTGTTTTACAGCGATGAGGGCAGACTACAACATCATATTAATAAAGAATTCAAATACCTTGGAAATATGATCACAGAAGATGGCAGATTGGACAGAGAAATTTAAATCAGATGTCAGAAAGCTAGTGCACTTACATATCTACTATCACCCTTACTGAAACATCCAAACATACCCATGTCCACCGGCCGCTGGAACGCAAATTATTCCTTCCCACGATGCTTGACGGCAGAAGTGGAAGATGATGATGATGATGATGATGTATCCGGAGTTGGTGCATTGTGCTCTGTAACTATGACCGCATCTGCAACACAATAACTTGACTGACTGTCTCCCGAGATGTCGTTTAATTTAGTCGTTTGATCAACATCACGGCACACGGTTTAACCCATTGTCAGAAGTCGGGTTGCCCCACCGGCTCGATGAAAGTATTATTCACTGGCGAGCAACTCCAAATAGTCAGAAACTGAATAGGGACAAAATCTATATGGCTGAACTATAGATTAGGCCCATGAATATCCAACGTACAGCTCGAAGTGGCTCGTTACAAAATTGAAATGAACTGTGCTGAATATTCGCCAAGGAATGGGAAAGAGAAGGTTTGCTAAGATAGATTTTTAAGTCTAAATATAAGAGTATTGGCGACTATCTCAGTACAGGTTTTTCTCCCTGACTGCTCCCTTCCTTGGTATCTAAGTGAACCCCCACCAATGTACACAACAACATGTATGCACAATTGGAAAAAAATATAATGACAGAACTATGAGTTACAATACTACAACATTTATTTACTAATAATAAAAAGAGTCATATGTTGGTTGTCAATATGAGGATGATGAAATCATATACATATTGATATTGATGACAAACATTACGTAACTTGTTACTTGATCTATCTGGATCTGTGGTCTAGATCCCCACTCTCCAGTAGACACAAAAGAAAAAACAGCTTGCCGGTATTCTGACGAATCCTGTCAGTCCTGACACTACCTAGTTAGTAGTCTCTTGTCTTGAGATCTATAACATAGGTGCTCCTTGTGAGAGCTTGAAATAAAGTCAAGAATGTGTTATATCTAGTTCTACATCAGCGCAATCTTAATACATATCATAACACACACATATACAATGACCAGTCTGGCCAAGTTTATCTTCCAGCTCTACTGCGTTCACTATCCTCCTTCTCCCTACTGTCTTTAGTCTGGGACGGGCTTTTCAATTGTCTCACACGCCTGTAATGATTACATTTCTGCCGCCCATGTCCATGTTGCTAATATAGAAATTCTGTCGTACAGCCGCTCCGTCCAAAGTTGGTTTAGCAGCTCGCAGGGTCGGTAATGGTATTATAATAATGCCTGATCATCCGGGCTTACAAGCCGTGTCCAGTATCTGTGCCAGACTTCCGTGAATTACCGTCCACCATACGATGAAAAGGTTTAGCACCATATACCCTATAACAATTGTGGGTAATGTCTGTACCATTACACCTCTGCTACAAATGCAACCCATAGGCAAGGTGCCAATGCGCACCCAATAACATAACACTTCATATTGGCAGGTTTGCATATGACAAATCAATATATCAAACATCCAATACACATAAACATATTAATTAAACTAGACGTATGATACTTTAACATAATAGCATAATGCACTAGTTAGTTTGTATGTATACGAAATGAGACGTATATACACAAAAAGAATATGTACGAAGCATAGTCCTAGCCTCGTATATTCATATGACATATACTTAAACATTAGGCATATGAAAGTATTCCTAATATACAGTAGGAAATTCAAACAAGTTGTAGTAACCTGATTATCTACAACGACTGAGAAACTAATATTGTCCATAGAGTAACAGACATCTAACATGATAAATGAAAGTCCAAAGTCTGCCTCCCAAAAGGTATAGTAAGAACAACTCTGACAGCAATAGGATATACACTCAAGAAACCTGAAGCAATGATAATTCTTGAAGTAACCTAGGTCAGATATAGACTGAACAGCAGTACATACATCTAAAAGACTAGTTACTAAGAAATAACTTTCGTAGTGAAATCTAGCAACATCAGAATATTACATATGACTACAAAACATTGAGATAGTTCCTACCTGTTCAGAGATTTTTTTTTTCATTTCTAACATGACCAGAGCTAACAGCCTATTTAACTAGTCTCCCAAATGCAATTAACATTCCTTCAGTACAGACACATTATCTCCCAGCATGTCAGTCATAAATCTTTCTTATCTCCCCCTAGCGTTAATTGCAATTATCACTGCAAACTGGCCATCACACCTTGCTCCTCTCTGTCTGGTACAAAGTCCACAGGCTCAGTGTTAATTGCCTTATCAGATCTGTTTTCACACATTCCTGAGTCTGCCAGTCAGAGTGGACGGGGCTTGTTTACAGCCCTGGGGCTATTATCTCTCCCTGGGTCAATGTTGTTCACACCTGGGCGATTTTGAGTTGCCAGGCCCAGCTCAGTTTCAGTCTGCCCTCCAGTGGGGTGTAATTATCAGTTTGACATGTAACCTTACACTGGACTGTCTGTGTGATTTCATTCTGGGTTTATTGCCATTACCACTGTCCTGTTTTAGTGGCCAGCAGCCATCTGTTCTGACACTTCACAGTTGAATGGGTTCCTTTTGCTACAACATTTTATGCCTCTATGTGTGCAGGCCTGATTGTTCTGTCTTCCATTTCTCCTCCTTTATTATAGAGAATTGCATTTGTTCTTCTGTAACTTCTCTACATGGTGAACCGAGAATTGTTCTGGGAAGTAAAGGCTGCATTTCGTGACACCCATAAGTGCTCCGTTTTCCTCCTAACTCAAACCTGAGTCTGGAGAAACTCAGCTCAATGCACGAACGCCGTTGCATCGGCGAGGATCCTGAAATACTTTGGGTAGATTTTTAACTCAAAATTTTGCCCGGGCAGCGCCGTTAGGCTACTCTTTTTCGATGTCCAACTGCCAAGGGATTTTTTGCGTGCGCAACAATACACACGGGCGTCCGATCTCACTACCCAGAGACCAGGGGAAATGTTATTACTGGAAGTCCAGGTGGATTTTTTAAAATAAATCCCGGTCCTCACCGGAGCCTGAACCCAGGACCTCGAGCACTCGAGGCGGACACCATACCTCGAGACAACTCAGCCACCAAAGTCTCCCGAGAAGAATTCAATCATCTTTCCACATTGTTCATTAGTTAAACATTTCGTGCACTTTGCTTGTTCTTCTTATAGTTCATGCGCGTGGCATTGATGATCATGTATGTCCACAACATTCTGTCTTACGTGCTGCCAATTACCTCCGATAAATTTGTTTCTCCTTGCCACGATGACAAATGCGTCTTCTCTCTCGTTCTCCTCCTGCCTTTCCTCCATATTTGCTGATGTCATGATTTACTACAGCTTTCCCTTCTCGTGACCTGCCAAAAAGAATGTGGACTGGCTTTGTCTTATGCGAGTCACCAGTTCTCCTTGTAAGATAACGTCTTTTAAAAATAGTTACTACTTTTTTCACACGTTCAGGGTTGTCTCATCATTATTCTGGTAAACCATATCTCGGCCGCCTCTTAATCATTCCTCTCGAGTCTTATATTCCCACGATTTCTTCTATTAGTAAGGATTGGCTCAATGCAGCTCTTAAGTTCTGTTTGCATCACCTCGTTTGACAAAGGTATATTCCAGGACATGTTCTTCATCTTGTGAACTGTAATGTTGCTTGGACTATTCTTTATTTAACTTCATTAACGCATCTTCCATATGATGTTATTAAAACAATTTGGTACAATAATACATGGCTTATTTCAGAACCGTACTATGTAGCATTTTACACGCGAAGAAGACGATGGTGATAATGATGATGATAATGATGATGATGATGATGATGATGATGATATTGATGATGATGATGATGATGATGATGATGATGATGATGATGATGGTATTGATGATGATGATGATGATGATGATGATGATGATATTGATGATGATGATGATGATGATGATGATGATGATGATGATGATGATATTGATGATGATGATGATGATGATGATGATGATATTGATGGTGATGATTATGATGATGATGATGATGATGATGATGATGATGATGATGATGATGATGATGATGATGATATTGATGAAGATGATGATGATGATGATGATGATGATGATTATGCTGATGATATTAATGATGATGATGATGATGACTAACGTAATTAACTGAGTTAATTCAGCTGTGCATGTGATATGCAGGTTGCCATGTTGGGGACACATGTATTCCCGTGAGGTCCGTCCACTATAAAAATGGCTGTGATCGATATGTTTGTACAAGAACAGCTGAGAGCACAGTGGATATTGTGTTACAAGACAAAAGTATGTCAGTGTGTGTCTGTATATTACAACATCCAAACATAATCATCACTAGATAAACCAACTTTCCTTGACGGTGATGTTTCCTCAACATAATATATCAGATTAACTGCTTATATCTTCATTCATTGTCTACTTCTATATTATTCGTCATACTCGCAAATGTTGTTACATTGTTTTCCTGTTTTTATCTTCTAATGATGAAGGCAACATGTTGATCTCCATGTGTTTATATTTGTGTAAATCTTACTTGTGCCTCAACCTTTTTCCAATTATTTAGTGTTCACATTGTGGCAGTCCAAGATATTTCCTTCTTTAATATCGGACTGATAAACTCCAGTTGGATATGTTGCTTGTTAAGTTATTTTTTCTTTCGGATTCCCAGTTAAAACTGGTGATGTAAAATATGTAATGTTTTATTGTTTAAAATCATAATGAAATTCAATGAAATCTTCATTTTATAAAAGTCATATTCTGGGTGCCCTATGTCACATAATACTGAAGAATTTCGATCCAGATTGATGAAAGGCCTGAAAACCGCCGTTGCTAGGCGCCACAACTATTTGATGTCGGGAAATATGTTCCCAGTTTCAAACACGACCGGGATTCCCTGAGAAGTCCCCCAATCAAAGACAATTGGCGGCAGGTTAATTTGCCCGGCATCAAAGGAAATCGGCATTCTGTTTGCCCAGATCTCAGGACAATGGAGAAGGGGGGCGGTGCTTTCTTGATTGAAGTCCGGTCACGTGAGTGACGTCACTCGTGCAACATTTTGGTTGGGGGGAGTTGACGGAATCTGTGTTCAGTCTGTTTACGAATTACAGATAACGGGAGTGTTTGTGTGTTCCAATTCGAATGGAGAATGGATTCACAGTGTCCCCATGTTGTCTGGAAACAAGGGACATTGTTGTTCACGTTGTGAATTGTGAATTCAAACTCGGAACACTAGCATAAGGTTCAACGGTATAAAAGAAAGGAAGTATTACTACGAGGTGTAGACAAAGCCAGTCACACTGAGTGATATTTTACTGTACCGGAGAAATTAAGGACAGCTGGGAGAGGAGGAAAAATAGCAGTCACACTGAGTGAAGTTATGTTAAATGGTGTCGGCAATGGGACACCGTTCCACCAATCATGGCCTCATCAAAGCCCAGAGTGTTTAACATAACAAAGGCTGGTTGTCAGTGACTGAGGTCCTGAAAAGTCGGATTCATATTAACAGTGATGAATTCTCAGAACAATAACATTAGTATATAGAGAAAGTATAATGGTGATTACTTCTCAGGACAATAACGTTATTATATAGAGAAGGCCTAAAGGTGATTACTTCTCAAGTCAATAACATTATTATATAGAGAAGGCATAATGGTGAGGAAACCTGTTCAGTAAACTTGTACAAACATACAGGAGGAACTTACTCGAACAGACATCATCAGTTTGTTTCTTGGGGAGTCGTGTGAGAGAAGTGCCGAGATTCCTAGGTTCCAGGATCGTTATAGACACATTACATACATCGGGGGTTCTGAACTTGTGGACTTTGGTATACCATATTCAGTAGTGGAGAACAGTCACCCAGACTATATATATGATTAACTCCAAGAAGTCAACCGTTGTCCGGATTGAGGCTTCATTCGGTGAGACCTGTTCTGAACTTACTGTGGTGTGATGTGGCATGGCCTAACATGATGAAGAACGATCCTGAGCTCACTAATCTATTCTCGCATACACCATAGAAAATACTACATATTTCCACACGCAAACAGTCCACACGCACACACACGTGACAATTTATGTATTAAATGTTTTATTTTATCATTTGTTAAAATACAGTCTTGTGTGGGTATGTTCTGAAACAATATGAAGGGTATTGTTTAGTGGTAAGAAGAAGAAGATGAAAGAGAGGGACAGGGTACCTAAGATTTACAGGGGGTATGTAGACAAAGGTCCGGCAGAGGCCCACAATAAGGAAAAGGATTTTAAACAGTGTGCCTGTTGACTCCACTTTCCCCCTAGGGACGACTGGCTACACCCTATTGTGTTGCTTGCTTTACTGTAATATACTTTATCAACTGAGATGTTATCTATATACTTGGCATCTCACAACTCATAATATACACAGACAGACAGACAGACAGACAGACAGACAGACATACTGGCAGGCAGGTAGGCATCCATCCATCCATCCATCCATCCATCCATACATACATACATACATCCATCCATACATACATACATACATACATACACACATACACACACACATACACACATACATACACACATACATACATATACACATACATACATACATACATACATACATGCATGCATGCATGAATGCATGCATGCATGCATGCATGCATACATGCATACATACATACATACATACATACATACATACATACATACATACATACATACATACATACATACATACATACATACATACATACATACATACATACATGCATGCATGCATACATACATACATACATACATACATACATACATACATACATACATACATACATACATACATACATACATACATACATACATACATACGTCGTCCATACTGCAAGTCGATATTGCGGCAGCCATTTTGTAATCGCTATTGCCAATACTTAAACTGCTATCTTCTCACGATTCCACAGGATTGTGCTTGAGACCTTGGAAAAAAGGTTTGACTGTATTTACACTGTTCCCTGCATGTTGTAATATACGTGCTATCAAGTAATGGCTTTCCCACGTTCTAAGACATCATACTACACGCAATAATCATTTATCAGCGGCTTTGATTTTTCCAAGAATCATATGTACTTAATACTATTACACGTCCACACGATCTCTTAGTTGTGAGATTAAATACTTAGCGTTCTCAGATATGGGTGGAAATTAATGTTTTCGTGAGCAGCTTACGCAAGTGAAAAATCCTTCGGCAATCGCAAACAGTTATCCTTTTGATTACTGCACTGGCAAAATTGTTAACACAGAAAACCTAAAAACGGATAGCTAAAGAAGGTTACCGTGGATTGAAGCTGTCTAGAGGAAGCAAAGTTAACACAAATGCATGCTGAAGTCGGACACACTGAACTTTGACCTGCATAAATAGACGTGGGGCAAAACACTCCAAGAAGGAACGAAGAAGAGATAACGCTGCCTGATCTTCAACTGTGCTACACGACTGTAACACTGCTTGTGCTCTTTGCCATGCTCTATCTAGACGTGATGGTATTGTGTTATGTACTCGTGTATATGCATTATGAATAACTTGCCTGATTGGCTGCCAAGAAGAATTCAATCATCATCGGTGTTCTGATCATTATTCTATTACCACTTTTCAGCAGCCTCTACATCATTCCTCTCTAGTATTATAAATCCACGATTCCTTTCATACAACAGAACTTCAATTCCAATTCCAATTTTCAAAACACAAATTCCAAATTAGGTTTCGTCAAACCTGCTTTCTCAGCGTCGGTTACTGTTGAGATCCGTGGTTGTGTGGATTGTTAGTCCTAATTCATACTGGTTTTATTGGTTCCACTCTTTGTTGGATGAAGTTCTTTTGTGTTGTCTGGTTATTTTCTTCTGTCTTATACTGTGTTGTTATCACCGGGGCTGGTCCCAGTCACGTTCAGTCCTTATAAGGACTCGATATTGCAAAAGCATAGATTTAATTGCATAACAGAACTCGCCCACTGCAGCATTTCAATACGCTTTGGCTCTCCTCTTTTGAAAATGATAGATTCCGGAAATATTCTTTATCTTGTGAACTGTGCTACTGCTTGGGCTATTCTTTATTTAACTTCCTTAATAAATCTTCCATATGCTATTATTAAACCTATTTAATACAATAGTACATGTTTACATTAATGTATTTTTCACTTGATTATTGTGATTATGCTGATGAAGATGATGAAGACTAACTTACAAACTGAGTTAATTCATCTGTATATGTGACACTTAGGTTGCCACGATGGTAAAGCATGCATTCCCGAAGGGACCGTCCACTATAAGAGTAGCTGCTATCGACAACGTTGTGATAGAAGACTTGGAATCAAAATGGATCTTGTGGACCTGAACGCAGGTATGTCAAAATGTGTTGTTATACTCCAACATCAAGAACATCACCTTAATCATCACATGATGAACCAGCTTGCCTTAACGATACTGTTTCCCCAACATAATATATCAGTGTGTCTGCTTATACCTCCGATACCATCATGTGTCTTCTCTTGTTTTTTACTTATGTATCATTCACCATATATGTTCCTAGTGTTACATTGTGATAGTGTTTGCATCTTCTCAGAATAAAGCTAATAAGTTGACCTCCTCATTTTTTAAATATTTTTTTTTTTAATTTCATATTTTGTGTAGAGTCTTACTTGTGTCCAAGCCTCTTCACATTATTTAGATTTCGCATTGTAACTGTCCAAGTTATATCTTTCTTTAATATAAGATTAATAGTCTCTAATAGGATATTTTGCTTGTTGAATTATTGTCCCGGATCCACAGCTTTATGCTATAACTGGCTCAATAAATTATGATTTATTTTTGTTTTTTTGTTTTATTTAACGTATAATAACATTCAATGAATATAATTATTTACATAATATATTCTTCATTTTATAAAATTAATATTCTGTGTGCTATATTGTGTTGTCTGTCTCTTATGTAATACATTTATCAGTTATGAAGTTATCTATGCACGTGGCATCGCACAACTCCGACTGTCCAATATCCAGCATTTCCAATATGGCGGAATTCCTCCATGACGTCTATTGGGATACAAACATATCAATGCCTGTTAACTCTAATTGTCTTGAACCCTGTGCCGGCTGTACGGCTGTTGATGTCAGTTGCAGGGGCTGCAAGGAGCTGGGCAGCCCGCGAGCTGCTTTAAGATCTCGGTGCTCTTCTCCGTGAGCTTTTTCCTCAACGACGATTGAAGGTGTGTGGCTCTGACAGTATCCACAGTCTGTTTCAATGCTGAAGCTCTAGTGACGCCAGGAATTCGGCACGGAATCGGTCACCCAAGAAATATTTTTAATTAGGTCCCGATTGGCGTTGATGGTCATAGCGGCCGTACCAATGACACTGGCGCCAGCCTTCGCCACAGAGGCGGCCACTGCAGCCATATGTTTAACGGAGCTCGATATCCAGTCAAATAGATCCTTACCTACCAAGTACCGCCGATGTCGTCGCTTGAAACGGTCATGGTTATACACTGCATATATGTAGCCTTATAATAATCCTCTAAGGTTTAATTGTGTGCCATCTTGGTCAGTCAGCCACATGAGCATGCTAGAGTTATTGCCTGTCTGACTAATGGGTAAGTAGACCAGGTAGACTCCAGAATCCTGTACCCGGGCACACATTGGGAAAGAAAGATTAAATAGTGGGGCTTCAACTGCTGTTGAGGTAAGAGCCACTGAACAAGTTACAGTTAACCATTCACAGACGCAATGTCTTTTGGCAGATTACACTCTTTGTAGCCTTTGGTTAGCGTTTGTTTAGTAAACCCGAGCACTGATCGCAAAATGGATGCGCCCATGTCAACCGCGTAGGTGCAGATCGTGATTTTGACAAAGGCCAGTAGTTTCGATAGAGTTGACACCCATGTTTCTTGTCCTTCCAATCTCTAGCGCCGGCAAGCTATTTTTGAATCTCGGTGTTGATCTTCGTGAGCTCATAGTCCCCGCAGATTGATGGATGATTTTCCACTCTTCTCGGGACATAGTTCTATATACGAAATTGCCATTAACATCCATTGCAAATCTCACAGCCTTGCCCCACACCTCAAGATAAACCAGCCCTGTTCCACACCACAAGTTGAACATTGCCTTGTCCCCAACCTGCTCAGCCATGTCCAATACCACACGTCATGTTGAACCATGTCATGTCCCACATCACAAGCTGAACCCTGTCCTTTCACACAACTCAAGCGGAATGCTACTCTGTCCCACACCCTAAGCTGAACCCTGCCCTGTCCCACATCTCAAACTGAGCATCTATCGCTGCATCACACGTTAAGCTGGACACCCAGTCTTGGCCTACATCTCAAGTTGAACACCAAGTTGAGTTGAGTTGAGTTGAACTGAGTTAAGAACCGACATCACTGAACTCAGGACATTTCCATACTTGCTCCGTCCCCTCGTCATACTACTAATCGTTCCCACCCCTATCTTATTAAAAGTTCTCCTGGTCTTCCCTCTCATATTTGAGATTCTTCAAGAACCCTATCCCCCGCAATCTCATTCTTTCCACATTTGGGTTCTCAATATGTTCCCCCGCTTTCTCCACCTGGTCCCACACGCGCACGACCACCTCCACCTTGCCCATAAGCAATCTTCTGCCAAGAGGTGCATTCCTTGCTAGCCTATCAGTCTGTTCATTCCCCCGCACTCTCGCAGGGGCAGGGCAAAATATCCATACAATTCTCACAATCTGTGACCTCTGAAGAGACGAGAGCCATTCCACATGAAACATTCCTGAGCATCCAGCCCCTTCCCTCCTCTTAAGCTGAACAGCCATTCCTGTCCCACCTATCAAGCTGAACATCCAGCCCTGTCCCTCATCTCAAGCTGAACCCTGTCTTGTCCTAGACCTAAAAGTGAACCCTGGCCAACACCTCAAGCTGAACCCTGTCTTGTCCTAGACCTAAAAGTGAACCCTGGCCAACACCTCAAGCTGAACCCTGTCTTGTCCTAGACCTAAAAGTGAACCCTGGCCAACATCTCAAGCTGAACCCTGTCTTGTCCTAGGCCTAAAAGTGAACCCTGGCCAACACCTCAAGCTGAACCCTGTCTTGTCCTAGGCCTAAAAGTGAACCCTGGCCAACATCTCAAGCTGAACCCTGTCTTGTCCTAGACCTAAAAGTGAACCCTGGCCAACACCTCAAGCTGAACCCTGTCTTGTCCTAGACCTAAAAGTGAACCCTGGCCAACATCTCAAGCTGAACCCTGTCTTGTCCTAGACCTAAAAGTGAACCCTGGCCAACATCTCAAGCTGAGCATCTATAACTGTCCCACACCTCAAGTTGAACATCCAGTCCTGTCCCACACTTCCATCTGAACATCCAGTCCTGTCCCACACTTCCATCTGAACATACAGTCCTGTCCCACACTTCCATCTGAACATACAGTCCTGTCCCACACTTCCAGCTGAACATACAGTCCTGTCCCACACTTCCATCTGAACATACAGTTCTGTCCCACACCTAAAACTGAACATCCAGCCCTGTCCCACACCTAAAGCTGAAAATCCAGCCCTGTCCCACACCTCAAGTTGAACATACAGTCCTGTCCCTCACTTCCATCTGAACATACAGTTCTGTCCCACACCTAAAATTGAACATCCAGCCCTGTCCCACACCTAAAGCTGAAAATCCAGCCCTGTCCCACACCTAAAGCTGAAAATCCAGCCCTGTCCCACACCTAAAGTTGAACATACAGTTCTGTCCCAGACCTAAAACTGAACATCCAGCCCTGTCCCACACCTAAAGCTGAAAATCCAGCCCTGTCCCACACCTAAAGTTGAACATCCAGCCCTGTCCCACACCTAAAGCTGAAAATCCAGTCCTGTCCCTTACGTAACGCTGAAGATCCAGCCCTGACCAAACACCAGGCTGAACATACAGTCCTGCCCCAAACTTCAATCTGAACATAGTCTGTTCTCACACATCAAGCTTCTATAGGCAGACGTGACAGTTTTGTGTCCATTGTCTACTACATTGGCGGGTGCCGTGTTAGTGAAGAGAATAGCCAGTTTGCCTGTCGATCCGATGGTCAGAATTCCAAACCTATTTCAGGATTATTTAAATTGTCTTCACTTGTTATAATAATAATAATAATAATAATAATAATAATAATAATAATAATAAAATATGTTTGCATATCGTTTTACAGGACATCACTGTCAACATCAGCATCTTTCAGCTGATTGTTGATCTCTTGGCAAGATTACGCTCAGTAATTTGCCATTGCTTTCTGAGCAGCCGGCTCATTATCCCGCAAGTCACGAGCGCGGGTAGAACCGCAACCAATTCTCGCGCGCTGAGAGAGCCTGCGTGAATAAACAACATTACGGAGAAAGTATTGTAACCCCTCGACCAGAGAGCCCGGAATAATAATAATAATAATAATAATAATAATAATAATAATAATAATAATAATAATAATAATAATGCTGCACAGCCCTACCAAATAAAAGTAGTTTTGGTGCGCAACATTTTACATCTAATTTTGTATAAGAAAGGTCTGCTAAATCCAAACACCGCAAGTATTAGTCTGTAGCAGCCCCAGTTGTTTGAGATACAAGCATTAGTGTATCCAGTTATTATTATTCCAGTATTTTATGTATGAGGTTAAGGAGGAAAAAAAGAACATAACTGCTATCCAGTTCATTACAAAATAAAACTGCTTATTTACTTACTGTTTCAGTTTTCCAAGAATCTTCCAAGGATCTTTTTGTACTTTTTTTTTGGTTAGATTCTCAACCAGGAGTGAGACAGGGATGTGTGCTCTCTCCTGTACTATTTAATGTCTTCATGGACAGAATATCCAAAGAAGCAAGTCTTGACAGAACAGATTCAGAAAATTTACAACTCTTTACTCCAGATGAAACAACTAATCCACAGGAAATAAATGAACTTCTATTTGCAGACGATCAGTGCCTGTTTTACAGCGATGAGGGTAGCTACAACATCATATTACTAATCTGAGTTCAACCTGTAGCAGATACAATATGAGTATAAACACAGCCAACACCGAAGTAATGCAAGTTAGCAGATCGCCAGGCCTATTAAGTATACAGACAAATAGCACAACTCTGAAACAAGTTAAAGAATTCAGATATCTTGGAAGTATGATCACAGAAGATGGCAGATTGGACAGAGAAATCGAAATCAGATGTCAAAAGCTAGTGCACTTACATATCAACTATTACCATTACTGAAACATCCAAATATACCCATGTCCGCAAAACGACAGGTAATAAACAGCATATTCAAACCAACCCTATGCTACCAATTTCAAACTTGGACTTTATCCATATCACACCTTCGCAAAATCAATACCTGCGAGATGAGATGCCTGAGGAGAGCTGCCAACCTAACAATCCGACACTAAGTAAGAAATGCTGTTATCAGACAGAATGTGGGAGCAACACCTTGTGCCACATTTATTGAAAGACAGAAGATCAAGTGGTTTGGTCATGTCGTTAGAATGCAACACCAACAACTACCATCACTGGCCTTACATCACACATCATCTGCGACAAGATCAAGAGAACGTCCAAGAAGAAAATGGATTGACGACATCAATGACATTGTACAATCATAGGGAATGACACTATCCAGTGCCGCCGACCGGGCGCTGGAACGCAAATTATTCCTCTCCGCGACGATTGACGGCAGAAGTGGAAGATGCTGATGATGATGATGATGATGATGATGATGATGATGATAATGATGTAACCCAGTTACATGTTAGTATGCACAGAATGACATCATCTTCAAGAGGAGAGTGTTTTCTTTCGCCGGATTTATGTTGTTATATTTGTGGAGAGTACACTTTGAAAGTACATTTGAAGTATATTACTGTTTTTGTGAAAAGGCATACTTTGCTTATTGTAAAGTAAATATAGGTGACCAAGTCAAATCTTGGGCTCCTCATATTTTGATGGCAAAACATGTGTTCAAAACCTGCCACAGTGAACATGTGAGAAGAGAACATGTTTAAAATTAGGGTTTTTTAAATTCTGCTGAATGACCTGTTCCACATGGAGATGAGATGCTAATACCAAATATCAGTCGGATTTTGAATTTCCTGCTACAAGATGAGACAGCAGAGGTATTTGGTACGATACGTGACAGGGATAGTAATTTATAAGATGATTTTCTAGCTGTTCAACGTTTCGACCAGAGGAAACTGCTATAATATGAAAGCCTCTTCACGGAATCTTCAGAACTGGTAGTTTCAAATTTGAAAGAAGAAAAACAAAGTTACTGAATACTGAAACAAAGTTGAGATTGTATCTCAGCAGAGAGTAAAGTTTGTGTATATTCTTTTGTAAAGAAAACAATCTTTTGTTTTGTGCTAATGTAGGAAGTTTTTGTAAATTAAATGGGTATAAGTTATACACCAGATAAGTGGACAATGGACTATGGATATCAGGGATTTTGGGATTCCTTCATGATAGCAGATGACTACTGGCCCCTTAACGTGATTGTCTGGGGATATCACATTTTATGAAGACTTCGAAAAGAAGCATTTTTGTGTGTTGACTATAGTTATAAAACGAAAAAGGAAAAAAAAAAAGAAACAGAATGACAGCATTTTAATAAATGATTGGTGTTTTATATTAAGGTAATAAATGCACAGTATTTACATATAATATGAATGCAGATTACAGTCAAAATGCCACTGATGATGCATAATTTTCGACTTGTACATAACAATTGCTCTAATAAAAAGCTCATTCTTAGATATATATATATTGAGCACAACCCACTACTGGCACCGCTGATCGTACTCTGGTATGAACCTAAAGCCTATCCACGTCAATGTGGAAGCACTAGACTCGAGTTTCGCTCTCGTTTGAGCTCATCAGTAGTGCATATCCTTGACCGGACCAGGAAACAAATCCCGGATCACTAGGGTGTGAAGCGGACGTGTAACCACTAGAAAACGCGGCACACGCTGGATACGGCCACTTTATCACAACAGAATACCACAACGCCACCCATCGTGGGCTGTAGCTCAAGATTTGCCCGATCGCCGCGACTGACGCCCGTCAATCGATGTGGACCCGAACGATCAGGTTTTCTCACTGGCAAGGCACACCAGGCCGCCTAAAGTCCAGCAAGCAATAATCAAATTGATTTTTTTTATTGTTGTTTGGGGATTTGAGATTTAAATAGTGAGCACAACCCACAAGTGGCAACGCTGATCGTAATCTGGTGGGAACCTAAAGCTTATCCACGTCAATGTGGAAGCACTAGGCTCGAGTTTCGCTGTCGTTTGAGCTCATCAGTAGTGCATATCCTTGACCGGACCCTGAAACAAACCCCGGATCATTGGCGTATGAAGCCAGTTTTTTTTTAAATATTTAAATCTCAAATCTCGAAACAACTAAATAAATCAATTTGATTATTGCTTGCTGGACTTTAGGCGGCCTGGTGTGCCTTGCCAGTGAGAAGACCTGATCGTTCGGGTCCACATCGATTGGCGGGCGTCAGTCGTGGCGATCGGGCAAATCTTGAGCTACAGCCTACGATGGGTGGCGTTGTGGTATTCTGTTGTGATAATTTGGCCGTTTTCAGCGTGTGCCGCGTGGTCTCGTGGTTACACGCCCGATTCACACGCCAGTGATCCGGGGTTTGTTTCCGGGTCCGGTCAAGGATATGCACTACTGATGAGCTCAAACGAAAGCGAAACTCGAGCCTATGCTTCTACATTGACGTGGATAGGCTTTAGGTTCATACCAGAATACGATCGGCGTTGTCAGTAGTGGGTTGTGCTCAATATTTAAATCTCAAGTCCCGAAACAACCAAATAAATCATTTCTTAGATATTTCAAAAACTGAACCCTGTGCTTTCACACAACTCAAGCTTAATGCTATTCTGTCCCACATCCCAAGCTGAACCCTGCCCTATCCATCACCTCAAACTGAGCATCTAACGTTATTGTTTATTGGTGTTTTATGTTAAGGTAATAAATGCACAGTATTTACATATTATATGAATGCAGATTACAGTCAAAATGCCACTTATGTCACATAATTTTCGACTTGTACATAACAATTGCTCTAATAATAAGATAATTATTTAGATATTTCAAAAACTACAGCTCATAGACAAATATTATTACATTTTCTGGAATCAGCAACATAAAATTACCCAAGAACAGCTATGCAATTTAAGGCACCAAAATGGAGAACCAATAAGGGAACAAAACCAAAATCCTAATAAGATGGAAACAGTACTTCGAACAACATCTCAACATCCCATTAGATGTCACAGGCATTCAAGAAACCGACACAGATGCCACCGAAGAACTAGAACCAGACATACTGAAAGACGAATTTGTAGAAGCCTTCAGATTAGCCCCATTGAACAGATCACCGGGACAGGATGAAATGCGAAATAAACTGATTAAAGCAGTAAGAGAAGTAGGAACAGTATGGCTACATAGAATATTCAGCCTTGTTTGGGTAGAACAACAGATACCAAGAGACTGGGGAAACGCCATAATTATCCCCAATTGGAAAAAAAGGCAGCACAAGAGACTGCACTCAATACAGAGGCATTTCCTTTTTGAGTCATTCTGGGAACATATTTTGCAAAATTCTTGAGAAAAGATTACGAATTACTATAGAACCCCAGCTAAGCGACACACAACTTGTATTTAGGAAAAACAGGATGCACAGATGCCATCTTTGCTCTTAGACAACTTATAGAAAAATCAGTTGATTTGAATGAAACACTATACTTAGCCTTTGTCGACCAAGAAAAAGCATTTGACAGAGTAAAGAGAAATAAGCTGTGGTAAATTCTTAAACAATATGGAGTGAGTACACATCTAACAAGCCTATGTAGAATCTTATACAACAACAGTTAATGCATAGTGAGAGCAACTGGAGGACACTCAGAACCCTTCATCATAAGATCCGGAGTACGACAATGTTGTGTCCTGTCCCCTCTCTTGTTTATAACCTATATATACAACAATCAATCAATCAATCATGTGCCATGCCGGAAAGCGTGGGCGGTCATGACTCGCCATTTCACTCGATCACCAGTGTCGTGGATCAGCTCAGTGTTCCTGTCTCGTCCATGCCATGTGGCCAAGCCATCCAGGTATTTTCCTCTCGGTCTTCCTCTTGGTCTGTTCCCCTCGATCTTGCCAGTTGTCACTAAGTTCTCCAATCCATTTCTTCTCATAACATGTCCAAAAAATTTTGACTGTCTACGTCTAATTTCTCTAATCAGTTTACGATGTTCATTTGTCTCCTGTAGTACTTGGTCATTGGTTTTTCTGTCTGTCCATGGTATACTTTGCATTTTCCTCAGAAACCACATTTCTGCAGCCATCAGATGCTTTTCACCTTGACTGCTCATTGTCCAAGTTTCACATACATACAAAAAAACAGGCTCTATGTATCCCCTCAACACTCTTTTTCTCGTTTCAATTGACATCTTTTTATTGGTCAGAATGTTTCTCATCTTGCTAAAAGCTACTTTCGCCATGGCGATTCTTGTTCTAATCTCTTCAAGGCATCTCCCATCAGATGTTATAACTGTTCCAAGATAATTGTACCGATTCACTTGTTGAAGAATATTTCCATTTACTTGTATATCACATTGTGGCTCTTCTTTCTTCCTACTGACGACCATAAACTGAGTCTTTTTACAATTTAATTCTAACCCCAGTTGCTCACTGTGTACAACAACCGCATCTACTAATTGTTGCAGGTCCTGCTCATTGTCTCCAATTAATACTGTATCATCTGCATATCTAATGTTATTGATGTTTCGTCCTCCAATGCTGATGCCATTTATATCCTCTACATTTCTGAAAATATTTTCACTGTATGGGGAAAAAAGATCTGGAGACATCACACATCCCTGCCTAACACCTCTCTGAATTGGCTGATACTTTCCCACTTCATTATCAATCCTTATTGCAGCTTGTTATTTCCAATATATGTTTTTTATAAGTCTAATGTTTTCCCCATCAATTTGTAGATCTGCAAGCATATCCACCATGCTGACATATATACAACATATGTAAATAAACTAGAGAAACGGATACCGCAAGTTCTTAAACAATTCTAATATTCTTAAACAATATGGAGTGAGTACACATCTAACAAGCCTATGTAGAATCTTATACAACAACAGTGAATGCATAGTGAGAGCAACTGGAGGACACTCAGAACCCTTCATCATAAGATCCGGAGTACGACAATAATGTTGTGTCCTGTCCCCTCTCTTGTGTATAACCTATATATATATATATATATATATATATATATATATATATATATATATATATATATATATATATATATATATATATACAACATATGTAAAGAAACTAGACAAACGGAGACCGCAAGAACACCGCATGACGTGAGCACAGAAGAAGAATCATCTGCAAATTACACCATTACACCATTAGAGAACTCCTTTTTGTGGATGACCAAGCACTAATAGCAAAATCACCACAAGAATAGTCTAAACGAAATGTGTACGGAACATAACATGTAAATTAGCACAAGTAAAACAGGGGTAATGGCTATAACTAAAGAAGAAAAAACAACAACAATTCACCTAAACGAACATCCTTGAAACAAGTAAAGAGTTTCAAGTACCTAGGAAGTATAATATCACCAAATGGCAAATCAGAAGACGAGATCGGCAATAGATGCCATAGGGCAAACCAACTCATTGGGCAAATGGCACCAATACTAACGAATAAACGTGTATCAATAACTACTAAGAAAGCACTTTACAACACAATCTTCCTACCAACTCTATGCTGCCAATGTCACACCTGGACAATAACAGAATAAGAGAAAAGAAAAACCATAATAAAAAAAATGAGATTCCGGAGAAGAAGAATTAATGTATCAAGAGGAGATGAGATCAGAAATATAAAAATTATGACTAAAGTGGGGGTTATAGCAGCGCTATAATTTATTAGAAGGCAACAAGTCAAATGGGCTGGCCATGCAAGTAGGTTACCAACTAACAGTATACCACAACAAGCAATGTTGCACAAACCAGATGGAAGCAGAGGAAGAGGCCCACCATATAAACGATGGACGCAGGTTATAACAGATCCCATGGGAATATCGATACATGAAGCTCATGAACGGGCACTCTCCCGCTGTTTATACTTCACCTCGACACCACAAGGTACAAGAGGAACGTGATGAGATGAGATGAGATACGGGGAATGAAAACAATTATACATGCGTGCATTGTTTTTCCTTTTAGTGCTGTGGCTTTATTTATGACACCGCTGTTATTACTTTCCGAGCCACCGCTGTGGTAAAATAGTTCCAGAATATGATCTATGTGGACTGAAACACATTTATGCATGCATGGATTAGTTTCGCATGCTTTGACCTCTAGTGTAGTCAACACTGGACGTATGTCTACACGTGGGTCAGCTTTCCCTATTTCCAAGGTCCCTCGCCATCAGCTGAATCCACTTCAGCTTCTGAGGTACTTGTAATTTACGCCCCCAAGTCAAGCAGTAGAAGACACCATGTTGGTCCAACCGACCGGTGTAGGGTTGAACCCGCTACCTCACCATCAGCCCACTGGAAGATCAAGGGGAAGCCTCTCTTATCCATTCGCCCGTTACAATCACACAATACTTTACTCACCAGGTGCTTGCTGTTATCTTGAGGTCAGATATGAACATGGGCACGTATTCACCATTTCTCGACCACCACATTGTTTCAAGTACAGATGTGATCAGGGAAATGTGATCTTAATAGAAGAGGGTAAATTGGTCGTTCTTTTAACTTTTGCTTTCGTTCATCACCAGCAAAGTCAGCATCAATAGCATCAGCATCAATATCATGATCATCCCCAAATTTTGCTGACAAGCCTCGTGGGAGAGAAATAGTTGACGTATAAGCACTATGTGTGACACTGGATAATGTCATACTGTGTAATCGTACACCTCCTTTAATATCATCAATCCATTTATTATCTGTCATTTTGCGGACATAGATAGATTTGCATGTTTCGGTAAATGTGGTAGTCGATATAAACGCAGTCTTGCAGTTTGCCATTTGTTTTCGCTTTCTGTGTCTATTCCGCCATCACATGTTATCACAATGCCTAAATATGTAAATTCTGCAACTTATTTCAGAGGTGTACAGTGTATCTGTATATTTTTGGGACCATGAGACATGCATTACTTCGGACATGGACTACCGGTCCCCAACATTGCGGATAGGCATTTGAACCGTTAATCACTAGAGTGTTTATGCTTCTAGTTACGGGTTGCAGTTGCTTTTTCCTCATGTTGGACTGGTAGTGCTTGGTTCCGTCGCCCTGCTACTGATCTGAGTGCGTGGCGCGGCACTGTGAGCTGTGAGTTTCGTTTGGAATGTTTTTACATCTGTTCGCGGTTGTTGCAGTGTGAACTGCATTTTCAGAACAATAGGTGGTCGGTCTGTCGTTTTGAATTGACTGGAATGCCTTTTCGGTTCACGAGTGCATTTTCTCGGAGACTCATGGGGGTCGTCGCTGGAGCTACAGTGTTAGCAGTTTGTGCGTTTGCTTTCAGCGGGACGTCCTGCCGAAAGGGACTGAGCCATATGATAAATTCCGGGGCAATGAAGTCGATCCTCTCGACATTTAACTTTTAATGCCATAATGTGTGGCTGCTGGTTTTCTAGTTACTGTCGCTTCCATCGACGATGAACTATATTTTCCGTGGAGGACTTTTGTGTTTGTATTCTGACGGTGGCATTATGCACAGTGTACTTGTGCGGGCTGTTGGCTTGTCAAGACTCCTGTCTATTCCACTTTTCACATAGGGCAGTGAGGAGCATTTGGCGTGGTATTCCCTGCACAGAAACAGAGCATAATGGGGACGACCCTTTGAAGTGAAGTTGGAATCGCGACTAACTAACTAATTTCGGACATACATGATGATATGTGTCCATGAAGAATGATGATGACCATTCATTTCATCCAGTGGCGTTAAAAGTTTGGAGTCGTGAGTCATTTTGGCTCGAAATTTTCTGTCACAATATGAACAAAGAATGCTTGACATTCCAGGAGGAGGATCTTCTGCAGTGGTTTTTCTGTCAAGCCTTTTCTTCACAGCTCTTTCAGTCCTGTTTGCTTCACAAGTGACTACACACAAGCGTAATGATGAACACTACGAATTTCGGTCTTTGGCATCAGTCTCTCAAGCGTCGTGATTAACCCCAAAAGCTTTTAGTGAGATCTTCAGTGTCTGTAAAGCGTTTCCTCCGGTCGCATTGAATGTGTTTACCACAGCGTAGCTCGCTGGAAAAAAAATAATCGCTGAGGGAGTCTGTGATCTGGCATGCGAGGGAAATGACCAGCATATTTGATTCTTCATATGTAGAATGGGGATACTGGGCATGGACGCTCTTTCCGAGACCTCAGTGTCTGGGATCTTGTCTTGTCATTTAATCTTTAATAGCTTCCTATGACAGAATGTTTGGAAGTGGATTAACGTCCTGGCGAGTCTCTGGTAAACAGTCCAGTTTCACAAGCATATTGCAGTGTGAATAATATAACTGCCTTGTAGACTTTCAGCTTTGTTTGCAGGCTTCACATATTTCTGCCCCACACATTTTTGTACAATCTGCCAATTGCCGCGAGAACTTCGAGATTCTTGAATGCACTTCAACATCAATTGTGGCAGCCTGTGACACAGTGCTGCCAAGATAGGTGAATTTGTCCACAACATTTAGACTATGACCATCCACTTTGATATTCTGCTCTGTGTGATTAATCCATGTGCTGGATGGACATATCTACAGTCTTCTTTAAGTTAATATTGAGCCCGAAGTTGGCACTGCAAAAGAGAACGTTGGACCGTTGTGTTGCATGTTTGCCTCCGAGTTTGCATATAGAGCCCAATAGGCAGCGTACAGGTGCTCTCTGACGGCGTCGCTGATATTTTTGGTTTTAGCTTTTAAGTATCTGAGATTGATCAGTTTTCCATCCATGGAGTAATTGGTGTCTATTCCGATGTCATTTATTTCGAAAGTATTGGTCAGCATAGCTGAAAATATTAGGCTGAACAGTATTCGTGCCAGGACACTGCCTTGCTTCACTCCACTGGTGACAGAAAATGGCTCAGACAATTCGCCATTTTGTATACGCTTTCCTGCAAACTGTCATGAAAAAGCCTTACCAATTTTACGAACTTTCGTGGACTGCCATATTTTGCCATAATATCACACTGTCTTCTTATGCTGGCTGTATCAAAAGCCTTCTTGAGATACATACAAGTGGAGAACATTTCGGAGTTCTGTTTCTAACATTTCACTTTCAATTGCCTTGCAGCGACATCATGTCAAAGTTCTTCGTTCATTTCTGAAGCCACATTGACACCCAGGAAGAAGACCTTGGTCGAGATGCGCTGAGAGGCGATTGAGGAGAATTATGGCTAGTATCTTTCCTGCAAGGAGATGCCTCGGTGGTTGTCTCGGGATTGTAAAGGTGAACCGTGGACGCGTCAATGAAATCTTGTGGCATTTTCTCGTCCAACCATGTGTTTGTAAAAACTTGATGATGCTGCTCTATCAGAACCGGTCCACCTGCTTCGTAGATCTCTGCCACGATTGAGTGAGGACCAGGGACCTTAACGTTGGAAAGTTGATAGGTAGCTTTGTTAATTTCCACTATGGCTGGTTAGTCAGCAATAATATCATTAGTGGGGACTTGGGGGAGGCAGTTGATGGTTTCGTCATTGATGGAAGAGTTTGAATTTAAGATGTTCCTGAAATAGTCTGCACAGCTTTGGAGGATTTCTTTCTTGTCGGTGACCAATGTACCCCCATATGCACTTATAAAGGGAACTATGTAAGGTGATATAGGGCCATAGACCGCTTTTCGGGGGACATAACATTTTTGCAAATCATATCTGTCAGCAAAGCTTTATTGCTAATCCAGAAGTTCCGCATGTGACAGAGTCTCTGCTACATGCCTCTTTTGATGTTGTTGAAGGCATTTTATTTTGATGTTGACTTCGGGTGGTTCAATATGCCTGTGGAGAAGGTGTTTCTTCGCCAGCAATTGGTTTATGTCTTCGGAATTTTCATCGAACATGTCTTTATGCTTCTCTATGCTGTCGAGAGGGGGGGGGGGGGCCTGGATCAAGCATTTCCACAGCAGTGATGTGTATTGTGTGCTTCAGGGTTATCCGCTCTGTTTCCGCGCCTTGTTTAACTGCGGCACTGGGCTTGAGGCGTGCCCTAACATATTTACAAACGACAGCGCTGAACTGTCTTACTATTTAGGCGAAAGACATTGAGTTCTTTTTTTTTTTCACTTTTCCCCTTAAGGACGTTGTGGTGGTGTGATGCACATTCTTATTTTGGGGACTATCAGACGATGGTCTGTCCAACATTCGGCACCACACATGAATTATGTCACCCGTACGTCTTGTGTGTGACTCCTCCTGACGATGGCATAGTCAAAGAGGTGTCAGTGTCTCGATGATTGAGGGTGCATCCAAGATGCCCTAAGTCTCGTGGAAAGATGGACAATTGCGTATGTTATCAGGCGGTTGTGTTCCGCACATGACTGTAGGATGAGGAGTCCATTGGTGTTACAATTTCTGATTACGTACTTTCCAATAATGCTACTCCAAGAGGCGGTGTTCATACCTACTCTGGCATTGAAGTCCCCAAGGAGTATAAGATTGTCTCCTGCAAACAGATGTTATGACATTGTGCAGGTCCTAGTAGAACGTGTTCATGACATCATCTTCATTAGTCGTGGTTAGTGCGTAGACGCTCACGATGGTTGCATGCTTCCTTCTGTTTAGCGGGGGTAACTTAATGGTCAGAAGCCTGTCGTTTATAGCCTTAGAAAATCTATCTAGTTTGCAAAAGAAGACCGACTTAATGGCACATCCCACACCGAACTGGCGTCTTTTTTTTTTTAACTTTCCCTTCCACTCCAGGAGATTGTGTAGCCGGCACCTACTTCATAGATTTGGCCTTCGCCTGCAGGTCGTTTCGAACTTGCCTATTTAAAGCACAATGACAAACTGTCAAGACGGCAAATTTCCAGTACAGTAGAAATCTCAATTATTATTTCTGATTGTAAAGACATGACACGACACCGTTCTCTTGTTACAGGATGCGCGTTATTTAACAACTGTTTAAGCAAGGGAGACATGGAAGACATAAACTGTAGAACTTACTTCTGCCAGCAGACTGAGGAGGCCAGTAGCGAGTACCAGATTGCTTTGACGAGAACGCGTATGTTACATGTATGTCTGTCTCTTTTTGCCTCTGTACACTGGGCTGGGGTCTGTTGACAATGAAATACCTGAATTCTGGCCGAAAAATAACCTAACTGGGCTGGGGATGGTTCAGCACAAAATGTTCTTCCAAATGGGGGTAAGGAAGGTACATACAATAACCAAATAATACTAGAGACACGGCCAGAATACCAGCAGAAAAGTACAGCCATAAGTAGATGCTGAAATCCAGGCAATCAAGATAGTAACTGAGAAATTACTCAGTACCAGTCTTGGTACAAAACCTGTAGTGTTATTTATAGGTGCTAAATCAGTACTCCATGCGCTCCTTTCTGGGAAATTGCGACCACCACGGGCACTACTTTATGAAATTTGCAGGCAACGTAAGGTCACCATATAGTGGAAACCATCTCACTGTGGAATACTTGGAAACGAGAGAGCTGATCGATAAGCCAAGGAAGAAGCAAAATAAGTGCCAATGTGCTGGTAGGGGTATACTGTAGCTACACTGGCAAACTAAAATTAAACGCATACCAGTTTACACTGAACCACTACAGCTTTCCATGTGCAAAACACGCCGAATATATTTCTTTATTTTCTTCAAAACAAGTTCATTTAGCAACAAGTTCAACAAAGTCACTCTAGCAAATCCTACTTACTACTTGCAGTATTCGTTCACTACCGGCACTCAACCCGTTCAGCTACACCGCTAGCCTCGCCTCCTGCGGTACTGTGTTCAACCGCATGGCGGGTGTACTAACCATCTCGCTTTCTGGACAACTGGTCTCAGTAACTATGTCGCTCTTTCCCTGTTGTTCAATCGTTGGTTTCTCGGCATAATTGAATTTCTGTCCACATCTTCACATTTGAACGCTGGTTTGGTACGTTCTAAGATGTGTACATGGATGTGTATCCCGGCAGACTGAATACTCCACTGTCCGCTGATTATTCGCCCAACACATTATGTGGTCAGTCTTCTTACTTTATTGGCTACTATCTTTAGCCGGTTACCGGTGTCTCTTTCCTTCTGGCTATCCGTGATTATTCATCACTCTTACAGTCTAATTTATCTATGTTACTATCAACCCGCTATTGTTTAACTTCGACTCATGGCAATAAGAAAAACCAGAAGTGCTTTTACGTATAACCAATAGAAAAATAACGATCAAATCAGTCAGAACGCCACTAAAACCAGCTCAAGACAACTACCACATTATGGACAGGCCAGAACAAGCTGCTATTCTGCACCCCAGAAGAGGACAAAATAGACTGTGCACCACCTGTATACACAATTCGAGATTGGTGAACCAAGTGAATCAGCCACGTGTGGATTGGTGCAGCAGACATAAGAGCACATAACTCAAGACCGATCAAAATACAATAATCTAAGCGAATCTTCTGGCCTTGAGAAACGTCAGGCGAAGATATACTCCACGGAAAACTAAGTGAATTAAAAATACTGTTAAATTTACATACATGCATACATGCATACATGCATGCATGCATACATGCATACATACATACATACATACATACATACATACATACACACACACATACATACATACATACATACATACATACATACATACATACATACATACATACATACATACATACATACATGCATACATAATACATACATAATACATACATACATACATACATAATACATACATAATACATACATAATACATACATACATACATACATACATACATACATACATACATACATGCATGCATGCATGCATGCATGCATGCATGCATGCATGCATGCATACCTACATACATACATACATACATACATACATACATACATACATACATACATACATACATACATACATACATACACACACACACACATACATACATACATACATACATACATACATACATACATACATACATACACACACACACACACACACATACATACATACATACATACATACATACATACATACATACATACATACATACATACATACATACATACATACATACATACATACATACATACATACATACATACATACATACATACATACATACATACATACATACATACATACATACATACATACATACATACATACATACATACATACATACATACATACATACATACATACATACATACATACATACATACATACATACATACATACATACATACATACATACATACATACATACATACATACATACATACATACATACCATATATCCCCTATAGTATACTAGTATTGTTAGGTTAACCGTATGCCTACTTAGAGAAAATGAAAATGTTAAAGCTTTTTCAAAATCCATCTGACCATTAGCTACTTGCTACATGGTGATCTGGTTGCTGCTCTCTGAGAATGGCACTTTTTACGGTGTATGCTGGACGTTTTATACACGCTATTTGCTGACTTAGAATCATGACTCAGCAGAATATTATACACTGTCTGGAAATGTCTGACCTTGAGACAATCACGTGCTAAGGTCGTGGCTATCTCGCGATGTAGTCGCTAGTGGAATTGTTTTTCGTACATTTAGCCACGGCAACCACTTAATCATATATTCGGCCACGGTGACCTCTTCTCTAGTAACTTTTCCACCCTGTCTTAACCATTCAGCCCCTGTGAACTAGTTGCTAGTATCATTTCCACGGCATCACCATTCAGCCGCGATGACCTCTTCGCTAGTCACTTTTTCACCCAATTGCAACCATTCAGCCCTGGTGACCTCTTCACTAGTAACTCTGTCACCTGTATCCAGCATACAGCCACAGTGAACTCTTAGCTAGTATCGTTGCCCTCTTGGTTCCACAATTCAGCCACGGTGTCTCCTTCGATAGTCACTTTGCCCCCTGTCTCCATTATTCAGCCGCGGTGACTTCTTCGCTAGTAACTTTGTCATCCGATTCCACAATTCAGCCCTGGTGACTTCTTCACTAGTCACTTTGTCATGTGTCTCAACCATTCGGCCACGGTGACCTCTTTGCTGGTATATTTGCAAACTCAGTTCCAATATTAAGCCACTGTGACCTCTTCGCTAGTCATTTTGTCATCTGATTCCACCATTCAGCAGTAGAGACCTCCTTGTTAGTATCTTTGCCATCTCGGTTCCACTAATTAACCACGGTGATCTCTTCGATAATATATGTGCTACTCCGTCTCCACTATTCAGCAGCGGTAACATCCTCAATAGAATCGTTGCCACCTCGGTTCTACTTTTCAACCTCGCCGCCACTTGACCCGCTCCATTTTTTACCAATGAACACCGTCTTACACCCACTAAACAGCCACTCCTCCATTCTGTGGAACAGTACTGTAACCCCATCACATATACAACTCCCGACCGACCCAGACCACCCACAACGATGAACTCGGCGAGTTCAGGGAAAGGAGATATGATTGTCAAGATCGCTAGTGGAGCACAGCGGTTCTGAAATTACTGGGACTATACTTTTTTTGAAAACTAAAGTATTGTATAGTCACTATAATAATGGCAACACATACGCAAACAGAGAGAAAGAGCGAGATAGAAAGAAAACGGATAGACAGAATTAAAGAAATAGAGAGAAAGAGAGAAAAGAGAGAGCAAGAGACAAAAACGAAGCACAACAGATAGGCAGGGCCGCGTGGTATATATCTTAAGAATCCCTGCATGCCGCAGCAAGCCAACCTTTACTATCTACGTTATCATGAGACAGTAATTCACATATCATAAGTTGGCCGATATGTGAACTTTTGACTTGGTTGCAAGTAACATTTTTACTCGTGGAAAGTAGCAATGGGAGACTATTCATTTTGGCTTTAGCAAGGACAATAACTCGCGTTATTATAATGATTTTTAAAAAAAATGTTATTCTTTATTTCACACATTTCTGTGGGTTTAT
Organism: Cepaea nemoralis; assembly: GCA_014155875.1. Taxonomy (NCBI): domain Eukaryota; kingdom Metazoa; phylum Mollusca; class Gastropoda; order Stylommatophora; family Helicidae; genus Cepaea; species Cepaea nemoralis. The sequence continues at coordinate 1,109,507 of JACEFZ010019792.1, forward strand.
TATTTAAATTGATTGTGTAATTAAGAAAAGAGTATTTCATGTTAAGCCCACAAGAAATAATACAATTTAATATGTTATTACGTATGTATTATTTATGATATATTTCATCATCGCTAGCATTTAAATAGCATAATCTCAATATCGTCTAGAGTTGAAACATGGACATCCTTTATGGATATACATCACTGGCGTATTGATAAGACTGTGAGGGTAAAACCTGGACAGCTGCATTGGTTGTTGTCTTGTCACAGGACTATCATTTTGAGCCGTGATGAACTATAATTAACCAAAGTCCTATTCTGGGTTGCACGGTTTAATCGAGTGATGGCCCAAATCATTATCCACTGCCATCGATCTGTCAATCGTATTGACTTTGATCTCCACACCCCGAGCCGACCGGTTTGCGCCATTCGCAGCCTCACCCCACCCCGCGCCGCCCGCTAGCCCTCGCCCTCCCCCGGGAGACACTGCCACACATAGACCGGATATACAGTCGACCGGAAGTACCACAGGTAACCCGAAGAGACACCAAAAGTAACGAAAAAGTTGCCAAATTCAAATATCGGGGTCAATTGAGGAGGGATTTTGTAACGATATACGAAGGCGGGATAACCCCATATAGAAGCATTTATCGGAGGAGGCCCTCCTCAAATATTAATCCATTACCATTTCTCGTACTACTTTGACTACACACACGCTTTCTCTAAGGTAAGATATGTCAAAATGATTGATATGCTTGTAGATCTGCAAATTGATGGAAAAGACCTTAGAGTCATAGAGAATATATACTGGAAACAACAAAGTGCCATAAAGATTGATTATGAAGTAGGTCAATATCAACCAATTAAAAAAAGTGTAAGAACAGGGATGTGTAATGAAACCTGATCTTTTTTTGTCCCCTGTACAGTGAAAGTATTTTTCGAAATGCTTACTATATGAAAAGAATCATCTTTGGGTGACATAACATCAACAACATTAGATATGCCCATGATACAGTATTGATTGCAGACAATAAACAGAATCTGCAACATTTAGTAGATGCGATTGTTGCACACAGTGAACAACTTTCGTTAGTATTGCAGTGTAAGAAGACAGATTATTGTCATAACTAAGAAGAAGGAACTACACAGTTGTAATATACACGTAAATGGGAATATTCTTAAACAAGTGAATGTGTACAATTATCTCGGAACAGTCATAATATTAATGGTAGATGACTTGATGAGATTAGAACAAGAAGCGCCATGGCGATGACAGAGTTTTGCAAGATGAACATTTTACTGACCAATAAACGGATGTCATTTCCAACGAGAAAAACTTTTGAGGTGCTACATAGAACCTGTGCTTTTGTGTGGATGTGAAACGTGAACAATTAGCAGACAGGTGGAAAACATCTGTTGGCTGTGGAAATATGGTTTCTGAGGAAAATGTAAAGAATACCATGGACAGCCAGAAAAACCAATGACCAAGTCCTACAAGAAACAAATGAAAACCGTAAACTGATAAGATATATTAGACGTAGACAGTTACACTTTGTTAGTCATGTTATGAGAATAAATAACTTGGAGAACTTGGTGACAACTGACAGGATCGAAGTTAAGAGAACAAGGAGAGGGCAGAGAACTAAATACCTGGCTGGCTTGGCAACATTGTGCGGTCGAGACCAGACCATTGAGCTAATCCACGATTCTGGTAATCGAGTGAGATGGCAAAACATTACCGCCTATGTTTACTGGCATGTCATATGATGATGATGATTTTACTCTTAATCTCCGTCATGCATCTCCCATCTGATGTTATAATAGCCCCAATGTATTTGCATGTTTAATAATGTTCCCTTCTATGTTTATTTCACATTTCACACATTGGATTTATTGCTTGCCCTATTAGGATCTTTATCTCAGTGACGAATGCACCGTCTGATTGGTATTCATGGTTGGTTTATGCGTTAGTTGTAATATTTGATAGCAGACTATATTCCATTGTTGCAGGGTGCCTATGGGACGGCAAGTGTCGTGATGCGGGGTTCTATATGGAGGAGGATAATTGTACAACCTACACGTGCACACCATCGCACAGGGACGGCATAACTGTCTATGAGATGCTAACGAAATTTGGTAGGTTCAATATGTGTCTTGTTTGTTTTCATTCTCTCTGAGCACTGGGCTGGAGACTGTTGACAATGACATGCCTTCTTCTTCGTTCGTCTTTGGAGGGACGTGAATCACACCTTGTTATGCACCTCAAAGTTCATTCTGTCCAAATTCGACATGCGTTTGTGTAAAGTCTGTTTCTACTAGACAGATTCCACCCAATGCAAGAGACTCTGTCTACCCGTGCGTCGGCTTTCTGTCCTATCAATTTTCCCACAATTTCTAATTGTTCTAAGATTTATAATGTAAGCAACTTCCAACTGGAGCCTAAATGTAAATTTTCTCCTGTGGGGGTTGTTAAGATTAGGATAATACTATTGACATCGATAACTTTGAAAAACTGGTTAGGTACACACACGGATCTAGCAGATCCTCAGACGAAAGGATCAAGACAGACTCACTGTGGCAGCTGGTATAACATTTACAACATTTACATGTAATATGCTCCAACAGCAGGCTAAGATACTGCTGGTAACAACAGACAGACATATTTATACGTTATTATATCTCCGGCAGTACACTAGATGCCTCTCAAAAATAACGACACACTCCAACAACTGCAGCCTTTCTCATCGTAGTGTGTCAGCCTTCCCAGTCCCCCATCGCCTGTGTGTATTATTTTGTCAATTAAATTGTTTATGGATCACACCACCCTATTGTGTAAGTGCCGCTCTGTTCTGCCGATGTAGGTCGACTGGCACCTGTGAATAGGTAAATGCAATTGGATTTGGCGTACAGAGTGACACATTGTTTTACTGCTGGGTGGGAATAGGTGATCATCCTATTTATCATGATGATATTCGCAATCATCGCCATTATCATAATCATGATGACCATCACCATCACCATCATCACCTGATTCATCAATAATCATGACCGATCATGTCTCTTCAGATCGCTAGTCTAATATTCAAAACACATTAGTTTGTTACAGCTTCAATACCATCTTGAAAGGCAGTTGCGAATCTTCTCTCGCTTTCTTATCTCTGAATCTTCTGCCATAATTTTTCCTGCTGTTACATTATTTATATGCTGCCTGTATCATTAATGCTCCAACGTATTGATTGCCTCTGTTTTCTTTTTCTGTTAAATCGTCTTTGAGTGTTAGGATTTGAAAATTGTGTATATATTTTAATTGTAGCTGTCTATGTATTTTGTTTACGATTTTTCTGTAACACCATATATGTATGGCTTCAATGGGTTACATTTCTTGTTTGCTAAATGTTCAATAGGTCTCTATCACTGAGTGTAAGAAAGAGAGTGCTGAAATGCTATGTAGAACCAGTTGTGCTGAATGGCAATGAAGCTTGGAATGTAAATGAACAAATTAAGAAGTAATTAGAAGCAAAAGAGATGTGGTTCCTTAGACGAATGTTGCGAATTCCTTGGACTGCCAGAGTAACTAACGACGACAGAGTTGATCCAGAGGAGAACCCTTTGACCCAACTGAAATAATTAACAGCGAAAATGGAGAACCAATAAGTGAACAAAAACAGATCCTAATAAGATGGAAGCAGTATTTCGAACAACTTCTCAACATCCCATCAGATGTCACAGGAATTCAAGAGACCTACACAGATGTCACCGAGGAACTAGAACCAGACATACTAAAAGAAGAAATTATAGAAGCTATCAGATTAGCCCCATTGAACAAATCACCAGGACAGGATGAAATACCAAATGAACTAATTAAAGCAGCAAGGGAAGTAGGAACAGCTTGGCTACATAGACTATTCAACCATGTTTGGGTAGAACAACAGACACCACGAGACTGGGGAAACGCCATAATTATCCCAATTTGGAAAAACAAAGGCAGCAAAAGAGATTGCACACAATACAGAGGCATTTCACTGTTGAGTCATACTGGAAAAATATTTTGCAAAATTCTTGAAAAAAGATTACGGACTACTTTAGAACCCCAGCTAAGCGAAACGCAGCTTGGATTTAGGAAAAACAAAGGAAGCACAGACGCCATTTTTGCTTCTAGACAACTTATAGAAAAATCAATTGAATTCAATGAAACACTCTACTTAGCCTTTGTTGACCAAGAAAAGGCATTTGATAGGGTAGATAGAAACAAGCTGTGGGAAATCCTTAAACAATATTGAGTGAGTACACATCTAACAAACCTATGTAGAAGTTTATACAACAACAGTGAATGCATAGTGAGAGCAACTGGAGGACACTCAGAACCCTTCACCATAAGATCTGGAGTACGACAAGGTTGTGTCCTGTCCCCTCTCTTGTTCATAACATATATAGACAACATATGTAAAGAAACCAGCCAAGCAGAGACAGCAAGAATACCGCATGACGAGAACACAGAAGAAGAACCATCTGCAAATCTAACCATTAGAGAACTCCTGTTTGCGGACGACCAAGCACTAATAGCAAAATCATAAGCTGAATTACAAGACCAAATGAATAGTCTAAACGAAATGTGTAGGGAACATAACATGAAAATTAGCACAAGCAAAACAGAGGTAATGACTATAACTAAAGAAGAACAAACAGCAACAATTCACCTAAACGAACATCCCTTGAAACAAGTAAAGTGCTTCAAGTACCTAGGAAGTATAATATCATCAAATGGCAGATCAGAAGACGAGATCGAAAATAGGTGCAATAAGGCAAATCAACTCATTGGACAAATGGCACCAATACTAAAGAACAAACATGTATCAATAACTACTAAGAAAGCACTTTACAACACAATCTTCCTACCAACTCTGTGCTACAAATGCCAAACCTGGACAATGACAGAAAAAGATAAAAGAAAAATCACAACAACAGAAATGAGGTTCCTGAGAAGAATACTCAACGTATCAAGAAGAGATAAGATCAGAAATGAAGAAATCAGGACTAAAGTGGGGGTTAAAGCTGCTCTAGATTTTATTAGAAAGCAGCAAGTCAAATGGTTTGGCCATGCAAGTAGGCTACTAGTCAACAGCATGCCACAACAAGCAATGATGTACAGACCAGATGGAAACAGAGGAAGAGGCCGACCACGTAAACGTTGGACGGAGGGAATAACAGAATCCATGGGAATGTCGATATACGAAGCCCATAACGGGGCACTCTCACGAAGTTTATACTTCACCTCGACACCGCAAGGTACAAGAGGAACATGATGAGATGAGATGAGATGAGAGAGTTGATCCAGAAAACCAAAGACCGAGATCTGTGGAGAGCCATGAACGCCTACGCCAGCTGGCAGGGCACTTGATGATGTGATGATGATGATGATGATGATGATGTTAAATTGGTTCTATGTAGAATGTAGTCATTCTTGTTATAACTTTCAGAAACAATGATTTATAACATGAGTTAATCATCTGTTTATCAAATGCATTCTATGTTTACCCTATTCTGTTCTTTATTTATGTGATGCACCTCCCGATTGATATTAACCATGTAAATTGTCCAGCCTCTTTTGTCTCTCATTCTTACCTTGCCTCTCCGCCAAAAGTTGTCACACTGTAGCGCAGCTGTCCCCTTCTGGTGACATGCCTAAATAATGTAAACCATCTTCTTCTGATGATAGAATCTAATTCTCTTTGTCAGTTAAATTCTGTCAAGATATCTACATTACTTAATTTATCCGTCCACGTGTTCTCGACATGTCCACAGCGACCACATAGTTCCCCTCTTGTCTGCTAAGTGTCCATACTTAGCTTCCATGCATCTCATGCGGCTCTATATAGCTCATAAGGTATCTGCTCCATATAGGCACATAAGGCTGCGGCTCCATATAGGCACATAAAGCTGCGGCTCCATATAGGCACATAAGGCTGCGGCGCTAGCGAAGTGGATAGCAAACTGCTCTAATAAAGCCATGAGCATGGTGGGGCACTTATTCCATGCCTGGGTTCGTTGCTTGTCAAAATGAGGGAAAAACTAACCACCTATTGCTCTTGGTGTGGTCTTACACAATGTGATGGCGATATCATATCATCGACCAATAGCAGGAAACTGTTAGTGACTTTAAAATAAAGAACACAGAAAATTGTGTTTCTCTCCTCTCATGTCAAACATAAATAGTATTATCCTTATCTGTGAAAGGAAACCAATATTTCGGCTATTCTATATTTACCTTTGTTAATATATCTTCTGCCAGTATCCTTGGTGAAGGTGATAAGGACGCTGTTCGCAATCCCGCATACCCACGTACTAAACACAGCTGCACAAGATTCAGCAACGGATCGGGTTTCTTACGGAAAGATATGTGAGCCGGTCGTTCAAAAAGCAATGGCAATCTGTTGAACGTAAACTTGGAAAGACATCAACAGCAGTTGAAAAATGTTGGTGTTGACTGCAATGTTCTGTAAATAGGATATGAAGGGAAAACAAAAACAGAAAAAATACATTATCCACCTACTGCTAGTAACGAACTCACATAATTAAATACATGGGCATGTTGCTGCACCAAACATTAATGTACTGACGCATGATTGATTGATTAATTGATTGATCTAGGAACCGACATCACAGCATTCGGGACATTCCCATACTGACGCATGATGATGATGACTACCTAACAAACTGAGTTGTTTGAGCTGTTTATCTGACTCCTAGATTGCCAGGATGGTGACTCTCATAGAATGCCGCTATTCCTCCTGAATGCCTCTCATTCAACAAACACAACGGATGAATGAATATAAGAATGCACGGTATTCTCAACATTTAAGAAGCTGGCGCACATTTACGTGCCATTGTAGAAGACCACTCTCTACCTAACCATGACGCAAGATTGCACACGAAAACGGCAAGCAATCAACGCGACCACGGTCTGGTTTCTCGGTTTGAACACATTTATATTTGACGCCCGTAATTTTCACCAGCAGAGCAGAGACGTAAATCCCTGCTTGATACGTTTACCGGGGTAAACATATTGTCAGACTGTCTGGGGCTTCACGCGAATAACATGTTATCAGTTATCAGTTAACATTTGGGGTATCTTCATTGCACTCCGAACATGTCCATAGGTGCTCAGATCCTCCCCCCAGCATATGCATCAGCGTTCGGTGGCTAAAAGTGCCAGGTATGTGTTGGTTGACGTGGCGCCTTGTTTTCCCGATGTACCTCTCGCGACTGGCTGTGCCGATTCTTACTCCCAAGTCTTTCATCCTGGACAGCGATGTGGATTCACTGACGTCAAAGTCCTCTTTTCTCGCCATATCTTTAAGGACGTTAATAACATCGGCACGATCCATGGGCTGGCCATCTAAAGGGGGTGCAGAGCCAGTCAGTTTATCAGCTCGTTCATTTCCCTCGACTCTCCCATGTCCCGGGACGACGATGAAGTTGACTTTACGAACAACAGACTTCCGCTGCGACTCAGTCCACTGTCTACGTACAGATCCAGCTTCGATCTTCTGAATCATGCTCATTGAGTCACTTAGTACACACACGTTGGTATAATGCTGTGATTCCAGCCATATAAAAGCTTGTGTAACTGCCATCACATCCATCGTCACGCTGCTCGTGGTCATAGAGTGAGCAACACTGGATTCTTGAACGGTTCGGCCCGCTGAATGGGCTTTAAATGCCTACGCTCTTGTCTGCTGCTTTACAACAGATCTATCTGTATTGATGAGCACTTCGGGGCTATCTGAGTGTTCATAGAAGAGCGCGTTGACTTTTGAATTGACAGCGACAGGTTCTGCTCTCTGCACCGTCTGTCGAGTGTGATAATGCAAGAGAAAGTGCACTTAAAAGCTGGAGGCATCGGCACCCATTCCTTGCCGGGGTTGATACTGGTAAGACTGCAGACCTGTCTGACGACATCTTCCACCCGACCCATCCATGATTTGCCCCTCTTTAGCCTGTCACTCTTTTCTCTGAATATAGCGTCATGCAGAGGTGCTGCTCATCTGCACATATTTTTAAGTATGCACGAGCTCTCCAGATCTTGATCCTCATTGCTACACAGCTGGTGTCTTTCGTGCAGCCCAAAATGATGCGCATGGCTTCGTTTTGTACCTTTTCAAGTCTTCCAATCTGTGTTGGGCTGACAGTGAGGATGGCCAGAGCAAACTCGATGCGTGAAAGCACCAGTGCTTGGAACAGAAGTTTTAGCAGTCTTTGCTCGATATTGGCAGCCGCCATGACTCTCATTGCTGACAAACCTTTTCAGAAACAATCGTCGTTCAAAAGTCGTTCAGAAACAGTGATAAACTACTGATCGTAAACTTGCCAAGACATCAACAACAGCAAAAAATGCCGTATTTTTTTCCGAATAACATGTGTGACCGCGTAGCAAATCTAGGTTTGAAATGAAGACTAAACAGAGACGGCCAACGGTCACAAGAGTGAAAAGCCCATTAGGCCAGGAAGAACTTACGACTAGCAGGAGTGTCTATACCAGGGTTCACCAAACTTTTGTCACGGCGGGCCGGATAACCGACAAAATGACGAGCGCGGGTCGGATACTCTTTCTGTACAATACTTGCGCATGCTCCGTGGCGAAGGTGTTACGGACGCCCTTCGTAATCACGTATACCCACTTCGAAAAACAGCTTCGCGCGATTTGTCAGTAGACCGCGTTGCCGCAGGTTTTTTTTAAAGCCATGATATGGGTGCCGGTCGTTCAGAAACAATGACAAACTACTGATCGTAAACTTGCCAAGACATCAACAACAGCAAAAAATGCTCGTGTTGACTGCAAAAGTCCAGTATAGGATATGGAACTAAATTTAACAATACTTGCAAGCCAAACCAAAGCTCTGGGGGAAAAAGACGAAAAACTAAGTTAATCATGGGTGAATGGCGTGCAATGCACAAAAGCAAAGACAACCAACATATCTAATTACTAAAAAAAGGTTAAAGAAGGCGACGTTAGCAAAAAGATAGTTACATCAGACCTAGTGTGAACAGATCCGAATCTCACAAACTAAGCAGCAAAAAAGTTTAGTGAGATTTGTGAAACTGATATTTGACTTTCAAAATATCATCAATGTTTGGTTTGGAATTGCTGCATCGAATCAAGATAATTGCTTTCAAATGTTTATCACGCAATCTCGTTTGATGTGTTGCCTTCACATACTTCATTTTTGAAAATGTTTGCTCACAGACATTAGTTGTTTTAAACACTGATGCCATACCATCGGCAAATGTCTTCACTTTCAGAAACTCAACATCAGGTAAGCAGCGGTAAAATTCAACAAATTGTCCTTCTCTGTGCTTCTCTTTCAACAAGTCATTTGCTTGCAAATCAATGGGCTCCAATTGCAGTTCAATTGGCACATTATCAAGGTTACAATCAAACGGATTCTGGAACAGAAGAATGTCACTCTCAATTCTGTCAAGATCTGAAAATCTCTCCAAAAAGTGCTTCTTCAAGTCACGAGTAATTCTTTTCGGAAAATCGAGGCTAACATCGTCGGCGATTGTAGCGCAAAGCTCTTTAAAACAGTGAAAATGAGATAAATTTTCTCCTTCCAGTGTGCTTAAAACAATGACAGCTATCTCCGAAACGCTTTGATGGTTCTGTAGAGATCATAGACGAGGTTACACTGTACCTGAAATTTCAAATGCAGTTCAATCATGTGGGATGCGATGTCATCCAAAAATGACAACTTTGACAGCCAGGTAGGTTCCGAAAGTCCAGATTGATACAACGAATGAACACGAGAAGTTGTGACGTACTCGAGAGATCAGTAGACTCATCCAGCGCCAGAGAATACCATAAGTTCCTAGTTTTCTCGCGTATATGTAACACAATGTTCTCTCCAGGTTCTTCTGATCTTCACACAACTGAAATTGCCGAAAGGCTGGTAGTTCCAAACAAATCTGTCTTCTCAGGACACAAGTCATTTGCTGCTTCCATCACACACTCTTTGATGAAGTTACCATCAGTAAACGATTTTCCTCGTTATGCCATCTTATGCACTATTTTGTAACTTGTACGAGTGACAGATTCATTTTCAGCAAACTTTCTCGTGAAGATATGTCTTTGTGTTTCTAAACTACGTTTCATGGACTCATATTTCTCAGAGCGTAACTTTCCAGAAAACTTTGATTATGTTGATATTTGTTTTGTTTCGTAGTGACGCCTAAGATTCTACTCCTTCAAAACGGCACCAACTTCGCTGCATATTACGCAACTGGTGTTCTGGTCCTTTGTTTCCACAAAGAAGTACTTTACTTCCCCCATTCTTTATTGAAAAGCGGCACTCGGCGTCCACTTTTCTTTTCTTAGTAGCGATAATGAAGGGTAAAGTACTCGGGGTCTAAAAAGGACAAGGATATTGTATTTTAAACATAATTAAAATCCTACTGAAGCACACGAAAAGCAGAGAACTAGGGGTCACTGGTGAAACTACGGCTCACCAAAGTTACATGTAAAGTTAATAGAGCCGGCCTAAATAAACAGCCTAGAGCAGAGTTTTTCAACAGGGGTTCCGCGAGGCAACCAGGGGTTCCGCCTAAACATACCGAAATCGCCTAAAGGCAACATGTCTGCCCATCTGGTTTATTACATAAAGTACGACAGAACCTTCGATCATCGCACATAGTTCCTTGAGCAACGTATACATTTGCGTAAGGATCTGCTCCAGCAGAAAGGATGAGATACATTGGCCTAGAGACCAGCTCGATTAAAATTTGACCGGGGAATTCTTCTGAGCTTGGGTTAATTTTCTCATAATAACACGAGGCTTCTATGGCATTTTTATGCTATGTTTCTTACTATATTGCCTCTATTCACACTTGTAGTTCACTTAAATATCACTATCAAGGAAATACTTGTTACATATCTGTGGTGTCAGGTGGAGGCATATGTGGGATGAAGAGATACACGCTCGTGTGTGTGTGTTGCCATGGAAACCATGGATAATGTCAGAGCGTAGGCGGCGCTACCATGAGCCGGGGAAGGACTTTGGATGGCGCGAAATAAGCACACATTTCAATAAATAAGAAAATCTCCATCCATCCATCATGTGCCATGCCGTTAAGCGTGGGCGGTAATGTTTTGCCATCTCACTCGATCACCAGAGTCGTGGATCAACTCCGTATTCCTGTCTCGATCATGCCACATGGCGAAACCATCCAGGTATTTACTTCTCTGCCTTCCCCTTGGTATCTTCCCTTCGATCTTGCCAGTTGTCATCAAGTTCTCCAAGTCATTTCTTCTCATAACATGCACAAACATTTTGACTGTCTATGTCTAATGACTCTAATCGGTAGAAAATCTAAATACAATACTTTATAATTGAAAATAGTACATTTAAGACACATAGCAGTCAGGAGGTCTCCGCACGTGTGAAGATCTATTATTCCAATAGTAATATTTACATTTAAATTGTATCACAACATCTCGTGTTCAATACGTTATATTAAACAAGATCGAGTATCGTCGGCGGGCCGGATGAAATGACGTCGCGGGCCGGATCCGGCCCAAAGGCCGTAGTTTGGTGACCCCTGGTCTAAACCATCGTAGGTGTGAATGGACAGAAACCACGGCTAGTCTAGAAACACGCATGGATAAAAACACGTCGTCAAATCAGCAAAATCAAAGATACAAAGCAGGCAAAACGATGTGTATAACTAATCTGACTAAAACTGCTTAATTTAGAAGTGTCTAATCGAAAATCAGGTGTTCACGATTCAAATGTATATTGGATTTTTTGCTTGCCCTATTAGGCTCTTTATCTCAGTGACGAATGCACCGTCTGATTGGTATTCATGGTTGGTTTATGCGTTAGTTGTAATATTTGATAGCATACTATATTCCATTGTTGCAGGGTGCCGATGGGACGGCCAGTGTCGTGATGTGGGGTTCTTCGTGGAGATGGATAATTGTACAACCTACACGTGCACACCGTCGCACAGGGACGGCATACCTGTCTATGAGATGCTAACGGAAAATGGTAGGTTCAATATGTGTCGTGTCTGTTTTCATTCTCTCTGAGCACTGGGCTGGAGACTGTTGACAATGACATGCCTTGTGCTTCGTTTCTCTTCGGAGGGACATGAGTCACACGTTATTATGCACATCAAAGGTCATTCTGTCCAACTTCGACATTGGTTTGTGTGAGGTCTGTTTCTACTATACAGATTCCACCCAATGCAAGAGGCTCTGTCTATCCGTGCGTTGGCTTTCTGTCCTATCAATTTTCCCAGAACCTTAAAACTTTCACAATTTCTAATTGTCCTAAGATTTATAATGTAAGCAACTTCCAACTGGAGACGCAATGTAAAGATTCTCCTGTGGGGATTGTTGAGATTAGGATGATACTATTGACATCGATAACTTGAAACAAATGGTTCATACACACAAGAATCTAGCAGATCCTCAGACGAAAGGTTTAGGACAGACTCACTGTGGCACCTGGTATAAGATTTACAACATTCACATGTAATATGCTCCAACAACAGTCTTTGATACTGTTAGTAACAACAGACAGTCATATTTATACGTCATTCCATCACAGGATGCTTCTCAATAAAAACGACACACTCCAGTTACTGCAGCCTTTCTCATTGTGATGTGTCAGCATTCCCAGGCTTCCCATCGCCTATGTGTATTATCTTGTCAATCCAATAGTTTATGCATCACACCACCCTACTGCCGCTCTGTTCTGCCGATGTAGGTAGGCTGGCACCTGTGAATAGGTAAATGAAATTGGATTTGGCGTACAGAGTGACAAATTGTATTACTGTTGGGCCTGAATAGGTGGCCATCGTATTTATCATAATGATATTCGCAATCATCGTCATTATCATAATCATGATCACCATAGCCATAGCCATCATCACCTGATTCATCAAAAATCATGATCGATTATGTCTCTTCAGATCACTAATCTAATAATCAAAACATATTAGTTTGTTACAGCTTCAATACCATCCTCGTGTTACATTATTTATATGTTGGCTGTATCCACAATGTACAAACGTATTGATTGCCTCTTTTTTCTGTTTCTACTAAATCGTCTTTGAGTCTTATCCTATGAAAATTGTACATATATTTTTATTGTAGCTGTCTATGTATTTTGTTTACTATTCTTCTATAACACCATATATGTATGGATTCAAAGGATTACATTTCTTGTTTCCTAAATGTCCATGATTGACACCCATATGTTAAATTGGTTCTATGTAGAATGTAGTCATTATGTTCATAACTTTCAGAAACAATGATTTATAACACGAGGCATTCTTCTGTTTTTCAAATGCATTTTATGTTTACTTTTTTCTGTTCTTTATTTAAGTTATGCACCTCCCGATTGATTTTAACCATGTAAATTGTCCAGCCTCTTTTGTCTGTCATTTTTCACAATGTAGCGCAGCTATCCCCTTCTGGCGACAAGCCTAAATAATGTGAACCATTATGTGGGTCGAACCTTGACCGCGTGGCCGGGAGACCATGTCTAGCCACTTCTCTACCGCAGCTCCCGTGTCAGCATACCACTAACAGTAAACGGTTCTCTTATTGCAGGCTGTAAAGTAGGAGACGTATGTTATCCCTTGGGAGCTTTCAGAGTTGAAGAGTGTGAAATTTCCACATGTAACAAGTCCGATGTAAACTCCCGAGACGTGTATTCGATGATCTTTACACAAAAGCGTAGGTTGTGTTTGTGTCTTTCTTTATTTCTCTCTTAGCATTGAGTTGGAGTCTTTTGATAATGAAATCTGTAAATCTGTGGAGGACACACTGTCAGACTAGACAATAATCTCACTCAGGATGAATGCACCGCCTGGACCATGATCTGGTCACATCCTAAGATGCCTCTCTGCGGCCGGGAAGATCTAGTATCTGCCTCGGACACCCCGACTGGCTTGTTGGCTTGGGGAGAGGAAGAACAGATATGTACCACAGTCCCGGCCTAGATGGTAGTTTTATATCGGGTCGAGAGACAAGTGGCTTCTCCAACATGACCCATATAGAGGCAATTCCCTGTCAGGTTCCCATATGACCTCAACAACAAGACATCAGGTCTAAACCCTGAAACACAATCGCCCTGCGGATTTGCAAGATGCATGGATTAGATCGAGAGATGGCACGGATTAGTAGGTATGACAGGAGACATGGCTTAGACCGACATAATGCATGAATTATACAGACAGACGGCATGGGTTAGACTGGCAGAAGATATTGATTAGACCGTCAGAAGGCATGGATTAGACAGTCGGACGATATGGATTAGACCGACAGAAGGCTTGGGATAGTACGGGGGAAGGCATGGATTAGACCGACATAAGCCATGGATTAGACCAACTTAAGTCATGGATTAGTCAGAAATAATGCATGAATTAGACTGATAGAAGACATGTGTTAGACTGACATAGTGCATAAATTAGACCGACAGAAAGCATCGATTAGACCGACATAATGCATGAATTAGACCTACAGAAGGCGTGGGTTATTCCGACAGAAGACATGGATTAGACCGACAGATGTCATAGATTAGACCGAAAGAAGGCATGAATAGGACCACCACAAGGCATGGATAAGACTGACAGAAGGCATAGATTAGACCGAAATATGTATGAATCAGACCGACAGAAGACATGGATAAGACTGGCAGAACGCATGGATTAGACCGAAAAGAAAAACGGCATAAATTAGACCGACATAAGGCATGGATAAGACCTACAGAAGGCATGGATTAGATCGACATAAGGCACAGATTAGGCCTATAGAAGGCATGGATCAGAACGTCAGAAGGCATGGATTAGACCGACAGAACTCATGGGTTAGACAGACAGAATGTGTTGATTAACAGAATCACATGCATGCCCCCGTCCCTTCTCCCCCACCCACTCACTTTCAGCCCCTTTCCCTCACTCCCGCATTGTGGACTCCAGATGCTGAAATCGTGTGGAAACATAAGAGAGCTGCCACTAAGCAGCTACATAAATTGTGTTTAGATTGGCAGCTTACCGTCTTGACAGACGATAGTTTGTTACATTGTGCTATGAAAAAGGCATAATATCTACAATCCATGGCTGCTGCGAATGTGACTGATCAGACCAATTCGCGCTGTACATGTTCGGCCACAGTGTATGTTTGTGAAAACATGGCCATTTTCACCATGACTCACTATCTTACGTCTCACGCGCTCAGTGTGTGACATATCTGCAATCATTTTTCCTTTGTCTTTATGTCATTTCTGAAATTTTCCCTCCATGCAACACGTTCGACGGCGACTTGCTCCCAATGTGCATTATCAATGCATGTATCAATAATGCCCAGCTTATAAACAAAGAGTGAATGTATATACCACCATTCTAATCCGAAAGGTATATTTCAGTGGAAGTGAAAAGTATATTCCAAAGAGGATAGGAGCAAGTACACAACCTTGCTTAACTAAACTCGTTTTCAAATTCTTGTGAGAGTTGGTGGGAAAAAAATCTTCTTTATTGCCTTGAAGATACCCTCAATACTGACTAAATCAAATGCCTTTTTGAACTCGATGAAGGCAACAATCAGTGGTTGATTCTGTTCACATTTTTCTTGCATTTTTCACAATGAGAATATAATATCAATGGTAGACTGGTTCCATCGAAGGCCACACTGTGATTCGGGGTAGACTTGCTCTCCCAGGACTTGAAGTCTGCACATACAAATTCTGGCAAATACTTTCTCAACAATACACAGAAGTGTGATACCCATATGGTTGTTACAGTCACTCCGATACCCCTTGTTCTTGTACCGTGTTATAATGTGTGTATCTTTGAAATCCTGTGGGACTTGTCCTTCTCGCCAGCATAGATCTATTAGCTGGTGGATCTGTAGAGTGTGTGTGTCTTGTTCACTCCTGATAACCTCTATTGGAATCCCATCCTTACCTGGAGCCTTGCCAGATGCAAGTTCATTAATAGCACACTTAACTTCTGTTATGGTGGGAAGTGTGTCCAGGCGGTCAAGAATTGGTAGAGCCTCTATGGCGCTGAGGGCATCATCCGCTAGTTTAGTCTCACTTGAGTAAAGCTCCAAATATTGCTCTACCCATCTGTCCATCTGCTGTTTCTTATCAATGATTATGTCTCCATTCAAGGTTTTCAGTTGTACATTTATTTTGACCATTGCACCACAGGCCTTCTTTATCCCTTCATACATGCATCTGATGTGCCCCCTATCACTTGCATTTTGAATTTACTCGCATAACTTGATCCAAAAGTCATTTGCACACTGCCTGGCAGCCTGTTGCACATCCTTTCTAGCGTGTTTCAGCTCATAACATGGTAATATGCATTAATAATGTTTACAACATTCATTTATCCTTTCAGTACATTAATCCACACATGGCTGTAGAAAAAAATAACTAAATATTATAAGAAATTGAAACCAGTTTATTTGTATACATACATTGTCCCTTTATTTCATTATCCCTTTATTTCTCAAAATAATTTCCACCAACATTGAAGGACTTATCCCATCGTTTTATCAGTCCTCCAAAACCCGCTGCATTGAACTGCGTGCATTTTTTAATTTACCCGCCATCCCACAAAACAGTGTGACTTAAATATTGACTCAACCTCGTAACTTGTTCTACCCAGCTATGCAACGCTTTACGGGACACACATTTGTCAGCACAAACACTGGAAACCCACCTTGGCAGGAGATATTTCGCGAATGAAGCCAAAGTTGAATGTGAAGTGAAAACGTGGTTTAGAAAACAGAGTACGCAGTTCCATGCAGCCGGTTTGGGAGGACTGATAAAACGATGGGATAAGTGCATCAATGTTGGTGGCAATTATGTTGAGAAATAAAGGGACAATATATGTATAACAATAAACTGGTTTCAAGATGTTATCATATTTAGTTATTTTTCTACAGCTATTTGTGGCTTCCTTATTGACTTCCCGTCGTATATAGGTCGTGTTTGGTGCAATGCTCCACCCCTTTTGCCAATTGTCATTCATGAGACCAATGTTGTATTTACCAAGGCACACTGGCCATGAATTCGATTAATTGCTAATACGAGCATTAACATCACCGAGCATACATATGTTGTCAGACTGTGGTATTGCCTTGACCACAGAGTCTAACTCCTCACATAATAAATCCTTCACATCATTAGAGGAAGTAAGTGTCCGTGCATATTTAGTGATAATGGTGGCAAAACCACAAGTGGTTATCACGCGCAGTGATAATAATCTTTCAATTCCACCAGTAGGAAATTCAATCATTTTCAGTAGTGAAATCTTCCCAGCAAAGTCCATGCCATGTTGTCCTCTACTTTTCAACAACAACAACAAAATAAATAAACAAACTTGTAATAGTTTTTCCTGAGTGACCCTTGCCCGGCTAGGTGAGTCTCCTGCAGGCCAGCAATATCAACGTTGAGACGACTGTGTTCAGCATCAATCACAGCCGTTTTTCTCACAACGTCAATATTAGTCAGGCCAGTGGAAAATCCTGGACAAGTGGTTTTTACGTGTCATGTTGCAAGCCGTAGCTTGAAGTTTTTATATTTCTATTTCAGTAGTACCTGGTGCATCGGTTTTTCAGCCTGCGATTCAGATTTTGTCCTAGCCCGAAGCACCCAATGAAGCAGTCAGGCTGTGGCGGATCAACATCTAATTGGCTGGGGGTTGCCCAGCTTGAGGCGGGCGTTATCTGATCTGTGCCACCTGTAGGTGTCTCCCAGTCAGAAGCACCAGTGGCGCCCCATTTCTACGCTGTCTTATAACCCGTAACTGTTACACCTCGCTTTGATTCCGAAACTGGCTAACACCGGGTATTGAGTTTACCTCTCCATAGCACAAAGCCTGGGCTTAAATATAGAGATCATGTGTTGCCCGGGCAGCATGATCACTCTTTTGGACTGCCTCATTTACTCCAGAGGAAAGGTAACAGATATAAATCTGGAACAAGACAAGCTGCAGAAGCTGCTGGATCAAGAGAGCAATGCTCAAACTGTCCACTAGTCAGAGCTTCGATTCTAGACCAGCTGCCTACCAAGGCTTTGGGCCTGGTCTGCCCAGCTATGACATTTAGTGGTAAAACATCCGCAGGGGACCAAGCACGAAAAGAGGCTTATGTTCATCAGCAGATCCCCCCCCCCCAACCTCCCTTCGCTGAATGTTTCGTTCACTTTATCTTACTTACACTCTCAAGGGGTGGAACTGTCCAGGTCATGACTCCTGGACGTCTTTCTCCTGCCGTGGGTATTTTATTGAGATGTTCCCCTTGTCTTGTGAGGTTGTAATCTTCTGGAGAGATTGTTGTTGATGCTGTTCTTCTTGAGAGACGTTGATTAACATTGCAGGCAACGTTGAACCATTTACTGTTTATTCTTGTCCCACCCCGCATTACGCTTGCTCCATAGCCAACTCGAGACCTTCTCCGCTGCCTCACCCAGTCTTTTAAGTGTCCGAGTTATTTCTTGTCCCTTTACGCCCAGTTGTTTCACGACGTTGTATGCAGAGCTATTAATAAGGCCTCTTGCTTATATCTCAACGTCGAATAGCCCGACGGTATATCCTTCCTGTCCCAGACTTGCGACCATGTCATTGTATTTCTCCATTGTAGAGTTGTGTGCTGCTCCTCGACTCTTGACTCAAACGGAACAGTCAGCTCGATTAGTACTAACTGTTGAGATGATGAAGGACAAACTACAATGTCTGGTCGTAACTGAAACTTCAGGATTTTCGCTGGGTATTTGCCATGGCTTTGCGGGTCAGTTTTAACGGCTTTTGTCCAGCTTTTGACAAAACGTACCCACCCAGCTTTGACAACAGTCCCCTTGTTTGCCTGGAGTCTTGCTGCATCAACTGTGGCTGCCATTTCGGTGAGAACCTTGTGGTGCCACGGCAATCGGCCTTTCCCAAGGGCCGTCCTGCATGTGGACAGTACGTGTTGCACGGTCTGTGTCCTTTTGGTCTGGGTGTTGCTACACAGGGAGCATGCTGGGTCTCCGTATATACCTCATCTGACCATGTTATCAGCTGATGGCAGGAGGTCATAATGTGATCTGACATAGAAGCTTATTCTCAACCGCGGCAAGCGTTATATATCGTTGCAAGAGATGGACTTCTGTAGAACTCTCTCCCATGACACTCACTGCCCTTTCTGTTGTGCTGCACCGCCTTCTGCACTCGCTTATAGTCTTCGCCTTCACGAATCCCCTGGACCACCATGTCTTTGCGCTGCCTAACCGATGAATTTGACCACCATTGCGTGTTGTTATTGTAGCCAAAACCGTGTCTGTTGGTCTGGATGTGTCCCATCACTTCCTTTAGTTGGAGTTAATTTGTCGTCATTTCGATTATCTCGTCAACATTCCATTTTCTTCCCGTCCTGAGCGTCAGCTGGGAGCTGCTCACCGTTTCATCTTGGGGCTTGCGCAACATCATCACCAGCCTGGCTTTTCCGACTTTGTATTCTTCGTCAGCAGACTTGAACTGGAGCACGGGTTTGGACTTCTGTGAGTACAACGCTACGTTCGACAGCCCTGATGGCACTCACAGCCATTTCTTTGTGACGTTCTGACCTTCTCTAACGCCTCTACCGTGCTCATGCACACGTCATAGATGAGAAGGGGTAATATCAGCTCCGGGATCAGTACGAACTGGAGGCACCAGATCTTGAATTGTCCAATAAGTATGCTGTTAGCGATGGCTTCCAGATCTTTTGATCTTGCCTCACTTATTGCATTCTTGTACGTTAGCGAGGAATCGTACACTTGGCCGAGACTCTTGGTGGCTTCTTCCATTACCGTACTGATCGCCAGGTTGGCCACCTTGAATGCAGTTACGCCACCTTGCCCTTCAAGATCGACAGGCTTCTCGACTTCTTGGTGTTGAGGCTCATCCTGCACCAGTCGATCAGTTGAGCAAGCCTTTAGAGCATGCTGTGTGCATGACTCTCATCTGGTGTCAGATAGTCGTGTCGTCCATGAAGGCCTTGAGTGGCGATATCTTACATTCTTTTTTGAGTCTCGGTCCTTGCGCGTACCCAGATGCGTGTACCCGGATCATCAAAAACGACCTGCATGGCCATGACAAATAGTATCGGCAAAATCGTACAACCCATTGCTATACCTACTTGGTTAATCCATTTGGCGGTGAAAGTCGAGGTAGAGAAGCGGAGAGTGACCCCGAAGAAATACTGCAAAAGCATCGATATTATCTCATCGAAAACGTGGTACATCTTAAGACCCTGCCACAGCATCTGGTGGGTCATTGGCCCGTAGGCGATAGCCAGGTCCAATCATACCACGTGAAGATCTGACTTGTCGCTATTCCCTCTCTAAATAGATTCCCAGATCATGGTAGCATAGTCTACACTACTGGGACTCTCGGTATACCTCTTTGTTGAAGCGCCTTGTCTACACAGCTGCTCACCATTAAGCATGTCGTGATTCTACTAGCCATGAATAAGGAAAATATATAAGTGTGGTACTTTCATTGTATATGAGCGTTGTTCTTATACTGTATATGAGTGTGGTACTTTCACTGTATACTAGTGTGATATTTTATTGTATAATAGTGTCGTAATTTAAGTGTATAATAGTGTGGTACTTTCATTGTATATGAGTGTTGTTCTTATACTGTATATGAGTGTGGTACTTTCACTGTATACTAGTGTGATATTTTATTGTATAATAGTGTCGTAATTTAAGTGTATAATAGTGTGGTACTTTCACTGTATAATAGTGTTGTACTTTTACTGTATTTGAAGGTGGCTGGTTCACTGTATATAAGTGTTGTACATTCACTGTTTATGAGTGCTGCTTGCTGTTTCTTGCATCTGTTTCTCGAGCGGAGTCAACAATTAACCAGTAAAAGTTCCCTCTCCACACCAAGAGGACTTTTGGCTATATTGTGAAGCTAGCGCAATTTGTGTTTCTAGAAAATTCCAATCTCGTGGGTACCATGACCCTGATGACGTCATGGCATAGGTAAGCCATAACCCAGGTCAGAGATTAGAGGTTATGGCAGTTTTCAGCAAGTGAACACAAGAACGTGAAAAGTGGGTACTTTCCACACAACGTGAAAACGTTGGGATCACGTGAGTTCCTTAGAAAAACAGTCTGTTCAGCCATCGTCCAGTACGGACATGGTCAGATGTCTACAGAGCTACGGCTAAATGTTTGGCCACTCGTTTTATTAAGTGTTATAAATTCGTCGGTTTTGTCAGACGTTGAATATGTGCCGGTGTAATTGCATTGTACAATGTGCTTAGATGAACATAAACTGTAGAAAACGCCGGTGTAGTTGGGTTATGAATAGTTCCATCATGTTCGTCATTGTTGGAGTGAAGAGAGAATGGAAAGGTAACTAATGATAAGGGCTGAGCCAGAAGAAGTTACTTGCTCAACCGAAAGAAGAACAAACATATATTGCACATAACAAAGATGCTCCACATAGAAAGCTTGCGACGCAAGAAAACTAGCCATGGGTGATGACATGATGATAGTGAACAAAGTAATAACCCCTAGGCATCGAAAACATCCCATAAATAAAGAAATAACAACCCGACGAATGCGGGAGCAATGGAGTCCGCAAAGAACACCTTCTGTGTCATAAACGCTCATTGGCAGTAGTTAATGTAGTAAGTACTACCCCTGGCACTTTTATTCCCCCTGCCATTAAAATAAATAAATAAATCATTCCCAGTTTTCAATTTAGATTGAGGCGACCATTGGTTACACGTCAATTAGACAAGAAAAAATCGCCCCCAAAGGATTTCGAATATAAGACAACAGGCAAGCATGGGGCACTCGCTAGCACCTTCACTACCTTAATTCACACTGGTTGATGCCAACAAATCACATTTTCATTCCTTGTTTCTTCTTGCAGTTTGCGGGGACCATAAGGGGACGTGTTATTCATCGGGCAGTCGTGGATTTGGACTCATAAAAGGCAAAAAGAACAGAAACTGTAGCTGTAATGTTGCAAACAATGGAGCAGTATTCTCCGAATGCGGCAAATAATTTGCCCAGTGGCATAATCGGAGGCTTTATGGCCATGCATTGCATCTACAGAACATACTGGCAGTATTCACATACATGTCAAATTCAAATACCCTCTACTATTTCTAACACCTAGTGTCAAAAACCTTAGGTTATCTCTAGTATACGATCGTCAAACACGTTATATTATATATAACACAGGAATGCGTAACACTATACAATCTCTAACACACGAATGTCAAACACGCTATATTATCGTTAACACCTAATGGCACACACTCTATTTTATCTCTAACACACGAATGTCAAACACTCAGTACTATCTCTGACACACGAATGTCTAACACTCTATACTATCTCAAACACACGAATTGTCACGGAACCGCTGAGAATTCACCTAGCAAACTCCCAAAAAACCAATTCCCCCTTTTCAGTACTAGTAGAACTGCCGATCTAGTCGAAGGGATACAACCAAGGTATTAATGTACCCCACGCAAAGGCGATTGGTGGCCCTTGACTTCTCGACTGTTCGGGTGACGAAAGCTCAACCCAACCATATCCGCTAACGCATGCGCACGAACCGTCTCGGAACAAAGAGAGGCTCAGTTGTGATCCGGCCGTGAAAGCAAGCCGTTGTGTTTGAACGACTGTGTTAATTCGTAAATGGGAGAGAGGAAGCCAGTGTCTTGCTGTTTATCAAAGAAAACTGACAGAACGTCCAGTGTTGGGACGGGAGCTCCTCAATTCTGAATACACAGTTTGTCGTAAGGTACGTGAAACATATTTAGATAAATAATGTGTGTCGCTACCGCGTTGAATCGAAGCTGTTCGACCACATGTCCCGCCCGGCGCACAAAGGTCAGTCAGGGGTGAAACTGTGGGCTTGTGGTTTAACTTAACACTGCAGGCGAGTTGAACACGATGGATTGTAGGCCTGTTTTTGCATTAACATTGTACCAGTACGGAAATGCGTGTTATTGCTGCTACAAGTAGTTATAGACATTTCAGACAGGCCAATAGTGTTAGTAGTCCGAGTTCACTCCTGGGCGGCCTTAGAACTCTAACGTAGTCGACACAAACGGACGTGGGCGAAGGCGTTGTAGAACATAGGTCGAGTGAGGTATCAGGGAACTCGGCCGAACCAGACGAAACCCATGCGATGGTCGCCGGACATGTCGAAGGTCATTCGAAGGACATTGCGGGTGTCTAAGTTCGAATTCTTTGGTGTGGCGACCACTGGCTTTGCTGAGCTTTCTGCTTATTCTTTATGTTATTGGTTGCTGTAACAGAACACCATCTTGATAGGCAGTTGGTTCCCGAGAGGTTGTCACTGGAGAAACTGGGGAATGCGACAGAGCTGGTCACAGCCAGCTGAACATCGTTCCAAATGCTCTGACCTTAACTAGGGGAGGAGGGAACGGGATGTGGACTTCCACTACAGGGGGATTTCCCTGTATAATCTATTACATTCCTGGATCAGAGCTAGAGCTCCAGGAGACCTGGTGTATAGTAGGTAATCCTAAAATCGAACCAGGGAGAGGGGGCTACCTCCGAGGGAGGGGAATTCGGTGGTCACCGGCTCTCCTTCAGAGCCTTTCTGTCTCTAGGTACCTTTAACCTACTAACCTGGTATATTGTGTCCTTAGAAGTCTTTTTAGGACAGAAGGATTTCGCCGACACCATGACCAGATACACAGCCCTACCTTGGGCGGGTTCGAGACGGAGGACGGTTCAGCCAGCACTTGTTAGGACCCAGACCCAGTTCAGTTTTGGCAGTGGATCCTGGTCTGTGAGGCTGCCGGCCGGGTCATGGCGACACCGGCCTATGCTGAGTACACATAGGTAACGTGTACCTCTGGGGGTAAGTCTGTGTCACGATATTCACACATGGTGTTATCTTTGGCAGGTTCTACTTTCTGAGAGACTTACGTGACGGGGCCAGAGGAAGATGACTTGGTGAAGGCTGCTAAATGGTTGGTTTACCTATGTGACGTGAAGTGAGGCTTCTACACCACACCACGTGCCGGGAAGTCACTGCGCCACAGTCCAGTCCCGTCTAAACCGCTAAATGATCGTCAGTCAGTCCACCAAGTATTATGATGGCTACACACGGGCGAGTATCGTGTCCTCGTGTCTGTGAAGTTTTGACATTATAACCCACTAGCCAAACGGGTAGAGAAGAACTACATTACCCTTTATTTCATGATGGCCTGGTGTTCCGAGAACAGTCTACCATGTTGGAATAGGGACACTTGTTACATTCCTTACCTGGTCACGCGCTACCAGTACTGACTTTGAGTGACAGAGTCAACTTGAACTGTGCCAACTTTCTGTGCATATAGGCCCAGTGATACCCATCCTGATCCCATTAGAGACCACCATCTGTTCCAGAACTTTGACATTGTTAAATGTGTGTTAACTGTTATGGTGGCTTCTTAGGAAGGTTGTCTAGCACAGGCCTTACCAGTGAAGCTTGAAGGACAGGCCTTCAGAACTTCTACAGGGATGTTAGTCTGGAGTCATCACGTACCACCGCAACTTGGAGTCACCACATTGACGTGCTAGTCATTCCAGTTGAGACTACACCTCGGCAGAGACATTCCACGCTACGTGTGCAGATGAGTGACCTCTTTAACCTTGTGGTATCTTACCGAGTGTACAGTGATGAGTGAGACGGCCTGAGGCTAATCCAGATAGCCATTTCTTCTATCGCCTGGCGGTAGCCAATATTCTCTCATGAACATTCCCCTTGTTGATACTCCTCTTGTACATTATATCATCTAGTCATTATGTGTAGACACCAGAGTCGTGTCATCTGTTCTGGATGAGAGGTGAAAAAGGTATTGTCCAGCGGTTGATAGTGAGAGAGACAGGAATCCAAGGGCTGGTGGGGTCTGTAGACTGAGATTTATGGTAGTCCCAGAGTGCATCTATCCCGTTATTAAGATGTAATAGTATGCTTCCCTCACCCCAGGAAATACCACGACATTATTTGGGGGCTCGTCCGGGATATTGATGAGACAGCTCTGGTGATTATGGTTAGGACATTTCATTCCTAGTATCTCTATTCAGGTCTACATAGGTCTTTGGTCCTGTTTCTTCTCTTGACCAAGCCAGATTGACGTGTGGTGTGTTGGGACGTCATATATATTAGATTGGTGTATTGCATATCTATATATTGCGTTATTTACCTATCACTCACACTACTAACATATACTCTCTAAGTATGGCATCCACCAAATTAAATATGGATGAAGTGCGGGCAACCGGCGAAGGAATGGGCTTCACCGGCACTGCACTAACAGAGTATATCCAAGGGGTTGAGAGAGACTTCCGTCAGGAAGAGAGAGAGAGAAGACAACAAGAAGTGGAGGATCGAAGGATGGCATTTGAGTTGAAGAAGTTCGAAATCGAACAAGCCGCTAAGAAGTTCGACGCCGAACAAGAGGCTCAGAAGCGAGAGCATGAGTACCGTATGCGGGAACTCGAGCTCAGGGCACAATCAAGTAGAGAGACTGAGGGAGCAGTAGGAGGGTCTTCACTCCCTGGTTCACCTACCTTAGGTCGACATGGTTATCATGCCATGAAGTTTCCTCTACCGGTTTTTGAGGAAGATAAGGAAAAGATCGACCAGTTCTTACAAAAGTTCGAGGCTATGTCTGTCGCCATGGGTCTCGATCGAGACAAGTGGTGTCTGAAACTGTCCCAGGGATTGCGCGGAACCGCTTACGAGGTCTACTCGCATTTACCGGCGGGTCACGAGAATAATTATGCCGAACTGAAGGCAGCGCTGTTGAAACGGTTCGAGATGACGTCGCATACTTACCGCAAGAAGTTTCGAGAAGCGAAACGAGAGCCGAGTGAGTTATTTGCTGCGTACGCCGAGCGTCTGAGATCCTACCTCCATAAATGGATGGACTTAGCTCAGTTCGCACACGATTACGACAGTCTCGAAGAACTGATGATCGTCGACCAGATGCGGAAGCATATGTCGAAACCGCTCAAAGAGTTCTTGGGAGAACAAGGGGCGGAAAGATTAGAGGTAGTAGCCAAAATGGCCGAACGATTCGTCGAGGTGCATGGTGAAGGTGGGGAAACCCATCCCTCCATGGGTAAAAGTCAGGACAAGACTGACAGAAAGAAACTGAAAACCTCTCATGCCAAGAATGTAGAACCTTATGAGAAATCCTCTGACCAGAGTCCAGAGAAGTCGAAAGATGGGAGCAAGAAGCCACATAACTCTCCACCGAAACGGAAGTGGAGTGAGAAGTGGTGTTCGATTTGCCAGTCACCCTCGCACAATACCAGGGACTGCAGATCGAAGGCTAAGAGCTCACACTTTGCGGCCTGCCTAGTGGCTCCAAAGGCTGTTGCCACAGAAAAGGTCGAGGTCGGCGAAGAGACTCTGGATCAAGAGAGGCCACCTGTGGTCGAACTGATAGAAGTCAACGGCCAGCAGGTTGAGTGTCTCTATGACACTGGCCTAGACGGGGAAGCCGTCATTGCCGCCAGTCTAGTGAGACCAGACCAACTCACTGGGGAAAGCATCGAGATACAGCCGGCTATGAAGAGTGCGGTGGCCATGACGTTACCAATCGCTAACGTAGAGATTAGGTCGAGATACGTCACGGGCAGCATCCCAGCCGCGGTATTACTCGATCCCCTATATCCCGTGATTCTGGGGAGTAAATATGTATTTCTAGGGGTGCCGAAGGAGCCAATCCACCTAGGCGACATACATACCTGCGCCCACACGGGGAAAGACGAGGCAAACACAACCAGCTCGAAAACCCAGCTAGGGGGTTTGCGCACGGCCCAGAGCGAAGACGCGACACTACGTCCGTGCTACAAGAAGCTGCAGAAAAGTGCTGACCCAGCGCAACGGGACCAGTACTATCTGAAGAATCGGCTGCTCTACCGGAGAGCCGGAAGGGGAGATGAACTGCACGGGCAGTTGGTGGTCCCGACGGACTACCGTATCCCAATTCTTCAGAGGGGACACACCATATCGGGTAGTAACCTATCCGGGAATGGACATATGGGTGTCAGAGCGACGCTGCAGCGAATTTCCGGTCATTATTACTGGCCACGAATGACTGGCGATGTACGCCGGTTAGTAAAGTCATGCCCAGAATGCCAGAAGGCTACACCCACAAATCGGACTAAGACTAGATTAGGTCTTAAGGTGGGAGATAGAGTATTATTGTGGGGTCCAAGCAGGACCAATATGCTCGAGGTAGGATGGCAAGGACCTTATCCCGTGGTCAGGGTAGTGTCCAAGACCAACTACGAGATCCGGATCGGGGGAATTTTGAGAATTTTCCCTGCAAATCTCCTGCGAAGAAACGAGGAGAGGTCCGGTGACAAATCTCTGCACCTGTCGGCGATGTCAGTCACTAGTACCCAAGTTCGGAAGGGGTGGGTAACGTCGGATGCGTCGCGAGATACCCTGGACTCCGACCGACGATCGACTGACTGGCCCCGCTATCAAAAGAGATGGCCAGGGAACCCCGAGTCCAGAGGGTTCTGGGAAGACTATACCGTCCATCGAGGACGATACCGCAAATCCCGAGACATATATGTAGGGAGACATCGCGGTAGTGACGACACTGGTACCGCCGGGAAGGGAAGATCCGTCGGTATTGCACCCCGTTGCGTACGCGAGTCGGATGGTCGTCCGGCCGAACGTAATGACTCGACGGGCAAGCGCGGTTGTCGATCACTGATATGAGACGGGCTGTCCAAGTTACTGCCCAAATTGATGGGGAGGTTGTACCTTTGAGGGTACCGGCAGACCATCAACCAAAGATGGGCTTGGCCACCTCCCGTAAGCTCAAAGCGCGCTTGATGCGTTGGTTGTTGATGCATCAGCCCTACACCTTTACGGTGGAATACATTCCCGGTAAGGAGAATGTTGGGGCTGACTTTATGTCTAGGCATCCAGTCCCAGAGGCAGAGGATGAGTTTGCTAGGAGTGAACTATCCAGCTGGAGACAGTCGACGCGGTCAACTCTCTTAAGAGGGGGCCTATGTCACGGAACGGCTGAGAATTCACCTAGCAAACTCCCAAAAAATCCAATTCCGCCTTTTCAGTACTAGTAGAACTGCCGATCTAGTCGAAGGGATACAACCAAGGTATTAATGTACCCCACGCAAAGGCGATTGGTGGCCCTTGACTTCTCGACTGTTCGGGTGACGAAAGCTCAACCCAACCATATCCGCTAACGCATGCGCACGAACCGTCTCGGAACAAAGAGAGGCTCAGTTGTGATCCGGCCGTGAAAGCAAGCCGTTGTGTTTGAACGACTGTGTTAATTCGTAAATGGGAGAGAGGAAGCCAGTGTCTTGCTGTTTATCAAAGAAAACTGACAGAACGTCCAGTGTTGGGACGGGAGCTCCTCAATTCTGAATACACAGTTTGTCGTAAGGTACGTGAAACATATTTAGATAAATAATGTGTGTCGCTACCGCGTTGAATCGAAGCTGTTCGACCACATGTCCCGCCCGGCGCACAAAGGTCAGTCAGGGGTGAAACTGTGGGCTTGTGTTTTAACTTAACACTGCAGGCGAGTTGAACACGATGGATTGTAGGCCTGTTTTTGCATTAACATTGTACCAGTACGGAAATGCGTGTTATTGCTGCTACAAGTAGTTATAGACATTTCAGACAGGCCAATAGTGTTAGTAGTCCGAGTTCACTCCTGGGCGGCCTTAGAACTCTAACGTAGTCGACACAAACGGACGTGGGCGAAGGCGTTGTAGAACATAGGTCGAGTGAGGTATCAGGGAACTCGGCCGAACCAGACGAAACCCATGCGATGGTCGCCGGACATGTCGAAGGTCATTCGAAGGACATTGCGGGTGTCTAAGTTCGAATTCTTTGGTGTGGCGACCACTGGCTTTGCTGAGCTTTCTGCTTATTCTTTATGTTATTGGTTGCTGTAACAGAACACCATCTTGATAGGCAGTTGGTTCCCGAGAGGTTGTCACTGGAGAAACTGGGGAATGCGACAGAGCTGGTCACAGCCAGCTGAACATCGTTCCAAATGCTCTGACCTTAACTAGGGGAGGAGGGAACGGGATGTGGACTTCCACTACAGGGGGATTTCCCTGTATAATCTATTACATTCCTGGATCAGAGCTAGAGCTCCAGGAGACCTGGTGTATAGTAGGTAATCCTAAAATCGAACCAGGGAGAGGGGGCTACCTCCGAGGGAGGGGAATTCGGTGGTCACCGGCTCTCCTTCAGAGCCTTTCTGTCTCTAGGTACCTTTAACCTACTAACCTGGTATATTGTGTCCTTAGAAGTCTTTTTAGGACAGAAGGATTTCGCCGACACCATGACCAGATACACAGCCCTACCTTGGGCGGGTTCGAGACGGAGGACGGTTCAGCCAGCACTTGTTAGGACCCAGACCCAGTTCAGTTTTGGCAGTGGATCCTGGTCTGTGAGGCTGCCGGCCGGGTCATGGCGACACCGGCCTATGCTGAGTACACATAGGTAACGTGTACCTCTGGGGGTAAGTCTGTGTCACGATATTCACACATGGTGTTATCTTTGGCAGGTTCTACTTTCTGAGAGACTTACGTGACGGGGCCAGAGGAAGATGACTTGGTGAAGGCTGCTAAATGGTTGGTTTACCTATGTGACGTGAAGTGAGGCTTCTACACCACACCACGTGCCGGGAAGTCACTGCGCCACAGTCCAGTCCCGTCTAAACCGCTAAATGATCGTCAGTCAGTCCACCAAGTATTATGATGGCTACACACGGGCGAGTATCGTGTCCTCTTGTCTGTGAAGTTTTGACATTATAACCCACTAGCCAAACGGGTAGAGAAGAACTACATTACCCTTTATTTCATGATGGCCTGGTGTTCCGAGAACAGTCTACCATGTTGGAATAGGGACACTTGTTACATTCCTTACCTGGTCACGCGCTACCAGTACTGACTTTGAGTGACAGAGTCAACTTGAACTGTGCCAACTTTCTGTGCATATAGGCCCAGTGATACCCATCCTGATCCCATTAGAGACCACCATCTGTTCCAGAACTTTGACATTGTTAAATGTGTGTTAACTGTTATGGTGGCTTCTTAGGAAGGTTGTCTAGCACAGGCCTTACCAGTGAAGCTTGAAGGACAGGCCTGCAGAACTTCTACAGGGATGTTAGTCCTGGAGTACATCACGTACCACCGCAACTTGGAGTCACCACATTGACGTGCTAGTCATTCCAGTTGAGACTACACCTCGGCAGAGACATTCCACGCTACGTGTGCAGATGAGTGACCTCTTTAACCTTGTGGTATCTTACCGAGTGTACAGTGATGAGTGAGACGGCCTGAGGCTAATCCAGATAGCCATTTCTTCTATCGCCTGGCGGTAGCCAATATTCTCTCATGAACATTCCCCTTGTTGATACTCCTCTTGTACATTATATCATCTAGTCATTATGTGTAGACACCAGAGTCGTGTCATCTGTTCTGGATGAGAGGTGAACAAGGTATTGTCCAGCGGTTGATAGTGAGAGAGACAGGAATCCAAGGGCTGGTGGGGTCTGTAGACTGAGATTTATGGTAGTCCCAGAGTGCATCTATCCCGTTATTAAGATGTAATAGTATGCTTCCCTCACCCCAGGAAATACCACGACACGAATGTCAAATACTCTATATTATTTCTAATATCTAATGTCAAACACTCTACGCAATCTCTAACACAGTAATGTCAATCACGCTATATTATCTCAATCACCGAATGTCAAACACTATATACAATTCCTAACACATAAATGCCAGAAACCCTATACTATCTCACTATACACTCTATACCATCTCAAACATACGAATGTCAAACACTCTATACTATATCCAAAAACACGGATATCTGACACTCCATACTATGTAAAACACCTATTGTTAAGCGCTATATTCTATCACTAACACACGAATGTTAAACACTCTGTATTTTATCTAACAATTAATGCCGCACATTTTATGTTATCTATAACACACGGATGTCAACACTCTATATTATATCTAACACACGAATGTCTGAAACTCCATACTATCTCTAACCTGTGCATGTCAAATACTCTATAATATTTCTAACATAAGAATATCAAACACTCTATACTATCTCTAGCACATGAATGACAAGCACTATATAACATCTCTCGCACGGCTTCCGGCCCCCAACATGGCGGTTAGGCATTGAACCGTTAAGGCCTGTAGCGTGTTTATGTTTGTGGCTACGGTGTGAAATCTCACTTTCCTCATGCTGGACTTGTAGTACACGGTTCCATAGCCCTGCTACTGAGTGAGTGCGTGGGCGACACTGTGATCTGTGAAATTCGCGTGGAATGCTTTTGCATCTGTCTTCTGCTGTTGGCACAGTGAACTGCATGTTCGGAAAAAAATGGCTGGCTATCGTTGAATTGGCTGGTTTGCCTTTTAGGGTCACGAGTGCATTTTTGAGGAGACTCCTGGGAGTCGTCGCTGGAGCTACAGAGTTAGTGCTTTGTGCGGCGCTTTCGGCGGGTCACCCTGCGGAAAGAGACCGAGCCATGTGTGATAAACCAGGGTCAATGAAGCCTTTCTGTTGACTGCCGTTTCCATCGAGGATCAACTGTCTTTTTTCATGGAGGACTTTTGTGTTGGCATTCTGGCGGCGGCATAATGGGGACAATCCATTGGCGTGAAGTTGGAACCGCTGCTAACTAACTAACTAACTAACTAACTAACTAACTAACTAACTAACTAACTAACTAACTAACTCACTAACTAACTAACTAACTATCTAACTGACTGACTGACTGACTGACTGACTGACTGACTGACTGACTAACTATCTAACTGACTGACTGACTGACTGACTGACTGACTGACTGACTGACTAACTAACTAACTGACTATCTCTAACACATAAATGCCCAACACGCAATGCTATCTCTAACACATGCAAGTGCAACACACTATACTATCTCTAACACACGAATGCCCAACACACTGTACTATCGCTACCACTTGCATGACAAACACCCAATACTGTCCCTAACACACGAATGTCAAACACTCTATACTATCCCTAACACCTACTGTCAAATAATGTATATTATCTAAAACACACAAATATCAAACAATCTTTGGTACCTCTATCACACATGTCAAGCAATCTATATTATTTCTTACACGTAATGCCAAACAATATATATATATATATATATATATATATATATATATATATATATATATATATATATATATATATATATATATATATATATATATATATATATATTTCTAACACACAATTGTTAAATAATGTATATTATCGCTATGACTTTATGACAAACACGCTTTATTATCTCTAACACGTAATGTTAAACAATCTATATTATCTCTAACACTTATATTATTATATAGTATATATTACACCTAATGTCAAGCACTTCATCCTACCTCTAACAAGAGCATGTCAAACACTCTATACTATCTCAAACACAGAAATGTCCAACACATTGATGTCAAACACTATATAGTATGTATAACACCTAATGTCAAATAATCTATATTATCTCTAACACACAAATGTAAAACGCCCTATACTATATCAAACGCCTAATGTCAAACAATCTATACTAACCCCCACGCACGCATCTCAAACTATTTATATTATCTCTTACACACAAATGTCAGACACTATATATTATCTCTAACACTTAATGTCAAACAATCTGTGTTATCTCTAACACGTAAATGTCAAACAATCTATATATATATATATATATATATATATATATATATATATATATATATATATATATATATATATATATATATATATATATATATATATAAAACCCGTAATGACAACAAATCTATTTTATCCCTAATCCCTAACACCTAATGCCAAATAATCTATATTATCTCTAACCACCGGTAAGCGTGGGAGGTCATCACTCGCCGTTTCATTCGATCACTAGAGTCGTGGATTAGCATAGTGTTCCTGTCTAGACCACGCCACATGGCCAAGCCATCCAGATATTTACCTCTATGTCTTCCTTTTGTTCTCCTCCCCTCGATCTTGCCACTTGTCACCGCGTTCTCCAATTTATATCTTTTCATAACATGTCCAAAATAATTTGACTGCCTACGTCTAATTTCTCTAATCAATTTACGATGTTCATTTGTTTCTTGTAGTACTTGGTCATTGGTTTTTCTGTCGGTCCATGATTTTCTTTGTATTCTACTCAGAAACCACATTTCCACAGCCATAAGATGTTTTTCAGCTTGGCTGCTCATTGTCCAAGCTTCACATCCATACACAAGTACGGGCTCCATGTAGCACCTCGACACTCATTTTCTCGTTTCAATTGACATCTTTTTATTGGTCAATATATTTTCTTTTTTAAATCTTGCCAATGGCTAATTTCGCCATGGCAATTCTTGTTCTAATCTGTTCAAGGCATCTCCCATTAGATGTTATCACTATTCCGAGATAAGTGAACCTATTCAATCTCTAATATCTCTAACACGTAATGTAAAACAAGATACATTATCTCTAAAATGTAATATCAAGCAATCTATATTATCTGTAAAACACACAAGTCAAACAATCTTTATTATCTCTTACCTATGAATGCCAAACAATATATATATTATCTATAACACGCAATGTCAAACAATATATATATATATATATATATATATATATATATATATATATATATATATATATATATATATATATATATATATATATATTATATCTAGCACGTAATGCCAAACAATCTATATTATCACAAACACGCAATGTGAAACAATATATATTATCTCAAACACACGCATGCCAAACAATATATATTATCTCTAACACGTAATGTCAAACGGTATATATTATCTCAAACACGTAATTTTAATAAATGCAAATAGTGTTTATGGTCTACGCTTGAGTTCAAAAGAGAGCGAGCTGGCGCGAAAAAAAGCAATATCATATGAATGTTTAAAAAAAAACAATCAAATAAACAAAGGAAATAAACTGTATTATCTCTCAATCATGAATGTTAAACAATCTATATTACCTCTAACATATGAATGTCAAAAAATATATATTTTATCTGACACACGAATGGTAGACGATTTATATTATATCCAACACACGAATGTTTTTAAAAAAAATATATTACATCTAACAAAAGCGTGTCAAACAATCTATAATATTTTGAAAACACGGATGTCAAACAATATATATTATCTCCTGTACATGCTTAAGTCACCGCCATCCCAAATACAGAAACAACCACATACGTCTTGATATGTTCAATGCGCACTCTATAACAATTAATCACTTGTTTTCATTGACACCCAGGCTCACATTTCAACAGCACATACAATACAGTGTATAGT
The DNA here is from genome assembly GCA_014155875.1 of Cepaea nemoralis. NCBI lineage: Eukaryota > Metazoa > Mollusca > Gastropoda > Stylommatophora > Helicidae > Cepaea > Cepaea nemoralis. Next base: position 1,143,930 of record JACEFZ010019792.1, read on the forward strand.
GGTGATAGATCTGGTAAAGATACAACAATGATTACACACTCAATATCCTAGACGTCGCCCAGATGATAGTGGCCTGTTTCAGGTGTAGTAAGTAGGCTCTTGATGTGTTTATGTTTTACAAGGTCTCTTGGTGTTTCTCTCTTTATGTTACCGCACAACGCTGATGTGATGGTCTTTCCTGATTGATAAAAATAAACTGCTAAATCTGCCAAAAATTTAATCCGTCTTTGTTTTCATGTATTTCTTCATTGTTTCATTTATTCCTCCATCGCAGCATTTATTCATCATTGATTCATTCACTTCGTCACTCTTTTATACATTTAATAATACATTTATTCCTTCATTGATTCATTCATTTCTCCATTGATTCATATAATGGATATAAAGACATTCTTCAACAGCTGTTTCATTTGTGGACTTAGAACCTGGCGAGGAGTGGGTACACGTGCCATCATACGAGGGGAAGTCAATAAGGAAGCCACAAATGGCTGTGGATTGATTGATTGATTGATTGATTGATTAATTGATTGGTTAATTGATTTAGAAACCGACATCACAACATTTGGGGCATTCCCTAAGCACTCCGTTCCCATCCTCGGGGATTGGCTAAGCCAACCATTGAGGGAACACATGCGGGGGGATGGGAGTGCACCCATGAGAGCGAAAAGGAAAAATATGGAATAGGTAGAGCACTGTAGCCGACTCTGTGCCGATGTGACGGATGTAGTTCGCAATTCCGCACGCAAAGCTCGAAGCACTGCTGCGGGTGATTTGAATGCAGACCGCCCTGCATTGGCCCTCATAAAATAGCACAAGTACCGGTTGTTTAGAAAGCAATGAGAAGCAACTGAACGCAAACTACCCAGGAAGTCACAGAAGGCAACGATAGTGATTGCGTTAATTACGACGTCCTGTGAAGGACATGCAACTAACTGTTTAGTGGACTATACGACTGCGGAGATAGGAGGGGGTAGGGGGCGTTAGGGACTTTAACAAATATGTGTTGCACATTGAGGCCGTGAGAGGAGCGTGTAACCCAGCTGGAAGATGAGACGGTTTTCCAATGCCTTGCCATTGCATTCGTGGGATGTGCAGGATTTGATCGCGGTTACCTGTATGTCGGCCACGCCACTGTGGTCAGAACTGTTGAAGTGTAGGGGTACCGGTTTCTTGGCACGACTATTGATATCAGAGAGATGGTGCCTAAATCTGTCAACCAAACGAAGACCTATCTCCCGATATATCTCATGTCACAACGTGTGCAGATGATCGCATAGACAACGTTGCGACTCGTGCATGAGAACCCTCTCAAGGATGTGGAAAGTAGTCTTAGGGAAAGGCAGACTCTGGGTTCGAAGGACATGTGGACAAGCCTTACAGCGAGATCGAAGACATGCCACCGTGCCAGGAAGAGACTTTTGAGGTTGGGGTAGACTGCTATGGACCAGTACATCCCTCAAGTTACAATCCCGCCTATATGCTACCAGTGGGGCCTCTGCGAAGACCGGGTCTGCCTGGAGAATGGATAGATGCCTCATGAGAATATTCTTGACAGCAATATTATGAGGATAATAGGTTAGTGAGAGGATACGTTTATTATTGCTTGGTTTTGGCCTGAAGGAGAGAGCCTCATCACAACTGAAAGACTGGCAGCGGTGAAGAGCTGTAGACAGAACATTCTCAGGATAGCCTCGAAGGCGGAAGAAATCCAACATGTTGTATGCTTTTTTACAGAAGTCGTTATTATCATGACAAAGCTGTCGGAGACGTAACAGTTGTGAGAAAGGAATGGAATCCTTGCAAGAGGGAGGATGGGAGGAGGTATAGAGAGGTAATGCAAGCGAGTCAGTTGGTTTATAGTAAACCGTCGTACATAGACCAGCAGAACCTAAAGAAACTGTTGTATCTAAGAAATTAACAGCCGACGAGGAAATAGTGGAGGTGAGTCTCTGATGCTACAATGGAAGTCGGAGAAAAGGGCAATGAAGTCCTGGCGATCAGACAATGGCATGTCTGAAACACCAAAACAGTCATCGATATACCTCATGTAGAGCTCCTGAGACCTGCCGATGTATTGACTCCATACCTGGTGTTCCAGATAGCCCATGAGCAGACAGGCATAACTCGGACACATCTTAGTGCCCATAATACATTTATCCTCTAATCTGGTCAAAATAGTCACCATTAAACTCAAATGAATTGAGGATAAAGACTAACTCTGCCAGACGCAACAATGGTCCAGTGGTTATGGTGGGGCCGTGCCTTTTGTCTAAGAAAATTCCAAGGCTTTAAGACCGTCAGAGTGAGGAATAAATGTGTAGAGTGAAGTCACATCTAAAGTGAAGATGTGGTACTAAGAAGGGGTTGCGAAGCTGATGGAATCGGAGATAGAGATAGCGTGGTTGGTGTCTTTGATTGATTTAGGAACCGACATCACAGCATTCGGGGCATTCCCATAAGCGCTCCGTCCCCACCCTCATCAGCTAGCGAAGATTTCCAACACTAATTGTTCCAGTAGCAATCTGATTATATGTCCGTCCCGCCTTTCCTCTGAGCGTCGAGCGTCGGCCAGATCCCCTCGTCACAACTCGCTGCCTCATTCTTACCAGACTATGGTGGTCCATTTGCTCCTTCGAGGTGTAAGCGTGCTCTCACAACGCCGCAACCACGTCTGCCTTGGCTTCAATACTCCACCAAGTTTTGATTAGCCAGCCAGTCTGTCCACCTGTTCATTCCCCAGCACACCGGTATGCCCCGGAGTAATGTTCCAGGTGTTGCTTGCTACCCGTGACCTCCGAAGCGAAGCAAGCCACTCAGCACGAAGCCCACCTGTTCTCACCCTCCTCAGCATGCTTTCTGTGTCAGTTATAATCACAATGTGTGTATGTATCGTGTTCTCCATCCAGCGGAAAGCTGCACTGACCGCCTCCACCTCCATTCTCAAGCTATATGTTGTGGCATCATACGCCAGGCTTTTTTGCACCAAACGTCGACCATTAGCTTTTGCTAAGAATCCCCAGGCACTTCTCCTACCTCTCAACACCGAACCATCCGTTTAGATAATCACATCACCCGGGCGAGCATTATCCTGAATTAGTTGCTGGATTTCCACTTCCGTGGCCTCTGCTGGCCACTTCCTGCATTCTTGGCTCAATGTGATTATAACTCTGCACAAGTCTGACTGCTCCGCTGGCACTCTGACCAACTCCTCTTCTCGCCTAATGTTCTCAAAGGGGCACACCTGTCTTATCGTATCCTCTGACTGAGCCTTCCATGATTTCCTTCTTATCAGTCTCTGACCCTTAACTTCGTCCAGCGCCTCATGCAACGGGTGATCTGTGTCTGCAGCTGCTCTGAGGTATGCCTTCGCCTGCATCTTGAGCCTACCAGCAACAGTCGGCAGACCAAGGATGTAATACATACACACTACTGGGGTGTCTCTGGTGCATCCCTGAATGACCCTCATAGCTTCGTTCTGTATGTGCTCTAATTTCACCAGCTGACTATTTGAGTCAGTGATCAGTCCTATTCCATAATCAATCACTGAGAGGATCAAGTGTTGGTATAGTGTGAAGAGCATTCTCTGCTCTGAGTCCATTGCAGCCATAGTTTTAAGTGCAATGAGTCCCTTTTGAGATCTTGTCACAACCGTCTCCACGTGGTCCTTGAAGGGCAGACTCCTGTCAAATGTGATTCCCAGATATTTAAGTTTGTTCTCTCTGTTGACGCTTCTACCATCTATCGTGAGGCTTGGGGCATCATCTCTCACAATCCTCTTGTCCAGAGAGCACCACAAAATAGCCGCCTTTTCCGGGTGGATGACAGCACTCATTTCAGTGCAACATTCAATCACTTTGTCTACTGTCGCCTGCAGCTCCTGGGCTGTTTGCTCCCTATCTCTCCCTTGCCTATATGCAAGAACATCATCTGCAAATATTAGAATCCTTCCATCCCCTGGTGCTTCTAGGTTTGCAATCTTGCTCGTACACACGTTAAAGAGCACCGGTGAGATTGCAGATCCCAGTGGAAGTTCAGGTGTTAATATATGTGGCTCTGAGGACCATGCACCCAGACGGAGAGCAACCCGACGAGAATGTAGGACGATCTTTGATATACGAGGGGAGACTAGTAACCAACTGCCTAAACATGTTTCTAGAAACTCTGAAATCCGTTCAGTAGGACAAGGGCAGGCAGAGACGATGTGTCTGCCTGGGTTGTTTAGCTTATGTGTCTTAGGCAGCATATAAAAGGTGGATTTGTCCAAGCAACTATCGTGGATGAACAGTGAGGTGGCAGAGATGGGCAAGAGGCCTTGCCGTCACACTCTTGACCTGGGTGTTGTTACTGACCGTTCCGTCTTGTACCCGTGGTCTGTAGAAGGTTGCAACCCCATGTTGTTTGTTGCCTTCCTATATATATATATATATATATATATATATATATATATATATATATATATATATATATATATATATATATATATATATATATATATATATATATATATATATATATATATATAGGGCTCGTTCATTTGAAACTCCATTCCAAAGGCTTCATTATAAACGCATGAAAGAAACATTAACAGGTGTGGTAGAATTCAACAAAGCATTCATTTTTAATTAATTGTGCACCATGGGTTGGTCAGAAGAAGTAGTCGTAGGCGTTCAAGCAAGCACCACACTGCTTAGGTAGACGGCGAATGCCGTCCGCAAAAAAAAAGAGAAAAAAAGGCCGATTCTGTTTGCCTACTGAACCAAGTGTTTACCTCGGTCATTACGTCTACATCCGTGTAAAATCGTTGCCCCTTGAGAGCTTTTTTTTCTGGGGGTCCGAACAAATGAACAGCACATGGTGACAAATCAGGACTATAGGCTGGAAGCTGCAGAATTTCTCACTTCTTCGAAGCTAATGATTCCTGCACAATCTTTGCAACATGCGGACGAGCATTATCGTGCAACCAAATCACACCGCGAGAAAGCATGCCGGGTCTTTTATTCTTGATGGTTTTTTGCAGCTTTTCTAATGTTTCCAAGTAGTGAGTAGAGTTGATGTTGACACCAGGTTCTTTAAAGCCGGCGAACAATAGCCCTTCATGGTACAAAAAATGCGCTCAGCCTAACCTTACCAGCGGAAACCTGTAACTTGATTTTTTTATTTTTTTTTTGACTTTTGGTGATCCAGCATGCTTCCATTGCATGCTCTCTCTCTCTCTCTTGATGCTCGGCTCAAAGTGGTGACACCATGATTCATCGCCTGCCACCATGCAGAAAGAGAAATGCATCACCCTCCACTCTGTAACGCAGCAAGTGGTTCAAACACCATCCCATGCGTTCCTCTTGTTGGTGGTCGGTCAACATCCTGTGAACACACCTTCCAATATTGCAGTTTCTTACGAACAACCGTTTACATTGTCCTAATTGACAAATCAAATTATTTCGCTTGCAAACGATTGCTTTGACAACGGTTCATCTGTACTGGTGCATCAATTTTGACGATGGTTTTTTTTTTTCTGTTGCAACAATATGCGCTTGACCCGGCCGTCGAAGATGTGTCGTGAACTGACGTCCTTTCCGAAACATTCGTACCCAGTCTGTCACTGTTGTCTTTGACACACATTTATTACCTTACGCTGCCTGCATTCTTCGAAGAATGTCCAGTGGTCGACATCCTTCAAATGAAAGAAACCGAGTCACCGCTCTTTGAGCTTCTTTGGGCGGATTTTGGATCAACACGGCCACATTCTCAACGGTCAGAAACAGAACCTATAGATCATGGGACGATAAGCACGTGCTCTTTTATGCATTGGTCAGTACGTATCACATGACTGTGACATGACCATGTTCAACATACGCAATTACGCGCGGTGCGGCACGAACGGATTTCAAATGAACGCTCCTAATACAAGTCTTTCCTCCAAATCACTAACTCTCCTCCATTGTTGGCAGGCTTGATAACTAATGTACTCACGACGTTTCAACTGTGTGAACGCCTGTTTTTCCTCCTCATAGATATGTATGTCCTTTTCAGTTTGCATCCAAATAGACAGAAAATACCGATAAGAAAATACGACTGATGTGGAGGTGGAGGGACAGGCTTTGAGCTTTGAGAATTATTTAGAGGTGACAATGTCATGTACACATATTGGTCGATTGTACGACGCATGAGCAATTTCTATGGCATTTCTGACTCAGGCGGGAGGGACAATTGTGAATGAAGATTATGGTGCTTTTGCCTTGACCACAAGTAGTCTGACGATGAAAGTCATGACAGTAAGTAAAGCAGTAACATGGCTCTAGACATAGACCTTCACGGGAGCATCTCTCCTTAGCGACTCAATGAGTCTGTTCAGGAAAATAACGATGGGATGGGCTCGTTGATAATGATTATTGCCTCTGGAGAGGTCGAGGCTGGCAAATATTAGTTTCAGTTTCGTGCCAGGGCATGCGGGTGCACAAAAAGTGAGCACGATGACAGGTTTGCATGAAAGGCTACTGTGGAGGGTGGACGAACCATGGACTAGGCTGATGTACCTTGTGTGTATAGAAATACGTGGCGATTATTAGCGCATATACACACTTTATTTAAGTCCATATCAAAGGGTGATATTACCACAGCGGTTGCTCGGTAATCAATATATACCAGGGTAGTCAATAAGTAAGACACAAATAGGTGTAGAAAATAACTAAATATGATAGCAACTAGAAACCAGATTATTTTTATACATGCATTGTTATTTATTTCTCAACATAATTTCTACCAACATTGATGCGCTTATTCCATCGTTATATCAGTCCTCCCAACCGGGCTGCATAGAGCTGCTTGCTCTATTTTCTAAACCACATTTTCACTTCACATTAAACTTTGACGTCATTCGCGAAATGGCTCCCGCCAAGGTGGGTTCTCAGTGGACAAAAACGGTGGAAATCGCTAGTGGCTAAGTCGGGGCTGTAAGGAGATTGTTCCAGAACTTCCCATTTTAGTTGGTTAATTTTCTCTTGCGTTAATCGAGCCGTATGTGGTCTGGCATTGTCATGAATAAGCAACACTCCTCTAGTCCGCAGTCCTGAATGTTTTCTTCGAATTGCATCATTAAGCATCTATAGAACTTCACAGTACGATTCAGAATTCACATTGTCACCTTTCTTTTTAGATTTGTTAAAAACACTCCTTGACAATCCCAGAACATTGTCAGCATAACCTTCCCTGCTAATGGCGTAACCTTGAATTTTTGGACCCAAGGCTAAGAATGATGTTTCCATTGTATTGAAGCACGCTTTGATTCGGGCTGTTAGTAATGCACCCATGATTCGTCCCCAGTAACAATCCTGTTCAGCATGTTTCTTCCTTCATCTTCGTATCGACAGAGATGATTCAAGGACAGATCAAATCGGTTCATTCTGTGTTCTGCCTTCAATTGTCTGGGTACCCACCTTGAGCACATTTTCTTAAATGCCAATCGATTATGCATTATTCTGTATACTGAACTACGTGAACACTCTATTGCAGATGCTACAAAGTCTATCGTGCCTCGCCTGTCACCTATAATCATCTCCTTCACCCGCTGCACGGATGCTTCTGTTGCAGCCTCAACAGGACGACCAGATCAGATTTCATCCTTGAGAAAATTGTTCTACCCATCTATGCAACACTTTACGGGACAACCATTTGTCAGCATAAGCAGGAAGCATTTCCTTACGAATGTCCTTTGCAGACAGTCCTTTTGCCCACACAAAACGCACAACAGCACGTATACTCCATAAGTATAGTTGCCATTTTGTTTATGCGCTGCGCATGCGCATGAGACACCTAGCGCCACCTGACGAACGGGAATATAAAGTTCCATGTTGTTGTCACCTAATGACACATGTAGAAAACACCAACTACATTTACCTGCCATCCCACAGAACTGTGTGACTTACTTACTGACTCACCCTCATGCATGTATTTGCATCAGTTATTATGTATATTATAAATGATAAAATGGCGACGACGTAATGCTTCTTTCTTCAGAAGACGCAGTGTTTGTGTATGTCTCTGGAGGATGTGTTGTTATTTCGTATTCGTTTTCGCAAGTTGTTTCCAATAAATCACGGAAGGCAGGTAATGGATGAAATTTTGAGTGCTGCCGACAGATAATTGTTGGTTATGGTCTCACGTTTCGCGACGGTAGGCAGATGGCATCTTAACGAGACAAAGGCTATGGTCACTCGGCAGGTGTTTTCATTGCCAAGAAGGAAAGCAATGGTAAACTACCTTGTTTAAAGTTGCCTAGTTATCATGATACGCTTAATTAAAGATCATCACAAGAAAAGGACAGGGGCGCTGAAATTAGCAACATGGAATGTTCAAACGTTAAAATGATGTCGGAAAATTAGATAACATCAAACAAGAAATGGAGAGAGCGAGAACATGAATATATTAGGAATGTGTGAGACGAAATGGAAAATGGCATGGACTATGACAGGGAAAGCGTGTAAGATTATTTATTATAGGGGAGGAGACTGGCACAGAGGTGTAGCAATTATTTGGATAGGGAAACTTCAAAATCTGTTCAAGGATATTGGACTGTGTCAGACAGGGTTTTATTAATAAAATTAATCATCATACCTTTCAACATAAACGTCATTCAAATATATGCCCCAGCATGAGAATGCAGTGAAAATAGTATAGAGGGATGTTATAATGACGTGAAGTCTGCTTTGAAGAAATGTAAAACTTCAGAAATAAATATCATAATGGGTGACTTCAGTGCAAAAGTGGGACATAAATGCGATGGATGCACGGTAGGCAACATGGTTTTGGAGGGAGAACCGAAAGAGGATACAGACTTGTAGAATGGGGAAAAGAGTAGGAAATGATTGTATGAAACATATGGTTTAAACAACATCCTAAAAGATTGCGGACATGAATGAGTCATGATAGCAGAATTAGAATCCAGATTGATTACATCCTGATTATCAGAATGTTTAGAAATGCGTTAACAATCGCAAACACAGTTCACAATGCTGACTGTTACAGTGATTACAGATTGATTACAAGAATATAGAGGGTACAGTTAAAAAAGTCCAGTATTCACCAGGAAACACTAAGTATTATCTGTGTACATTTAAAAAAGACAAGGTAATAGTAGAAAAATATAACGATGATTAATGTACATGCACCTACTGAAGAGAAAGAAGATGACGTTAAAGAAGACTTTTATAATGATTTGGAAGATGTCATAGAAGAAACCCACAAACAGGACATCCTGATTGTGCTGGGAGACTTCAACGCAAAAATAGGTAAGAGAGCAAACTCATAAAAAAGTTGCAGGTATGGAAATCCAACATACAACATCAAATAATAATGGATGGAGAGTCATCAACCTAGCAGAAGCCAAAGGACTGCAGATCAGCAGTACCAGACTGCAAAGAAAGGATATGCATAAACTAACTTGGAAATCATGTGACAAGAGAACCTATAATCAAATAGATCACATTTTAATTAACAACACAAATGCATCAAACATACAACAAGTTAGAAGCTATATAGGAGCTGAGTGCCACAGCGACCACTTCCTCGTTGGGGCAAAATTTAAAATAAAACTTAAGAGAGCTTTCTATGCTAAACTACGAAGGTTACGCCGAACATATAACAGAGAAAAACTACAAGAAATTACAGTCAAAGAGAAATTTGCAGATGAAATAAAATGTAAACTTGAAATTCTACAAAACCCGTTCGAGAAAAGCTTTGACCAAACTTGGTTGAACATCAAGAATACAATTCAAACTACCGCAGAAGAATGTCTCGGTGTGTTAACCACGCATAGAAAGAACAGATGGTTCAATCCAAAATGTGAAGAAGCAGTCATTAGGAAAAAGAATGCTTGACAGCTATGGGTAAATGACATCAACAACATCCAAAAGGAAGAGCAATATAGAAATAAATGTAAAGAGGCTACAAAAATAGTTGTACAGCAGAAGCGAGAATATATGAGTAATATAATCAAAGATATGGAAACTAATCACCAGAAAAATGAATCCAGAATGTTTTTTAAAGAACTGAAGTAAATAAAACGAGGGCACCAACACAACACATATGGTTTAAAAGACAAATATGGGAATGTGATAAATACCAATGAGGAAATGTGTAACACATAGAAAAAATACTTTGTTGAATTACTAAACTGTGAAGCTCCAAGTAACACTTTCCCACAGGAAGAGGTTCTGACGTGTGAACCACAAATTGAAGAACCTGCATTTGAAGAAATCCTATATGTAATCAGATGCCTTAAAAACAATAAGGCAACTGGGGTTGATGGAATTGCCACTGAATTTATAAAGGCGGATGGCCATGCATTACATCTAAAACTATACGAACTAATAATAAAAATCTGGAGGACTGAAGAATTACCCCATGACTGGAAAGAGTCATTATTGATACCTATCTTTAAGAAAGGAGACACGTTCCAGTGTGAAAATTATAGAGGAATATCACTACTGTCCATAAGCTATACGATACTATCCGCCGTATTACTAAATAGACTAAAACCATAGGTGACTACCAGGCGGGTTTTAGACAAAACAGATCAACAGTAGATCAGATATTTATCTTACGACAAATAGCCGTGAAAAATTGGGAATATAAAACAGATCTCCATAACATGCTTGTGGATTTTAAAAAGGCTTATGATAGTGTCCATAGGAATAGTCTATGGAACGCTATGCGGGAATTTGGAATAATCAACGTGACCAGACTATGCATGGAAGATACTTATAATATAGTAACATATAAAGGCAGGAAATTAAAACCTTTCCATATAACATCTGGCTTGAAACAGGGTGATGCACTATCGCCGCTACTCTTCAATCTGGCTCTAGAGAAAGTTGTAAGGAGGGTAAAGGAGGAATGTGATATTGGAGGAACATCCAAGCTGCTTGGTTATGCAGATGATATAGATACTATAGGGGAAAATGAACAAAAGACATTGGAAATATTGACTCACTTAAAGGAAAAAGCCCAACAGATGGGGCTGGTTATCAACCAAGGTAAGACAGAATGTATGGTAATTTCAAGAGAAGGAATGGCTAAAAACTCTGGCCACATACACATAGATAATATGACCATTAAATGAACGGAAACATACAAATACCTGGCTACAATCGTCAACTGCTCCAACATCATAAGGGAAGAAATACAAACTAGAATGAATTCTGGAAATAAGATATACTATGCACTACAACATCTACTAAAATCAAAGGCGCTATCTCGTAACACCAAGATCACAATATACAAAACACTGATCAGACCAGTTGTGCTGTATGGCTCTGAAACCTGGAGTACAACGAAAGGAGACGAAGCCTTGCTACAAACCTTTGAGAACAAAGTTTTAAGACGCATCTTTGGACCCATTAGGGATACACAAAGGGGAGAGTGGAAAAGAAGAAGTAACAAAGACATTTATGATCTGTTTAAGTCCCCGCTAATCACTGGTATCATGAAGGCTAATAGACTACAATGGCTGGGGCATATAGAAAGAATGGAAGATAATAGGGGAACAAAACTCGCTTACACTCAGGAAATAAATGACCGTAGACCCCGAGGTAGACCAAGAAGACGGTGGAGAAATAATATACATACAGACCTACAAGCACTTGGAATCAGCGACTAGTAATAGAAGGACAACCAGAGAGACGAATAGAGACGGCTTGTGTCTGCAGCAAAGAACCTCAATGGCTCGGAATGCTGAAGAAGAAGAATAAGTATGGGGGATATTGTATATGTATACGCACTTGCATTTTTGACAACTGATTTCGATTTCTCTGTCTATTCTGGCATCTTCTTGTTTCCAAGACATTTGAATTCTTTAACTTGTTTCAGCGGTGTGCTATTTATCAGTATAATTAGTGGACCTGGAGATATGGTAACCTACATTACCCAAGTTTTGATTGTATTCATATTCATATTGTATCTGTTGCAAGTTGAACTCATCTTATGTTTGTTTGTTTTTTTCGTTTTTAAAGTTGCATGTCCCTTATAGGAAGTTGCAGTCAACACCACCATTTTTCATCTGTTGTTGATGTTCTTGGCAAGATTACGCTCAGTAGTTTCCCATTGCTTTCTGCATACTCCGTAAGTAACCAACGCGATGCGATCCGCTGCCGAATCTCGCGCAGCTGTGTTCCTCTCGTGGATATACGCAATTATGGATAAAGTCGTTAAACCTTTTGCCAGGGAGACCGGCATTCTGCGCTCGTCGCTGTAAAACAGGCACTGGTCACTGGCATATAAAAACTCATTTAGTAGCGGTGAATCTCGTGTTTCATCTGAAGTAAAGAGTTCTAAATTTTCTGTTCTGTCAAGGCTTGCTTCTTTGGATATTCTGTCTATGTAGTTATTAAATAGCAGGGGGAATATCACAAATCCATGTTTCACTAATATATTGACTTGAACATATTTGATATACTTTCTTGTGTTCTTATTGCACTTTGGCACGAGTGATACATGGCTATGATGTGAGCAGTCCACCAAACAATATTACGCCTGTGTAGGGCGTGCATTACAAACAGTGAGCTGTTACTGAATTATCGGCTGTCTCTGAAAGCCGTGAAGCCGACAGGACAGTCAGCAGACCTGGTATTGTGACAGAGCACCAAGTTTTATCACAGGTTGTCGGGTTTCCCTGCAGCTTTCTTTCAACACTGTAAATCTGATCTATGTCTGTCTGCCTTTCTGACGGCCTATCTGTCAGTCTTTATGTCTGCCTCACGGTGTACGACTGTCTGTCACTCTGTTTCTGCCTGTCTTCCTCTCTGTCTGCATCTCTGTCTCTCCCTGGGTCTATACTTCGTGTCCCTAAACCTAGGATAGGCTTATAAAAAACAAGCTTATCGTACTCTGCCGTTCAGTTGTGGAACGATCTTCCACAAGAAATCAAAGACACCACCAATCATTATACATACATTCGCAACCTGTTTGAACACTACATCAGTAAAGACTACATTCCCCAATAAATGAAAACCAAAAAAAAAAAAAAAGAAAACAATAATAAAGGTATATATGGAAATGGTAAATAGCCCAAAAAAAAATATTCCCATATGTATGGCACGTTACACCTTCCTCGGGTATTTATAATGACCATGTTAAACATTGCCTCAGTTAGTCATTTATTATTGATTATTTTTCAAGCGTTTTAATGCTTACAGTTCTTTTGTTGTCAAAAATTTGCTTCATAAGTGATGTTAAATGAATGAATGAGTGAGAGGAAATAGAGAAGAAGGGCAGAATGTCAGACGTGCCTAATTCTTAACCCTTTGAAAATAAGGATACAGATAAAAGATAAAGATAAAGATCTGCCCGTCTGTCTGCTTGTCTGTCTGTTTGTCTGCTTGCCTACTTGTCTGCATCCCTGATGCTGATGTTGACAGCGATGTCCTGTAAAGGATATGCAAAAAAACATTTCCCCATGATAGAAAAATAAAAAAGTTAGTGCGTCGCCTGCATGATATTTTTAGTGTACACCCTGCATAATTCGCATAGCTTCGTTCTGTATCCGTTCCATCCTTACCATCTGGTCATGGATGAGAGTCAGGATCGCCATCGGATACTCCTATATGGTGACTACACTGAGTGCCGATAGGTCTATAAACAATATGGGTCTAGCACATTATTTGTCCCAGGATGTTGTCCCAGTAGTCCCGGGTAAGCCAGGTATGTGGGAATTCTCAGCGAGCTCAAGTGGCAAAACTGCTTCGCCTTGACAACATACAGCCTTAGAATGGAAGCACTGGCTGCAACCAATGTCCTGAATTGGCTCGGCACACAAAGTTATTCACTCACGTGTATACTCGGCGATTCTATGAGCATATTCAAGAAGGTCCAGGCTTTCCTCAACATGACTGGCTAGATACTGAGCACATCCCAATTAGTCACGCTAAATTGCATCTATACACCGGAGAAAGTGCGAGCCCCTAGGTTGGCGAACATGGCGATGATCGAAGAGGAAAAGCAATGGGTGGGCCTGACATTATCAGCTCTATAAGAGTTACTGAATGGACATCTGAAGTTAAACATACCTTGGAATCCGCTACCTTATCCAGAATACAGGGATGCGAGAGAAGTGGGTAGCCGCCAGGCATGAACATTTTGTCAAGACACACGACACTTGATTAAACAACACAGAACTGGTACTATCAGCTGATCACTATCTAGTTTACCAGCATGCATGAGCGACAATTGCATTACTTCTTGATGTGCATACAGTCGTTGGGTGTCGTTCTGGTTGTAAATATAGCACATGCTATACTCTACCGGCTGAGGGAGATTGCATGCAGACATGATATGCAAGGCATCTGTAGAGAAGGTAGCTTGCCATTGATTATAAGGAATTTAAATGTAGAATGGTCCAAGCAAATGCAGCATTTCGAAGATGACGAATATTCTCTGACATATGTTTTGTAGTTCGAGATGAGGAAAAATAGTTTTTAATACCTATAATAAGCTAATCTTAATGTACGGAAGCCAATTATGGACAATTAGCAGCTAGTAAAACTGGAGCGCTATATAACAGAGCATCTCTGTTAAGGGGTTTAGATGGGTGTGCAAGGGGGAAAAGACTAGTGTACAAGGCACGGCTGAGCATCCCGTTGGGATGTAACTAGGGACGCTCAAGCTGTGACGCTGGGGTGGGAGATAGATTAGTTACCAACTGGAGGCCATGCTGGCAGGACGCGATGTTACCTTCTAGAATTGTATGTCAAGATTATGTCTACTGAAGTTTCAAAAATAAAGCAAGATGTCCAGCAACTACTGCCATACCTTCGTGTAGATCTGTTGCATTCGTCTTCCTCCTCTGTTACAGCTACAGAATAAAGATACGCAAGACGTCAGGACATATATAAGGGCCATAGTCTAATAAGAGGAAAATCATGGATGGGCTGGACAGAGGACTCAATCTGCAATATGTGTATGCTTTAGACCATTGTGAAAGAAGAGGAGTGGATGAGAATGCCATAGAAAATGTCAGACCTGTGCAGGTTCATAATCACATTTCATCTAGATTGTAGGAATTGTCCAGCAGGGGCGCTGTACGGGATTTGCAGGGACTGATAAACGACAATCTGTGCACAAGCCATGCAATCATCTACACGAATGTCTTTGTGCTAAGTGTTAAAGAAGTGCCTGGGAGTTGATAGCGAAGGTTTATGACCGGTGTTTTGTGCAAATGTCTGATATTTGATACCTCACCGTCGTTATCTGAGAATGGGGGTAGAAGCAGCCAGTGCAGCGATCAGCTGTCTGTAGGACACATGTGTGCACTTGTCGTGATTGTAACGACGCACAGAAAATAATGACAGAAGTGAAGGTAGACATGATTCGTGCAAAATGACATTCTTCAGCTTGTAAAATATCAAAGAAGAGTGCGAAGAGAGAGAGAGAGAGAGAGAGGGGGAGAGAGAGGAGAGAGAGAGAGGAGAGAAATAGGAGACAGAGGGGAGAGAGAGGAGAGAGAGAGAGGAGAGAGAGAGGGGAGAGAGGAGAGAGAGAGGAGAGAGAGAGAGGAGAAAGAGAGAGAGAGGAGAGGGAGAGGAGAGAGAGGGGAGAGAGAGGAGAGAGAGGAGAGAGAGAGGAGAAAGAGAGAGGAGAGAGAGAGGAAAGAGAGAGGAGAAAGAGAGAGAGGAGAGAGAGAAGAGAGAGAGGAGAGAGAGGAGAGAGAGAAGAGAGAGAGAGAGGAGAGAGAGAGGAGAGAGAGAGGAGAGAGAGAGGAGAGAGAGTGAGGAGAGAGAGGAGAGAGAGGAAAGAGAGGAAAGAGAGAGGAGAGAGGAGAGAGAGAGGAGAGAGAGAGAGAGAGGGGAAAGAGAGAGAGGAGAGAGAGGAGAGAGAGACAGAGAGAAAGGAAGAGAGAGAGGAGAGAGGAGAGAGAGAAAGGAAGAGAGAGGAGAGAGAGTGAGAGAGAGAGGGGCGGGAGAGAGAGGAGGGAGAGAGAGAGGAGTGAGAGGAGAAAGAGAGAGCAAGGAGAGAGAGGAGAGAGAGGAGAGAGACAGAGAGGAGAGAGAGAGGGAGAGAGAGAAAGATACAGAAAGGAAGAGAGAGAGAGAGTGAAGAGAGGAGAGAGAGGAGAGAGAGGAGAGAGAGCGGAGAAATAGGAGAGAAAGAGGAGAGAGAGAGGAGAGAGAGAAGAGAGATAGAGAAAGGAAGAGAGAGAGAGAGAGGAGAGAGATGAGAGAGAGAAAGAAATAGAGATAGAGGAGAGAGAGGAGAGAGAGAGGAGAGAGAGGGAGAGAGAGAAGAGAGATAGAGAAAGGAAGAGAGAGAGAGAGGAGAGAGATGAGAGAGAGAAAGAAATAGAGATAGAGGAGAGAGAGGAGAGAGAGGAGAGAGAGGAGAGAGAGAGGAGAGAGAGAGGAGAGACAGGAGAGAGAGGAGAGAGAGGAGAGAGAGAGGACAGAGAGAAAGAAAGATAGAGAAAGGAAGGAAGAGAGAGGGAGGAGAGAGAGGAGAGAGAGAAAGAAATAGAGATAGAAGAGAGAGAGGAGAGAGAGGAGAGAGAGAAGAGAGAGAGAGAGGAGAGAGAGAGGAGAGAGAGAGGAGAGAGAGAGGAGAGAGAGTGAGGAGAGAGAGGAGAGAGAGGAAAGAGAGGAAAGAGAGAGGAGAGAGGAGAGAGAGAGGAGAGAGAGAGAGAGAGGGGAAAGAGAGAGAGGAGAGAGAGGAGAGAGAGACAGAGAGAAAGGAAGAGAGAGAGGAGAGAGGAGAGAGAGAAAGGAAGAGAGAGGAGAGAGAGTGAGAGAGAGAGGGGCGGGAGAGAGAGGAGGGAGAGAGAGAGGAGTGAGAGGAGAAAGAGAGAGCAAGGAGAGAGAGGAGAGAGAGGAGAGAGACAGAGAGGAGAGAGAGAGGGAGAGAGAGAAAGATACAGAAAGGAAGAGAGAGAGAGAGTGAAGAGAGGAGAGAGAGGAGAGAGAGGAGAGAGAGCGGAGAAATAGGAGAGAAAGAGGAGAGAGAGAGGAGAGAGAGAAGAGAGATAGAGAAAGGAAGAGAGAGAGAGAGAGGAGAGAGATGAGAGAGAGAAAGAAATAGAGATAGAGGAGAGAGAGGAGAGAGAGAGGAGAGAGAGGGAGAGAGAGAAAGATACAGAAAGGAAGAGAGAGAGAGTGAAGAGAGGAGAGAGAGGAGAGAGAGGAGAGAGAGCGGAGAGATAGGAGAGATAGAGGAAAGGGAGAGAGGAGAGAGAGAGGGGAGAGAGAGGAGAGAGAGAGAGGAGAGAGAGGAGAGAAAGAGGAGAGAGAGAGGAGAGAGAGAAGAGAGATAGAGAAAGGAAGAGAGAGAGAGAGGAGAGAGATGAGAGAGAGAAAGAAATAGAGATAGAGGAGAGAGAGGAGAGAGAGGAGAGAGAGGAGAGAGAGAGGAGAGAGAGAGGAGAGACAGGAGAGAGAGGAGAGAGAGGAGAGAGAGAGGACAGAGAGAAAGAAAGATAGAGAAAGGAAGGAAGAGAGAGGGAGGAGAGAGAGGAGAGAGAGGAGAGAGAGGAGAGAGAATAGAGTAGAGAGATGAGAGAGAGGAGAGAGAGAGAAAGATAGGAAGAAAGGAAGAGAGAGAGGAGAGAGAAGAGAGAGAAAGGAAGAGAGAGGAGAGAGAGAGGGGGAGAGAGAGGGGGCGGGAGAGAGAGGAGTGAGAGAGAGAGGAGTGAGAGGAGAGAGAGGGAAAGGACAGAGAGGAGAGAGAGAGGAAAGAGACAGAGAGGAGAGAGAGAGGGTGAGAGAGAAAGATACAGAAAGGAAGAGAGAGAGAGGGGAGAGAGGAGAGAGAGAGGAGAGAGAGGAGAGAGAGCGGACAGATAGGAGAGATAGAGGAAAGAGAGAGAGGAGAGAGAGAGGGGAAAGAGAGAGGAGAGAGAGGAGAGAAAGAGGAGAGAGAGGAGAGAGAGAGAAAGGAAGAAAGAGAGGAGAGAGATGAGAGAGAGAAAGGAAGAGAGATAGAGAAGAGAGAGGAGAGAGAGGAGAGAGATAGGAGAGAGAGAGAGGAGAGAGAGAAAGAAAGATAGAGAAAGGAAGAGAGAGAGAGGAGAGAGAGGAGAGAGAGAGGAGAGAGAGGAGAGAGAAGAGAGAGAGAGTAGAGAGATGAGAGAGAGGAGAGAGAGGGGAGAGAGAGGAGAAAGAGAGAGAGAGAGGGGAGAGAGGAGAGAGAGACAGGAGAGAGAGACAGGAGAGAGAGACAGGAGAGAGAGGAGTGAGATAGAGGAGAGAAAGGGGAGAGATAGAGAGAGGAAAGAGTGAGGAGAGAGATAGGGGAGAGAGGAGAGAGAGGAGAGAGAGAGGAGAATGAGAGTAGAGAGATGAGAGAGTGAGTAGAAAGATAGAGAGAGGAGAGGTAGAGGAGAGAGATAGGAGAGAGAGAGAGGAGAGAGAGAGGATAGAGAGAGGAGAGAGAAGGAGAGAGAGGAGAGAGAGAGGAGAGAGAGGAGAGGGAGAGGAGAGAGAGAGATGAGAGAGAGGAGAGAGAGGAGAGAGGAGAGAGAGAGGAGAGAGACGAGAGAGAGAGAGGAGAGAGATGATAGAGAGATGAGAGAGAGAGGAGAGAGAGGACAGAGAGAGGAGAGAGAGGATAGAGAGAGGAGAGAGAGAAGAGATAGGAGAGAGAGGAGAGAGAGGAGAGAGAGAGAGGGGAGAGAGATAGTGGAGAGAGAGAAGAGAAAGAGACATGAGAGAGAGGAGAGAGAGAAGAGAGGAGAGATAGAGGAGAGAGAGAGGAGAGAGTGTGGCAAAGAGAGAGAGAGAGAGGAGAGAGAGAGCTATTGGAAAAGAGGGACACATAGGTAGTGTGCATGCAATACATCATAGCTTTTTCAACGGAGAGGCTCAATATGCTACAGGCTCAACCAAATATAGAAGTGTCTACAGACAATTATCATCCCCTGCAAGACGTCATGGACATATATAAGGGCCATAGTCTAATGAGAGGAAAATCATGGATGGGCTGGTCAGAGGACTCAATCTGCAATATGTGTATGCTTTAGACCATTGTGAAAGAAGAGGAGTGGATGAGAATGCCTTAGAAAATGTCAGACCTGTGCAGGGTCATAATCACATTGCAGCTTGATTGTAGGAATCGGCCAGCAGGGGCGCTGTACGGGATTTGCAGGGACTGATAAACGACAATCTGTGCACAAGCCATGCAATCATCTACACGAATATCTTTGTGCTAAGTGTAAACGAAGCGACTGGGAGTTGATAGCGAAGGTTTATGACCGGTGTTTTGAGCAAATGTATGATATTTGATACCTCACCATCGTTATCTGAGAATGGGGATAGAAGCAGACAGTGCAGCGATCTGCCTGCTGTCTGCAGTTCTGTTCCTGACATTTCTCTTGCAGCTGCCTTGCAGCGAAAATCATGTCAACAGTTCCATGTTCTTTTCTGAAGCCACATTGACTCTCAGGAAGCAGACCTTGATCGAGATGGGCCGTGAGGCGATTGAGAAGACATCTGGCGAGTATTTCCCCTTCAATTGAAAGCAAGGAGATGCCTCGGTGGTTGTCACAGGATTGGCGGTTTCCTTTACATTTGTACAGGTGGACTATTGACGCGTCCTTTAAATCTTGTGGCATGGTCTCGTTCACCCATATGTTTGTAAAGACTTGGTGAAGCTGCTTTGTTAGGACCGGCCCACCTGCCTTGCATATCTCTGCTGGGATGGAGTCAGAACCAGGTGCCTTGCCGCTAGAGAGTTGCTAAATGGCTTTTTTTACTTCCACTATGGTTGGCAGGTCATCAAGTGTATCATTGATGGGAACTTGAGGAAGGCAGTTGATGGTTTCATCATCGAAGAAGGAAGTTGCATTTAAGATGTTGCTGAAATGATCTGCCCAACGTTGAAGGATTTCTTTCTTATCGGTGACCAATGTTCCCCCATCTGCACTGAGGAGTGGAGCTATGCCTGGTGATGTGGACCATAGACCACTTTCAGTGTCCATATTCAAGGCTCCTAGATCAACCAATCATATATATATATATATATATATATATATATATATATATATATATATATATATATATATATATGTGTGTGTGTGTGTGTGTGTGTGTGTGTGTGTGAACGCTTGATGCAACAATAAGACACCAGATAGTAGTGTCACCAATACCGGTGGGTTGTGGAATTTGGAAGTACCTAAGTTCATCGACCAGGATATGTTTTAAAGGTTAGGGAGTTCAGGGCCTGGGCGACAAACGAACTGGTAAACCCTGGGTCACCCAGACAGAAATTAGAGTAAGGTTTTTCAGCCAAAAGTAACGTAAATCTGTTCTGAACTGTCAAGTGGCCGTGAGTAACTCTAGATGTCGGAGAATGTATAGTTACAAACAGTTCAGGATTAATCTGGAGCTGTCAGAAAAAGACACATGCCACATAGTTTATAGGTGCATACGAGATCGGAAATAAACGGAGGCTGTCTAGGAACAATAGCAGGTACCAAAGCTGGCATATTTACGGCTGTGGGAACACACATGCACTCACAGCGGACTCTGAACCCAGGTGGGGACATAGCAGGGGTCATGTAAGTTAGAGATGCAGATTAAACATGCAAATTGGCTAGGCTGCGTGCTATAAGCTGATTGGTAGTCCCCCGCGGGATGCATGGACAAGTCCGCGTGACTTAGGTCGTGAAGCCGCGCCAGCATCGGTAGAAAAGGGGCCTTTTCAAACCAAATTGGGAAGCCAGAGGGTGCCTAAGCCCGAAACTTGAAATTAGCTAAAGCCACTGAGAAATGGCGCAAATGCCACTTTGAGTGATAAGATCACCAATGTTACAAATGTATTGATCGATGTGACTGGTATGTATTCTCTATACTTAATTCTAAATCTAAGAAAGAGTTAACATGTGCAATGCTACTGAATAATTTTATAAAATGGAGAAGGTGCATGATAGACAAAGTGTAATAATAAACAGAGGTTTGCCCTCCCAATATGCAAAGTATAATTAATTACTAGCTAATTCCTGAGTGTGACCATTAAATTCAAGTTGCTACCATTTAGGAAAACCTTGGAGTACATTCCCAGCAGAATATAGCAGTGTATAGCTCTCCTGACTGTCTACCGCGCATACGGTCTCCGCAAGATCGCCGGCTTCTGCAAGATGGCATGTTGAAAAGGTAAACAAGAAGGTAGGTGGAGAGTTGCAGTGATGTGTCCAAGAGGAGACTGCTCAGATGTCCAAGTAGCTTCGCAGAATTCAAACAAGTAGAAAGGCAGAGAAACTGTAGGAAGAGATGTAGGGAATACCATGTCCCCTCCTGTGTTAAGACGAACAATCACCTGAAGATTGCGTTGTTGTTGAGGACTGGGAGTGACTTTGTTGTGACCACAAAAGCTTTGAGGTAGGCTGGACAGGCTGTTGTTGAAGAATTCCAGTTATGAATACTATGATTGGATTCTTATAATGCATTTAAATAATCCCTATAATGAATGTTGTAGAAGTGGCACATGATGATGATGGCATAAACATGAACAGAGAATGTATTAGAAGCCAGGATGCCCAAGTTCTGACAACTGTTATACGGAGCACTGTAGCATAAAATATGAGGTTATGGTTAATCCTATTTGGGTGGTATTCCTGTATGAAGGTGGCCAGACTAGGTGTGCAAGGATATATATATATATATAATGCCATTATTATAGTAGCATGGTGAGGTTGAAGATTAACAGTAGATTGAATGGTCTGGGGTAACCAGGGCTGTTCCTGGTGGACTGTAGTCAGTAAGAGGGAGGGAAGCAAGGTACATCATTGGGTGGTTATACCAGTCTGGTCTACAATAAGGAACATGAAGTTGAACTGAAACCATTTTACGGATGTGTTTATGATTTAATTCTCCACAACAAAGGGGAAGACCTGTGTATTTATATTATAATGTATTGAGATATTGAGACGCCTCAAATGTAATGAAAAGTAAAGGGTGCCAGGGGATGAGAGGCACCTCCATGATGTTATATTGTGTTTGAAGTCAGATGACTTATTATGACTCAATAATGCTAAAACTATAGTGATTGTTGGCGTACGGAGGTGTAGAGTGGCACGGTTGGGAGCAATAGATATGTGGTGCTTGATGACAATGACTGTTATTTTCTCCTAGATAAATGTAGCTATAGTAATAATTATTCATGACTGTGTGCAGTGATGAAGGTGCCAGGTTGAACAC
This sequence comes from Cepaea nemoralis, assembly GCA_014155875.1. Classification (NCBI taxonomy): domain Eukaryota; kingdom Metazoa; phylum Mollusca; class Gastropoda; order Stylommatophora; family Helicidae; genus Cepaea; species Cepaea nemoralis. Next base: position 1,166,096 of record JACEFZ010019792.1, read on the forward strand.
TACACATATGATAGGGTGGTTTATGATTATAATAGTGTTCGTGGGGATAATGGTCTGTGTTGCTCAGGTTGGACACATGTGAACTAGGCAAAAATAGTCTCATGACCAGCCAGAGCGAGAGGTGCTGAATAGGGCACCCATAATGAATCTGGGGTATTACTGTGTGAGCTTGATCATAGTGGGGAGTAATATTGTGATGGTTTTATTTGATAATGTATGGCATATGTCTGAGTTGTATCAGTGACTTATGTTATAGCCTGTGTCCTGATTGTTGCTGGTGTCATGTGTAGAACTGTACTTCTGGTGTATTGATGTTTTCTAGCTGTCATCAGTACAAAGACGTGTGTCCTGGTGATGTCATATTGAGTTGCATATCCTATATGTCTGCTTGATTGCTGTTGGTGCATTGAACCGTATTTATGTCCTGTGTACATATTCAAATGGGGTTGTCCTGTTAGAGGCGCTGTACACCGGGGGTAGCTCAGTTGTGCCCTACGTTGATTTTGTTACTTATTGGTGTTGCTGTGTAGCCTTGGCATCATGTAGTGATCTCAGCTAAGATGATTGAGATTATGATTGTGGTGATGGCTATGTGAGAGTGATCATTTGAGGATTTTGATGGTGATTATGATTGTGGTGATGACTATGGTGAGAGTGATCATGTGATGATGAGGATTGTGATGGTGATTATGATGGTGGTGATGACTATGTTGAGGCTGATCATGTAGTGATGTCAGCTAAGATGATTGGGATGATGATGGCTATGATAAGAGTGATCATTCATTTGATGATTGTGATGGTGATTATGGTGACATGGTTGTGAGCATGACCCTGTAAGAGTGGTCATATGGTGATTATGATTGTGATGGTGACTATGGTGATTGTGATGATGGATATGGTGTGAGACTAGGGATATGTGGTGAACTGGTAGCAAGCATAGGATGCTGTAGAATATGTGTGCTTTGTCATTTATATTTTATGTGGAGCATATCCTATAACCTATTCGTATCATTGTTGTCCAGTTGAAGCATCTTGCGGTTGGTGTGAATTTACACAGTCCTTGTCTATGTTTGTGCCACAAAGACATTGTTTACATACACCATTGTCATAGTGGTTGTTCTGTGAAGACCATGTGTGGATGCAACTGGATGTCAAATGGTGGCAGAGTCTATAATTTTGTGCATTTTGTTTGTTTATTTGCAACTATGAGTTAGTATGGTCGTATCAGGAGTCTATTTGAGTTCCTAATTACGGATAGAATTATGGGTTTTTGATTTGTTTGGCATTATCTCGGTTTTGAAAGGGTTCATTTTTTTTAGCAATAAAATTGATATCAGTATGTTACTTGGTTTGTTATTTGAGTTGAATAATTGCTGTGGTTGAAACTGCCTATGTGGTAATTCATTGACTGGAATCAAAAAGTGAGATATTTTGATTCTCTGTCTACCCGAACCTGGTAACCATCTTCTTCTTATCCTATCTCTTTCTTGACAGGCGAGAGAAATATATGATGTGCTTAAACTCTTTTCCTTTTTTTTACTCTCTCTTCTTAACTGAGGCCCTAACGCAGTCGACGTTGCATTTCTTTCTCTCTAGCACCCAAGTATAGGGAAACCCTGTCTCCCTCTGCTTTAGCATTCATTTCGTTTTCAAGTGGCGCCCAACGTGGGGCTCGAACCCACGATCCTGAGATTAAGAGTCGCATGCTCTGCCACTCTAATGGCTGGCTCATTATCTCACACATTTCTAACAACATATGGCCCTCCTGATGCCCCTGGAATTTGTACTATTGTATACTTGTCTACTGACCACTGATCTTTGATTTTGCACCTCTCTGTATACTGATTTCTTTTCCTAACTATTTCTCCCACTGCTAACTGCCTGGGAGATGATGACTTGTCTAATCTCTCCTTTCTCACAGCAGCCAACTGCCTCAATCTTTCGCCTGCCCTAACATGTGCATTACGCAGACGAGAAAGATGTCCTGTCACCCAATTCTCCATATCCACCTCTTCACTTTCATCCTCCTCATTGTCCACATCCAGCATAAAGTCAATTGGCAGTTTGGGTTCTCTCCCAAACACAAGGTAATATGGTGAGTATCCTGTGGACGATTGTGGTGTGGAGTTGTAAACCAGCAAGACTTCTGCCAGATGTTCAGACCATTTTCGCTTCTGGTTTGCTTCTAATGGTCTCAGAAGATCATGTAGAGTCCTACCAAATCTCTCTGCTATGCCGTTTCCCTTTGGGTTCCAGCTTGTTGTTCGGCTCTTTTGAATCCCATATACTCTGCAGAGCTCTGCTATCACTGCTGATTCAAAGTTTCTGCTCTGATCTGAATGGAGTCTATGGGGTACTCCCAAATATAAAAACCATTTCTCTACTAATGCTTTAGCAACTTTAGAGGCTTTCTGGTCTCTTGTGGGAATGGCCATTGTAAACTTGGTGAACACATCTGTGACAATCAGTACATTCTCATAACCATGACTATCTTTTTCCAACAAAGTAAAGTCCATAGTCACGACTTCAAAAGGCTTAGACGCCAGTAAATTACCAGATGGACCCTGGTATTTAATATGAGGGGGTTTTGCAATATTACATCTGTTACAACTCTTACAAAACAATTCAACATCTTTTGTGATGTCGACCCAATAACAACGATCTCTCAAAGTTTGCACCATCCTATCTCTACCTTGATGGCCAGTGTTGTGTACTGATTCTAACACTCCCTGTTTCAGTGCCTCAGGCACTACCAACTGAAAAATGTGGCCCCTACCTGGCTTCTTTATCTTTCTGTATAAAAACCCATTAATCACATTCAACCTGTTTCGCTGCCTTAACAACGTTCTGGTTTCAGGAGGTAAACTCCTCATTTCTGACTTACTCAGTCTCACTCTCTCACTCACACAAGTTAACACGTTATGCACGTGTACATCTTTTTCCTGTAGCTTTCTCAACTCTTCAGGCGAGTATGATGGTAATGTCAACAATGGCACATTAACCTCAGCATTATCATGTCCATCTTCAGTTACTTCTTCTTCTCTGATGGTTGTTACTTCTGGATGGACTGGTTTAGCAGTTATGTGGCTGATTGGGATGTCGCCCTCTTCATCTGATTTCCCTGGTTCTTCAAAAGGATACCTAGATAAGTAATCAACATTTCCATTGTCACGACCTGGTTTGTGTTTGACAGTATAGTCAAACATGGACATCTGTGCTATCCACCTCTGTTCAATGGCACCTAGTTTTGTTTTTTGCCAGAAGGCTTAATTCCTACTATCTGTATAGACTTCTACTCTAGCACCTATAAGATAACTTCGGAATTTCTCTGTCATCGCCCACTTCATTGCAAGTAACTCAAGTTTAGAGCTGCTTTTGGCATTACGTTCTGAGTGGCGTATGAATATAAAGGATAGGAGGACATAGTTTCCTATTCTTGGGTGCTCAAAGACAAAGAATCGCAACACTGACTTTTAGTGGGCCAGAGAAGAAATAGATAATAAGAAGAAAGAGAAAAAGAGCACCTTATATATTCTCTCCAGTTAACAAAAGAAAGGGATAGATAATTAGACAGAAGATTTCAGGAGTTCCTTGTGCAGGGGATATACTGTTGTATACCCCAGACAAAAGATTACAATGTTGGACTGCAACAAAATCAATGAGTTTACACAACAAACTAAAACTAAACACAACAAATTAAGAACAACAAAATTAGACCTTTATTGACAGAACTGCATGATTCAGGGACAAACAGACATCCTGACATGTTACACAACTGACATACACAGAAATGGGAACCTATGTTCCCACAGTGGATATCACTCACTGCTGCCTAACATCGCTATGCACATGACCAGGTACCCATCTCCACAAACCAGCAAGGACATAACAACAACGGAGCCTCAATGTAAACAACAACAACGGTAACAGCAGGTATGGACTCTCTATTGTAATCATCTCAGGACTTATGGACAGTCGGTACATACAGAAATGGGAATCTGAAATCCCATAGTTAGAGATAACTGCTGCCTAGCACTGACTACAGGGGCAGTCTCTGAATGACAGTGATACCTCAACCATGTTCAGTTGAGTCGAAGAGCACCCTCAATACCCACACAAGACACCCGCATCACATAGGTTGACTGGGACCAGATACAGCAAAGAGCCATAACATGACGAATAACAAAACTATAACCCTAACAGCAGAGATATAGTGACATAAACAGGTATAATTATGTATACGAATGGAGATGTGAGTGGCCTAAAACGACATTAACCAGAGCTGGGGCTCAAGTTTGCTCTACAAACAACAACCATGGCCAGGGGTCACTACCTGCAATGCATGACAAAGTACAACATCTAATTAATAACCATCAAAGAATCATTATTTGCATCAACACATATATGCATTCCCCATATTGATCACCCATGCTCATTTTCCAATGTGTATCCTTCGGAGTGATTAGGTCTCCAATTAGTGCAACAGCCATTTCCACATCATGACACAATCTTAATGTGAGGGCGGATCATCCCTCGTTACAATGCTCGCAGCCTTTTCTGGCTTCTCATCTAACTCAGTATTTACTTACATAATACTCTCAGTTCAGGGAGGTCATTACCTACGTATCTCTGATACAACACAACATCTCATCCCCAACACCACAGGCTGACAATACCACCCATAAATGCCAATGTTACACAGCAACACTAATCATCTAGTCAAAATCAATACCGAACACAGCTCAGCTACACCGGTGTACAACGACTCTAACAGGACAACACCATTTGAACATGTACATACAGGACATAAATACAGATCAATGCACCAACAGCAATCAAGCAGACATAGGATATGCAATTCAACATGACATAACAAGGACACACACCTTTGTACTGATGACAACTAGACAAAATATACAAGAAGTACAGTTCTACACATGACACCAGCAACAATCAGGACACAGGCTATAACATAAGTCACCGCCAACAACTCAGACATATAACATATATCGCCACATAAAACCATCACAATATTATTCCCCACTATGCTCAAGCTCAGCCAATAATACCCCAGATTCATTATGGGTGCCCTATTCAGCACCTCTTGCACTGGCTGGTCAGGAGACTATTCTTACTTGTTCACATTTGTCAAATCTGAACAACACAGATCATTATCCTCATAATCATGATACTTATAACTATAAACAACACTATCATATGTGTAGTGTTCAACCTGGCACCTTCATCACTGCACACAGTCACGAATAATTATTACCATAGCTACATTTATCTAGAAGAACATAACAGACATTGTTATCAAGCACCACATATCTATTGATTTCACCGTGCCACTCTACACCTCCGTACGCCAACAATCACTATAGTTTTAGCATTATTGAGACATAATAAGTCATCTGACTTCAAACACATTATGGCATAGTGGGGGTGCCTCTAGCTGTGCAGTTCATATTTGCCTAGTTTGATCACTGCGGATCAATCGCCTCAGCCATTGCTGTGCACTTATAAATAAAGCAACCAGCCTAATGTAATTTCTTCTAATAACTAAACCCACACTGATATGCCATAACAGAAGCACACTGATTCTTCCTGTCATGGTAATTCAAATACCCTCACAATGCACCACACACAAAACATTACATGTTATACTCAATGTGCCACAAACATAAATATGTTTTCCCCACCCTGTTGTCATCTTCACTGTTATAAATAATTATATTTCAATACACATCCCTGCAGCACTTGGTCTGACTGCCTCCTTACAGAATTTCCTCCTCACTAGCATTAACGATAGTTCCATTTCTCGTGCCTGGGTGCTCCATATACTCTCTTTACTGTTGTAAACAGCCCCAACCATTAGTATACACCAGATACTGCTGTGTTCAGATACACTGCCCTGCAGGTACAGCGGCTTTCCTCCTGTCAGAACAGACATTATAGAACATTACATACACTCTCTTCTACTCTGGACTATGATACTACATATTTTGAATACTGTATTGAGTTGTGGCTATATCAAATTCCCTAGAACTACACAACACATTATTGATACTTCCAGTTCGTACTACGCTGTCTGCTACATTAAATTTAAAAACCTACAAATATATACACCACCATAAGAGAACATCCTTTCTCCTGAATCGTCACTGAATACCCCTGGTACTAGTTTTCTTACTATGCCCCTGTCAATCTGCAGAGTAGCACTTTCACACTTATTCATTGACGCAAGCCTATGTTGTCACAATTCTGCCGGTTATCGCCATTTTACATGCGAGGATAACTCTACTATTATTTTAGTCAATCAGGAACAGAAGAGCTCTTCAGGCTTCTGTAAACCTATAAACCGAACGACACCAAATTCGACCTCAACCCTGTGGATGTTATAAGTTTGGAGCTTCCAGTTGGGGTCTAGTAAAGGCATCACTATCCTACCTTTAATTACGCTATATAAATATATTTAACTCACCAAGAGTGGGCTTACAAATTGCCAGTCAATTTCAAGGATTTCCTCGGTCCTTGTGTGTGGACCACACAAGCCAGTCTTGGTTAAATCTAGGGGCATTGGTGACTCCCTGCTCTGGTCCAGTGACTGGGGAGGGCTGGTTAAAGCCTCCCTATTTGATAATATCTACATCACTACAGCGATCTACATAATCGCTCCTTCGGCCACGGTTACAGTTGAAGAGAGCGGGAAACTGGCGAGCACTCCTTTTTATCCCTGTTTCCAGAGAGGCTTCCCATCATGCAAGGGGCGCCGGTATTGGTAACATCATCATCATCATGTGCCGCGTTAGGCGATCACACAACCATCCACCAACCCACACATCCAACCATCCACCTACCCATCCACTCACCTCCCATTCATCCATCCATCAATCACTCAGTCAAGTTATCTGTCAGTCCTTCTATCAATCAATCAACCCAGTTTCTTATCCGTCCACACATCAATCAGTCAGCTTAGTTTTATATACTTCTATCCATACAATAGTCTGTCAGACTTGTTATATATCCGTCCATCCAACAATCAATCAGTCCAATTAACAAATAATCTATCAATCCAATCTACCCATCAAGCAACTTACCCATCCATCCATCCATCTATCCGCCCATTGATCCATCCTTCATGCACCCATCCATCCATCCATCCAAAAATCAATCATTCTAGTTATATATCCCTTCATCGATAAATCAGTAACCCCAGTTATATATCAGTCCATCCAAAAATCGCTCAGCCCAGTTATACATTCGTCCATCTATCAATCTATCAGACTAGTAATATATTCGTGCATCAAACAGTCTATAAATTCAGTTATCTATCCATCGATTCATCAGTCTATCAGCCCAGTTATCTGCCCGTCCATTATTATATCAACCCAGTTATCTATCTGTTTATCCATCAATCAGTCAGCTCAATTATATATCCGCCCATCCTTCAATCTATCAGCCCAATTATTTAAATCAATCAATCAGCCCAATTATTTATACGTCCATCCATCAACCTATCAGCCCAGTTATCTGTCCGTACATCCATCAATCTATCAGTCCAGTTATCTATCCTGAAATCTGCATGCACATGGCGCAATATCAAGCCATGAACCAAAGTTGTCACTAGGCGATTGGTAGTTACTAGACACGTGACAGGTAGATGTATGGAGATGATTTGGTGGTAGAAGACACGTCAGTACAGCGCGGTTTGAAGCTCTAAGTAAGTACAATATTGTAGCGATAGAGAACCGTCAAACAGCCACGCATCTCATCAGTATATATTGACAAGTCGGTACCAAAAGATATACACGTCCGCCCGCCATTTGTAGAACGGAACTCCTACGATACAGATTTCAATCATGGTAAAGGTTGCATTTATTAAAATATAACATAGCATTAGTAAACCACCCGTGCATTAACCATCAATTCATTCATATGCATGCCTGCATGCCTACCTTCCTTCCAACATACCTGCCTACCTTACTCCGTCACTCCTTTACTGCCTGTCTGCCTGCCTGCCTGCCTGCCTGCCTGTTTGCCTGCATGGATGTAATAATGTGTGTTTAGCGATCTGTCTGGTATATATGTGACACAGAGAAGCCAGGAATACTAATAAACGGTTATAATATAAACAATATACGCTATGCACATAACACAGTATTGGTGGCGGATAATGGAAAATATCTACAACAATTTTTGGGCATTGTAGTAACGGAGAGTGCAAAGAAAAAGTTCTCCTTGAATATCAAGAAACCAGTAATAATAGTGACATCGAAGAAAATTCTGACAACAACAAGGGCAATATAAAATCTGATGGAAGGTGTACGAAAGAGACTAAGAGCAGATTAAGGCAAGCAAATGCTGCATTTTAGAAAATGAAAAGTACCGTATGCAAACAGAACTTGGAAGCAACAGAGATGTGGATCCCTCGACGAATGTTGCGAAATCCTTGGACTAGAAGAGTAAGTAACGAAGATTGCCCGAAAGAGGCTAATGAAACTATAACATTATATAAAGCAATTGGAAAAAGACAAACAGCTTTCTTTGCTCATGTGATGAGAAGAGAGGAATTGGAGAACATCTTACGACTGGAAAGATCGAGGGGAGAGAGGCACAGGAAGTCCAAGTGAAATGATTCTGGATGGACTGAGACAGTGATATGGAGGATATCAGCAACAGAGTTGATCTAAAGCACAATATTGGAGCGACATGAACGCCTACGCCAGCTGACGTGGCACTTGATGATGATGATAATGATTAAACCCCCCCCCCCACACACAAACACATCACAACACACACACACACACAACACACACACACACACATATATATATATATATATATATATATATATATATATATATATATATATATATATATATATATATATATAATTTTTCCCCCCGCGTTTTCATCCTGTTTCAGGATATTGCGGTCACCATCATCATCTTTCAGCTGTATGTTGATTCCTAGGCTAGATTACGCTCATCAGCGCGCCACGACTTTCTGAGCGACTGGATCCATATTCTCATAAGTCATTGGCGCGACTGGAACCACTTCTAATTCTCGTGCATTCACGTCAACCACGAGAGTATTCGGGGTTAACGGAGAAAGCTACTAACACCTCCGCCAGTGAGCCGGCATATATATATACATACTCACACACTTCTGTGTATTGTTGGAAAAGTATTTGTCAGAATTGTTGTACGCATACTTTAAGTCCTTGAGATCAAGAATACCCCGAATCACAGTGCGCCTTCCGACAGAAGCGTTCTACCATTGATATGGTATTCTCATTGCCACAAATTGGTCATAATGATTTAAAAATAATAAAGGGAGATTTTAATGCTAAAGTAGGTAAGGAAGAGCTGAAATTAGAGACGCGTTTTAGGAAAATTTGGATTGGGACATAGAAATGATGCAGAAGACAAATTAATTCAATTTTGCACAGAAAATGAGTTAACGATAGCCAACACACTTTTTTAAACACCACCCCAAAAGACTCTTCACATGGAAGTCCCTGGACAGTATTACCAAAAGTCAGATAGATTATATTTTAATACAAGGAAAATGGAGATCAAGCATAACATCTGCAAAATCTACGAAGTGCAGACTGTGATACAGATCATCAGTTATTAGAAGCAGATCTGAAATTAAAACTCAAAAAGCTTACTCGAGGACCAAGGCCACTTTGTTTTGATTTCACAAAATTACCAGATGCATACAACGTAGAAGTGATGAATCGTTTTGGGGTCTTGATGTCTGTACAAGAGGAAATGACACCTGATGAACTGGCAGTACAAGCTAGAGATATCTTGATAACGGCAGCCAAAGATTTAATTCCGACCAGGAGTAAGCAACATAAACCATGGATTACACCATGCACGTTAGAACTAATAAAACAACGAAGTGAACTGAAACGGAAAGGAGAAAACGATTACATTACGATGAAGTATAAATCTTTAACACGAGAAATAAGAAAGAACAAAAGAAAGGACAAAAACCAATATAAACATGATTGGTGTATTGAAAAAAAGCAATATCATAAGAATGGAAGAGATTACGAAATGTTCAAAGAAATGAAGTTATAGACAAGAAATGTTCAACGTCAATTAAGTGTTATCTGTGAAAAGTTGGGAAATAACAAAATCCAGACATATTCTAGCAAGATGGCAGGAATACTGCAGTGGAATGTATGATATGAATGAATGTAAGGATATGAATGATATACATGAACCAATGACAGCAGAGACATAACCTAACACCTCATCTATATCTATAAAACAAAGTGTATGTATATATGTATGTAAATATGTAAATATGTATGTCCTTTATTTGTTCGCGAACGGCCCATCCGATTGAGATGAAATTTTCTACACGCCTTCCTTTCATTCCAGAGCTGTCAACTGTCATAGTTTTTTTTTCTTCTTCCTCCTCCTCCCTCCTCCCCCTCCCAAAATACGTACGTAAATATATGATGATGATGATGAAAGAATCCCCGAACCAAAACGCTAGGGAAAGGGAAGAAAATGACGTGACTACACAGAATCGTCACACGGCAATCATCATCATCAAGTGCCGTGCCGGCTGGCGTAGGCGTTCATGGCTCTCCGTAGATCTCAGTCTTTGGTTTTTTGGATCAACTCTGCTGCTGATATTCCTCCATGCCACGGCAATATCAATAACAATTCATCATTTTATGTGTAAGGAAGTTATCTACAGTCGTGTAGAAGGGAAGAACTAGACGAGTATGAATTCGGAATGGCGAACTCTCTCCTCCTCTCTTCTCCTCCCTCCTCCTCCCTCTACCTCCTCCCTCCACCCTCCTCCTCTTCCTCCTCCCTCTTATCCCTCTCCCTCCTCCCTCTTCCTTCTCCCTCTTCCTCTCCCCACCTCCTCCATCCTACTCCCTCCTACTCCCTCCGCCTCCTCCTCATCTTCCCTCCTTCTCCCTCTCCCTCCTCATCCCTCCTCCTCCTCCTACCTCCTCCCTCCTCCTCCCTCTACCTCCTCCTCCCTCCACCCTCCTCCTCCCTTCTCCTCCTCCCTTTCCTTCCTCCTCCTCCTCCCTCTACCTCCTCCTCCCCCTACCTCTTTCCTCCTCCCTCCTCCTCCTCTTCCACCTCTCTTTCCTTCCTCCCCTCCTCATTCTCCCTCCTTCCTCTCCCTCCTTCCTCCTCCTCCTTCCTTCTTCTCCCTCTGCCTCCTCCCTCTTTCTCTCCCCTCCTCCTCCCTCCTCCTCCTTCTCCTCCTCCCTCCTTCTCCTCCTCCTCTCCCCTCCTCCTACCCTCTTCCTCTTCCCTTCCTCCCTCTCCCTCCTCTATCCTCCTCCTCCCTCTTCCTCCTCCCTCTTCCTCCCTCCTCCATCCTCCTCCTCCCTCTTCCTCCTCCCTCTTCCTCCTCCTTCTTCCTCCTCCTTCCTTCTCCTTCCTCCTCCCTCTTCCTCTTCCTCCTACCTCCTCCTCCCTCCTCCCTTTTCCTCCCTCCTCCTCCTCCCTCTAGCTCCTCCCTCCTCCTCTCCACTCTTCCTCCTACCCTCTTCCTCTTCCCCTCCCCCTCCTCCCTATCCCTCCTCCTCCCTTCACATTCCTCCTCCTCCCTCCTCCTCCTCATCCCTCCTTCTCCCTCCTCCTCCTTCTTCATCCCTCCTCCTCCTCCCTCCTCCCCCTCCTCCTTCCTCCTCCTCCCTCTCCTCCTCCCTCCTCTTCCTCCCTCTACCTCCTCCCTCCTCCTCCCTTCACATTCCTCCTCCTCCCTCTTCCTCCTCCTCCCTCCTCCTCATCCCTCTTCCTGCCTTCTCCTCCCTCCTCCTCCTCCCTTCACATTCCTCCTCCTCCCTCTTCCTCCTCCTCCCTCCTCCTCCTCATCCATCCTTCTCCCTCCTCCTTCTTCCTCCCTCCTCCTCCTCCTCCCTCCTCCCCCTCCTCCGTCCTCCTCCTCACTCCTCCCCCTCCATCCTGCTCCTCCCTTCACATTCCTCCTCCTCCCTCTTCCTCCTCCTCATCCCTCCTCCTCCCTCCTCCTCCTCCCTCCTCCTCATCACTCCTCCTCCCTCCTCCTCCTTCTTCCTCCCTCCTCCTCCTCCCTCCTCCCCCTCCTCCTTCCTCCTCCTCCCTCTCCGCCTCCTCCCTCCTCCTCCCTCTACCTCCTCCTCCTCCTCCTCCCTCTGTCTCCTCCTCAACCCTCCTCCTCATCACTCCTCCCCCTCCTCCTCCTTCTTCCTCCCTCCTCCTCCTCCCTCCTCCTTCCTCCTCATCCCTCTCAGCCTCCTCCCTCCTCCTCCCTCTACCTCCTCCTCCTCCCTCTACCTCCTCCCTCCTCCTCCCTTCACATTCCTCCTCCTCCCTCTTCCTCCTCCTCCCTCCTCCTCCTCTCTCCGCCTCCCTCCTCCTCCTCCCTCTACCTCCTCCCTTCACATTCCTCCTCCTCCCTCCTCCTCCTCCCTCCTCCTTCTCCCCCTCCTTCTCCTCCTTCTCCATCCTCCTTCTCCCTCTTCCTCCTCCCTCCTCCTCGCCTCCTCCTCCACCCTACTCCTCCCTCCTCCTCCCAATCCCTCCTCCTCCCTCCTATTCCTCCCTACTCCTCCTGTCTCCTCCCTCCTCTTTCCTCCTCCACCTCCCTCTTCCTCCTCCCTCCTCCATTTACCCAAGACAGACAGACAGTCAGACAGATAGTCGGGAATGGGATCTTATATGACTACTTATATAATTTAAATGAGATGCTCTCCACCATGGGCTGGGCCGGGTCAGACAGACAGACAGACAGACAGATAGATAGATCGATAGACAGACAGACAGACAGACAGACAGACAGACAGACAGACAGACAGACAGACAGACAGACAGACAGACAGACAGACAGACAGACAGACAGACAGACAGACAGACAGACAGACAGACAGACAGACAGACAGTCGGGAACGGGAACTTATATGACTACTTATATGAATTAAATGAGATTCTCCCCACCAGGAGTTGGGCGATGCCGGGCCGGGTCAGACAGACAGACAGATAGATAGTCGGAACGGGAACTTATATGACTACTTATATGAATTAAATAAGATTCTCCCCATCAGGGTCTGGGCGAAGACGGGCCGGGTCAGACAGACAGACAGACAGATAGACAGACAGACAGACAGACAGATAGTCGGTAACGGGAACGAGAACTTATATGACTACTTATATGAATTAAATGAGATGCTCCCCACCAGGGTCTGGGCGAAGCCGGGCCGGGTCAGCTAGTTAGAGCAATAAAAAACATCTGAAGAATGGTAAATCACCAGGATGTGATGAGTTACCAGCTGAACTAATTAAAGCGGGAGGGGAAGAAAGCACACATCTATCACGCATTATGTAAAAATATATAAAAATATGATATATGGCCAGAAGATTGGAAGAGAACTATCTTCATTCCAATACCAAAAACAGGCAACCTGAAACTATGCACCAACTATAGTACTGTTGCCCTGATCAGTCATGCAAATAAAATTATACTAAAATCATAATGGGAAGACTTCGTAAGAAAATGGAAGAAGAGATTAACCTGGTTCAAGCTGGATTTAGACAAGGAAGAGGAACAAGAGATCACATACACAACATGCGTTTAATAATAGAGAAGAACAGATAAGTTAATGTAAACCTAGTCTCATGTTTTGTGGATTATTCAAAGGCATTTGACTGTGTAAAACATCAGAAACTTTAGGAAATCATGAGGAATTTGGGCTTTCCATCACATGTAGTCAGCATCATCAAGTGCCGTGCCGGCTGAATTAGGCGTTGAGGGCTCTTCACAGATCTTGGTCTTTGGTTTTCTGGATCAACTCTGCTGCTGATATTCCTCCATGCCACCGTCTCAATCCATAAAGCAACATTTCTCTTGGTCTGCCTCTGCCTCCCTTCCCCTCTGTCTTTCCAGTTGTCACGATGTTCTTCCATGCCAATCTTCTCATCACATAACCGAAGAATGATGTTTGCCTCTGTCTTTTAATCACTCTAAAAGTACTGGAGAGTGTTATGACTTTAGGAAGGGAAAATCTCAACTGCACCTTCCTGCGGTAGAGGATGGGAAACACACTGCGGTGTGGCTAACGTAGTGCTGGGAACCGAGTATCTACCGGAATAAGTGGACAACTCTGCAGCTTAGCAAAGCAGAACACTCACATGTCCTTACAGTCAGACATGGCTGTCAAAGGCAGAGGTAAAAGACCACCATGTTTATGTGGAAGGTAAGGGAAAACCACCACATTATCTTCCCAAGACGTCATGGAAAAACATATATCTGAGTTAGTGAACGACGTTAATGGCTATCTTAGGATATTATACTAAAATCATAATGGGAAGACTTCGTAAGAAAATGGAAGAAGAGATTAACCTGGTTCAAGCTGGATTTAGACAAGGAAGAGGAACAAGAGATCACATACACAACATGCGTTTAATAATAGAGAAGAACAGATAAGTTAATGTAAACCTAGTCTCATGTTTTGTGGATTATTCAAAGGCATTTGACTGTGTAAAACATCAGAAACTTTAGGAAATCATGAGGAATTTGGGCTTTCCATCACATGTAGTCAGCATCATCAAGTGCCGTGCCGGCTGAATTAGGCGTTGAGGGCTCTTCACAGATCTTGGTCTTTGGTTTTCTGGATCAACTCTGCTGCTGATATTCCTCCATGCCACCGTCTCAATCCATAAAGCAACATTTCTCTTGGTCTGCCTCTGCCTCCCTTCCCCTCTGTCTTTCCAGTTGTCACGATGTTCTTCCATGCCAATCTTCTCATCACATAACCGAAGAATGATGTTTGCCTCTGTCTTTTAATCACTCTAAAAGTACTGGAGAGTGTTATGACTTTAGGAAGGGAAAATCTCAACTGCACCTTCCTGCGGTAGAGGATGGGAAACACACTGCGGTGTGGCTAACGTAGTGCTGGGAACCGAGTATCTACCGGAATAAGTGGACAACTCTGCAGCTTAGCAAAGCAGAACACTCACATGTCCTTACAGTCAGACATGGCTGTCAAAGGCAGAGGTAAAAGACCACCATGTTTATGTGGAAGGTAAGGGAAAACCACCACATTATCTTCCCAAGACGTCATGGAAAAACATATATCTGAGTTAGTGAACGACGTTAATGGCTATCTTAGGACATCCTCGTCCGGTAGGGACAGTAATGAGACACAGGTGACACCAGACGGTCATCCAGCTACTGATGGCAAAATCATCACATGTAGTACAACTCATAAAAATTCTCTTTCTAGACCAGGGGTCACCAAACATTTTTCACGACAGGCCGGATAATTTACAAAAGGACGATTGCGCGCGGACCGCATAATCATTCTGTACAATACTTGCGCCGTCTCCTTGGAGTAGGCCTTACGGACGCGGTTCGTAACCCCGTATACTCGCGTTCGAAACACAGCTGCGCGTGATTTGGCAGCAGACCGCGTTGCGATGGCTTTTTACTCTATGGTAAGGTTGCCGGTCGTTCAGAAAGCAATGGCAAACTACTGAAAATAAACTTGCCAAGACATCAACAACTGCAAAAAATGCTGGTGTTGACTGCACACGTCCTGTAACGGATATACAACTAACTTTAACAATACCTACAAGCCAGAACGAACGCTCTGGGAAAAAAGACGAATGACTTAATTAATCATGGGTGAGTGGCGTGCAAACCACAATAAACAAAGACACCCAAAATATTTTATTTACTAAAAAATGTTATCAAAGAAGGCGATGTTAGCAAAAAGATAGTTACATCAGACCTAGTGTGCACATATCCGAATCTCATAAACTAAGCAGCAAAAAAAAGTTAATTAGATTTCTGAAACTGATATTTGACTTTCAAGTTAGTATCAATGTTTGGTTTGGAATTGCTGCATTCAATCAAGAGAATAACTTTTAAATATTCATCAGTCAATCTCGTTCGATATGTTGACACTTTTGAAAATGTTTGCACACAGACATAAGTTGTTCCAAACATTGATGTCATACCAGCCGCAAATTTCTTCAGTTTCGGAAACTCAACATCAGCTAAGCAGCAGTAAAATTCAGCATGTTTTTCTTCTCTATGCTTCTCTTTCAACAAGTCATGTACTTGCATATCAATGAGCTCCAACTGTAATTCAAGTGGCACATCATCAAGGTTGCAATCAAACGGATTCTGGAGCAGAAGAAAGTTACTCTCTATTCTGTCAAGATCTGACAATATCTCCCAAATATGCTTCTTCAAGTCACGAATACTTTTTTTTTCTCGGAACATCGAGGTTGACATCTTCGGCGATTATAGCGCAAAACGTTTTGAAACAGTGAAAATGAGAAAAGTTGTATCCGTCCAATTGTGCTTCAAACAATGACAGCGTTCTCCGATATCCGTTTATGGTTCTGTAGAGATTACAGACGAGGGTATCCTTTCCTTGAAATTTCAAATTCAGTTCATTCATGTGGGATGTGATGTCGACCAAATATGACAACTTTGGCAGCCAACTATCTGCGGATCAGCTCTATCTTTTTCAGTGAAGAAAACCTCTATTTAGTTTCGGAACTTGTAAAACGAAACAGGACTTTACCGCAGTTGAGCCACTTCATTGCTTGAATTAACACCGTAACCGGGAATTCTTCTTAGCTGGGGATACATTTTCGTAATAACACGGGGCTTCTATGGTATGTTTATGCTATGCTTGCTACTTTATTGCCTCTATTCACACTTTTAGTTCACTTACCTATCACTGTCAAAGAAAGAAATCCTTGTTACATACCTATAAAATGGATGACTGGCAGAAAGAAGTTAATGTATCTGAAGCATCGGACCTGCGTTGACAGCCGGAAACATCTGGGGGAGGGAAAGATGCGTGTGTGTTTGTGTGTTGCCATGGAAACCATAGTCACGTCTGAGCATAGGCAGCGCTACTATGAAGTGGTGAAGGATTTGGAATTGCGCTAAATAAGCAAACATTACAATAAACAATAACATCTAGATACAATAATTTATAATTAAAAATAGTACATTTAAGACACATAGCAGCCAGGAGGAATCCGTCCGTGTGAAGATCTCCTATTATTCTAAACACAATATTTACATTTAAATGTTATCACGTCTCGTGTTCCATACATTATATCAAATAAGTTCGAGTACCGTCGGCGGGCCGGATAAAATGACATGGTGGGCCGCATCCGATTATCGGGCCATAGTTTGGTTACCCCTGATCTAGACCAACAAGCAGCGGTTAGAATAGTTAGCTAGATGTCAGATTGGTTTGACATCAAGCAAGGAGTCCGCCAAGGCTATGTGCTGCACACCCTATTTGTTTAGCCTGTACACCGAAATTATACTGTCAGAGATGATATAACCAGGGAGCAATATGCTGCCCTCAACCCAAAGAAATAGTGAAAATTACAACTTATATCTTAACATAGCAAAAACAAAGATAATGCAAACATATAACACTACTATGGAGAAAGAAAAATATGTTAATGAGGAAAGATTGGAAGTGGATAATTTTGAATATCTTGGGTCATTGATTACCAACATGGTGACACAATGAAATAAATTAAGCGACGACTATCAATTGCTCCACAAAGACTAAAACAACTGAATAAATTATGGAGTGGGACAGATAGAAAAACAAAAATTATACTTTTTAAGAGCATGCATTTTTTCCCATTGCAACATATGCCTGTGAGACCTGCACACTTACTAAACAAGATGAACGGTGCAAACATGCTTTTGAATATAATTGCTATAGACGGGTTCTAAGAATATATTGGGTAAAGAAAAGAACACATGCATCGGTACTGAATATTGAAGAGGGTTGGCTATTAAAGACGATAAAACAAAGTAAATCGATATATTTTGGTCACTTGAAACGTCATGAAAGTTTTGAGAGAACAATAATGAAGGGGTATATGCCTGGGAAGAGAAGAAGAGAAAGACGAAAGAGAAGATTGTTGCAGGATAAAGTGAATGATCTCCAGATGGGTGTATCGGACGCGGGACATCTTGCTTGTGATCGAGAAGTTTTCCAGAAGGTTGTTATGGGAGCGAGGTTCTCCAATGGATAGGCTACTGAATGAATGAATGAATTCCCACAAATGCAAGAAACATGCCGTGAACAAAATCAACCACTGCTTATTGCCTTCATAGACCTCACAAAGGCATTTGATTTGGTCAGTCGCGAGGGTCTGTTCAAGGCACTAAAAAAGATTGGCTGCCCACCAACTCTTCTGTCTATAGTGGAATCGTTCCACACAGGCATGATGGGTATAATCAAATTTGGTGGTGCAACTTCAGAAGAGTTTGAAATCAAGAGTGGAGTTAAACAAGGTTGTGTACTATCCCCCACCATCTTAGGAATATACTTGTCACTTCTACTGAAATATGCCTTTCGTGATCAGAATGCCGGTAATACATTCACTCACGCTAAGATGGCGTTCTCTACAATGCTCAGAGATTGAAGACCAAGACCAAAATTAGGAGGGTACTGATCAGATAGTTGTTTTTATTTTTTATTTTTTTTGCTGATGATGCTGCAATTACGACCCACTCTGATGAAGAATTAAAGCGACTACTATATACATCTTAACATTGCAAAAACAAAGATAATGCATACAGATAAAACCACTATAGGGAAAGAAATATATGTTAATGAGGAAAAATTGGAGGTGGTGGACAATTTTTAATATCTTGGGTCCTTGATTACCAACAACGGTGACACAATGAAAGAAATTAAACGACGACTATCAATTGCTCTTCAAAGACTAAAACAACTAAATAAATTATGGAAAGGGACAGACAGAACTACAAAACTTATATTTTTAAGAGTATGCATCTTTCCCATTGCAACATACGCCTGTTAGTCCTGGACACTTACTAAACAAGCTGAGCAGCGCATAAATGCCTTTGAATATAAATGTTATAGACGAGTTCTAAGAATATCTTGGGTAAAGAAAAGAACAAATGCATCAATACTTCAAGAGCTTAATAGTGAAGAAGGTTGGCTATTAAAAACTATAAAACAAAGAAAATTGAAATATTTTTGTCACTTGAAACGTCACGATAGTTTGGAGAGAACAATAATGGAGGGGTATATGCCTGGGAAGAGAGGAAGAGGAAGGCCAAAGAGAAGATGAGTGTAGGATGTGACGGATGATCTCCAGATGGGTGTATCGGCGCGGGACATATTGCTTATGATTGAGAGATTTTCAAGGAAGGTTGTTATGGGAGCGAGGTTCTGCGAAGGACATGCTACTGAATGAATGAATGAACTATATACATTCTCCAATGCTTATTCTGAATCTGAGTTTAACAATTCACAAAAAGAAGACACAGATCATGTCACAAGGTGCGCATTCTTTATTGATGACGCCGATAGACCATTTTACATATTTAGGATCAGAGGTAAATAGGAAATTATCCCTAGATCAGGAAATCAACATCCGGATTGGTAAGGCAGCACCAAAAATAAACAGGTTAACAAACAGAGTCTGGGAGAACAGGAAGCTTACTGACAAACCAAATGTCCTTGTCTATCTTGCCTGTGTCCTTTGTACTCTTCTTTATGGCAGGGAGACTTGATCAACTTACTCACATCAACAGAAATGTTTGAACAGCTTTCATATGCAGTGTCTGCGAAGAATACTTGGTATTAAGTGACAAGACAAAATCACAAATGCTAAAGTATTTGAAAGATCAGTTATGTGACGGTGTGTTCCAAGCGAAGTCTTCGTAGACTTAGACTTAGTTGGATAGGACACGTTAAGGTGATGTATAGTGATGGGATACCAAAATCTTTTTTGGTGAATTACAGACGGGAAGGAGATCTCAGGGTCGGCCTCTAGTACGATACAAAGATGTATATAAGCGGGACATGATTGATACAGGCATTGATAATGCACATTGGGGGAAAGTCGCCGCTGAACGTGTTGCATGGAGGGCAAACATCAGAAATGAAATAAAGACAAAGGAGAAAATGATTGTAGAAAAAGCTCACACCGAGCGTGTGATTCTTAAGATGGTGCATGATCTCATTCTTTGGTTTTCTGGATGAACTCTGGATCAACTCTGAATCAACAACATTGTAACTGTTTTCTTGATATTGATGGATGGATCACACACACACACACACACACACACACACACACACAAACACACACACACACGCACGCACGCACGCCCGCCCGCCCGCACGCACGCACGCACGTACGCACGCATGCATGCACGCACGCACACACACAGACACACACACACACGCACGCACGCACGCACGCACACACACACACATGATAAGTTAAAAGCTATAACATTGAGTCAACTGGAGAGATTTGTGGAAAGGGCGGTGTAGGAAGCCAACGAGAGATAAACAATATTGTGTCCGGACATGGAAGAATGTCAGCACACGAAATGATACATGATCACAAGACGTGGAGAAACATGATCGTCCACTCTATTCGGTTAGGTACTCGGTTATGTGTGTGTGTGTGTGTGTGTGTGTGTGTGTGTGTGTGTGTGTGTGTGTGTGTGTATATATATATATATATATATATATATATATATATATATATATATATATATATATATATATATATATTTGAAATAGGTTGGCGCACTGATGTCGTTGGCTGTCTTGTTTGGATCCTTCGCAGTTGCGGAAACAGATGGTCAGATCAAAATATAACTTCTATATTATTATGCATTAATTGCGCTTTACTCTGTTACTGAATTTGGGTGGCCGGGGAACCGGCATCCTCTCTCAAAGAAGATTACTTACACATACGTACATACCGTACGTACGTACATACGTACATACATACGTTGTACGTACGTCCGTCCGTCCATCCGTCCGTCCATCCGTCCGTCCATCCGCCCGTCCATCCGTCCGTCCATCCGTCCGTCCATCCGTCCGTCCATCCGTCCGTCCATCCGTCCGTCCATCCGTCCGTACGTACATAGGTACGTACTTAAGTATGATCTTTCTAAAGGCTCAGCATCCGAGGTGCGGCATACCACTGTGAATGTAATGGGATGATAATATCCGATGGCTGAAGATCAATAATATGGTTCTGGAGAGAACACTCGCACAAGTAACTTGAGAACGCCGGAAAGACTTGGATACGCTATTAGCAGATTTTATATTTGCCTATAGAGTGGTACCACAAGGTAGAACGGGTAAACTCCCCATTCGAATTTGTGTAAAGAGCTAATCCTTGTGGCCCAATGTTTATACTGTACGGGTTGTTAACGGTTAAATTACAAGACCCACCGACGAAAGATGCGTATGAATAAGTCACTAGTCTACGGAAGAGAAATATGAAATTATGTACACTTTCCTAACAGGCATTACATAACACAGAGCATACATATTGTTAAAATGCAAATAAATCCACTAGTGGGGATGTTCGTTTCAAGGCAGGGTCCTTAAAAAATTATAAAGAAATCCCAGATGTAGATTATCAGATAGCCATCAAATGTAAGAAATTATTTCATATAAACATGTTGAAGCCATTTAGAAACTGATAACCATACATAACAATAACGAAAATACATCCTTGCATCCATATAGCATCATTATGTGGAGTCATCAATGAGCAACAGGAAGACGCCGTTCGTCAGCAGATCCTCACCCCTGTGGTAAACAGTACCGAGAGCTGGTAGTCAATCAGGGTGAACCCTAAACTGTCCAAAGCAGATAAACTAACATGTGCCCAAATCCCTGAACAATTCAAGGACATATTCTCACATACACCTGGACGAACATCCATCATCACCCTTCACATAACATTAACATCCATCCTGCCTGTCAAAGTCAAAACATACCCAGTGGCAACTCATTACCAAGAATACACTATCTCTTATATAGCTGAACTATGGCAATGTAGTATTATCAGAAAGTCATCTTCAAATTATTGTTAACATTAGTGTTTGTTATAAAGACTTGTCTAAGAATTTGCGGTGGCTATAGAAAGGTCAACTCCCTAACATTATTAGATATATAACACATGCCTAATGCCGACAAACTGATCGAAGCACATCAAAGCATCATCAAAGCACATTACTGAATTTACCACTCTCTTCGGCCTATCTGAACCGTCCAATATGCCTTTTGGGCTACACAATCCTACAGGACATTAATGAAAATGCTGCGCCAACTACATAGAGGCATAACACATACAGAAACGTATATGGATGATATCTGCATTTACACTGAAACCGTAAACAAACGCATTACCATTGTGGATCAGAAATGTCTATGCATACTCTGATTGGGACTCAAGACAAATTCATGTAAGATCAAATTATGATTCTTAAAGGTTAAGTTTCTGTTACATAAAATCTCTAGAGTATCCCTAGAGGCGGAACAAAAACCAGATAACAAAAAACTGTCTTGGAATTAAAGCCCCATCTTCAACAATCAAACAAATACAAATAAATAAATAAAAACAAATAAAAACTCAAGAGAGTGTTAGGGCTAATTAATTATTATCAAAAAAAGGTATCCCACATTTTGCTGAGAGAACAGCCCAGTTATAAGAATTATTAAAAAACTAAAAATAACATGGACAAATGATCATTACCAAATATTACAGCAAATCAAAACTATCTTCAGCCAGTAAGAAGACCTGATCGTTCGGGTCCACATCGATTGACGGACGTCAGTTGCGGCGATCGGGCAAATCTTGAGCTACAGCCTACGATGGGTGACGTTGTAGTATTCTGCTCTGATAATCTGGCCTTGTCCAGCGTGTGCCGCATGGTCTAGGTTTACACACTCGCTTCATACGCCAGAGATCCGGGGTTTGTTTCCGGGTCCGGTCAAGGATATGCACTACTGACGAGCTCAAACGAGAGCGAAACTCGAGTCCAGTGCTTCTACATTGACGTGGATAGGCCTTAGGTTCATACCAGAATACGATCAGCGTTGCTAGTAGTAGGTTGTGCTCAATATTTAAAACTATCTTCAGCAAAAAGCCAATTATAATATTACCAGACATCACGAAAGACTTCATTGTACGGACAGACGCTAGCTCTTACACGTTGTCTTTCATAGTACTGCAATACAGCGAAAGTAAACTTCATACAGTACTCTATTCCAGTAGAAACACAACACAACACACACACACACACACACACACACACACGTGCGCAAATATGCAGTGACTGAATTCGACACCCTTTCGTTAGACGAAGCCATGACTAAGTTCTCTAAGCATGTACTAGATGGGAAGTTCCTCGTACTGTCCGACAATAAACCACATACAGTCTTTGTGGAAGGATATCCTAAACATTCAAGAATCCATAGATGGTCATTGCTACTACAAGGCTTTGACGTTACTATTTCGCATATACCTGGAAAAGACTAAGAAATAGTCGTCAACAAGTTACTATACGGCACAACAATGGACACCACTCAACACCCCAGTATACAAATTATCGGTAATTAAAGGCGTCAAGACCCATCTCACCAATGATAACATCAGGGAGAAGATGCTGGAAGAGAACTGAGACTTATTGAGAAGACTATAATGTTAACCCACGTAGTTAATGAAAATTCATAAGAGACGAAAAGAAATCAACAAATGTAACGCAAAAGGAATGGCGTTCATAATATAATGTTGTACCATCAGCAACACAACGTGTGTGTGAGAATTGTTATTCTTCGGGACTTGAACAAATGTTGAAATATACATGCTCAGTGCACTTAACGCCTGTAAATAGTTTGATTAAATCATTACTTATATTTAATTATTATATTTTACTTTATTAGCCAATTCACATTTTAAATCGTTTCAGATTCTTTGTCTTGGAGAGCTTCGACTTCAAGAATGCATCTGTTGTGTGTGAGAGACAGTGATTGTGATCAAGAAGTCAGATCATTTGAATTACAGTTCATTGTTCCACTGAGCGCCGGACACAGGGGCAGTTCTAACTTACTACTACCTGGGAGCTGGGAGTCATGGTAGAGCAGTGACCGGACACATGTGCAGTTCTAATGGACTACTACCTGGGATCTGGGAGTCATGGTAGAGCAGTGGCCAGACACAGGGGCAGGTCTACAGGTCTACTACATGGGAGCTGGGATTCGTGGTAGACAAGTGGCCAGACACTGGGGCAGATCTAAAAGATTGCTATCTGGGAACTGGGAGTCGCAGTAGACCAGTGGCCGGACACAGAATCAAGTCTAAAGGACTACTTATCTGGAAACTGGGCGTCGCGGTAGACCAGTGGCCGGACACAGAGGCAAGTCTAAATGACTGCTTATCTGGGAACTGGGAGTCGCGGTAGAGCAGTGGCTGGACACAGAGGCAAGTCTATAGGACTACTTATCTGGGAACTGGGAGTCGCGGTAGAGCAGTGGCTGGACACAGAGGCAAGTCTAAATGACTGCTTATCTGGGAACTGGGAGTCGCGGTAGAGCAGTGGCTGGACACAGAGGCAAGTCTATAGGACTACTTATCTGGGAACTGGGAGTCGCGGTAGAGCAGTGGCTGGACACAGAGGCAAGTCTAAAGGACTACTTATCTGGGAACTGGGAGTCGCGTTAGAGCAGTGGCTCGCCTGCTTGACTGCCGGTTTGGTGCTCATGTGTTCGGACCTCAACGAGCAAGGCTACTCGTTTCAAACATCGGCCTCGGCGGTCAGATCAGAGCTGCTTAAGATGGGTGCCAAACGTGTTCTCAGAAGCAAAGGCTTCCGGTGCGATACAGACTTCATAACCAGTCCAGTGGCGATTGACCTGTACACATATAGGTCTAGTGCCATTTACCCGATATACCGAGAAAGGTGAAGACAGGCATGTTTCATGCAGATTGACATGCTTCTATTAAACACATCAACGATGGGAACATCTGTTTGATCCGTTCCCCCAGGGCATGCTGGTGTGGGAAATGAGCAGGCAGATAGACTGACTGGGTCTGCACCGTTGAGTAGGGTATTGGTGCACGATAAGGTAGATGGGGGTCAGAGCCAATTGGGATCATGTGTGTGGAGTGGAAGAACAGAGAAAACATAATAGTCTGGAGAGAATTGTGCCTCAGGGAGTGTCCAGGAGAGCTGGAGACACTCACGACACAGGTGAAAGTCCACACAGAGACATAATCAGACTACAACTGGAGTCATTAGTGGTGAGACTCTTCGCTGGGTATTGAAGACGAACCTGGATGCTATGATATCAGCTCTTCACTCATCTCAACTCAACTCAACTCAATATAAAATGTTTTGCGTATCCTTTTACATGACTTAGCTGTCAACAGCAGCATCTTTCAGCTGTCTGTTGATCTCTTGGCAAGATTACGCTCAGTAGTTTGCCATTGCTTTCTGAGCGGGCGGCTTAGTATCCCGCAAGTCACGAGCGGGGGTCGAACCGCCTCAGCTCTCTCTCCGCTGCGAGGCTCTGCGTGATAAACGGGATTACAGAGAGAAAGTGTTGTAACCCCACAGCCAGAGAGACCGGCTCAACATATACAGCAACATATTTAAACTGTGGTGATTATATGGAATGAGAATATATGTGAGGCATTAATTTTATATCAGACAAAATAAAAATAAAAAATAAAAAAAGACACTTAAATTTTAAACAACAATAGAAGAGCAAATGCTTAACCAAACTGATGACTTTAAATACATAAGAATAATTATAACGTCAGGTGGAAGATATACGACTGAGATTAAGAGCGGGAGTAGGTCATACGTAAGTTGTATTCCAGATAATACAATGTGTCATATCACTCTCATCGAATGGAAGAAAGATAATATAAAACCCTTTTTTTTTAGAGCATGGTTTGCTCTATGGCAGTGATTCGTGTATTGTTAATGAACACACTAAAAAAACGCTTGGGAGAAACGGAGATGTTGTTCACGAGACGAATGTCGCGAATACTTGTAATTGCCTGAGTAAATAACAATGGTTGCCTGGACGAGGCTGATGAACCTAGAACATTTTATACATATATAAGAAAGAGACCAGCTGTATTCTGCGGTCATGTAATGAGATAAGAGGCATTTATGAACATCATGATAACTGGAAAGTTCGTTGGGAAAAGAGGCGTAGGCAAGATAAATGCGGATGGACTGAGATGGTGGTGTGGAAGAATATCATCAGTAAATTTGACCTAGAGCACCAAAGAATCTGTGGACAGAAATGAACGTCTACGACAGATGACAATACACATGATGAGGAATAGTTTCCTAGAAGTCCATGAAGTGAAGTATTCCTTGGATAAGACATGTATTCAAATACAACGCATGTATACTTAAGCTACTAAAGATGGACACATTTCTATACTCTCCAGATGACTGTTTCCAGTTTGGAAAGTTACGTTCATATAATGATATCTATGAAGATGATACAAAGAAAGATTGCAACATTTGGAAATGTACGCACTTAGGCTCAACAATCCACAGAAGAAGTAAGTGACACGATTACTTGCCTGGAGGAGTAGTAGGTAAAACGAATAAATAAATAATAAATTGTCCCCAGGCAGTTTCCTGCTCATGGCCTGTGATGCGAGAGGGTCACGACATTATGCAGCCCTGAATAGATGGAGAGACTGATGGCCAATCTTACCCTCACCTTGGCAGGCGACGAGTTCAGTCGTCGAACACACGTTAGACCATGCTCGTGGCATTATTAACATATCCGTTAAGTTCAATGTTTGAGAACATGCATCTTTCGTGAGGTTATAAATTGACTTGAGTCATTGGCCATTTCGCAATCACTAAACAAGAAAATCGTACCTCAAATGGTACAGAAGGATTCTTACACCATCGTAGGCCAAGAAAAAGCCAAACAAAAACATTGGAATGCTACAAGAACTAAGCGTCGAAGACAAGTGGCTCATGAACACAATATAAAATACTGTGGCCATACTGCATGTAGCCGTGGCTGGGAAACTAAACTGTTTTGGTCATACTACATGTAACCGTGGCTGGGAAACTAAAATGTTTTGGTCATACTGCTTGTAACCGTGACTGGGAAATTAAAATGTTTTGGTCATACTACATGTAACCGTGGCTGGGAAACTAAAATGTTTTGGTCATACTGCATGTAACCGTGACTGGGAAACTAAAATGTTTTGGTCATACTACATGTAACCGTGACTGGGAAACTAAAATACTGTGATCATATTACATGCAGCCGTGGCTGGATAACTAAAATACTGTGATCATATTACATGTAGCCGTGGCTGGATAACTAAAATACTGTGATCATATTACATGTAGCCGTGGCTGGATAACTAAAATACTGTGATCATATTACATGCAGCCGTGGCTGGATAACTAAAATACTGTGATCATATTACATGTAGCCGTGGCTGGATAACTAAAATACTGTGATCATATTACATGCAGCCGTGGCTGGATAACTAAAATACACGAACGAACGAACGAACAATCTTTTTTTTTCAAAGGATTACGAATTGGGCACGCTGTATGAGGCGGGAGACGTGGTCAAATATGGAGAGATGGATACGCTGCGACACCATGGACATGAACGAACGAACGAACGAACGAACAAACTTTATTTTCAAAGGGTTAAGAATTGGGCACGCAGGCCCGTCTAACATTCTGCCCTGCTATCACTCTCTTTCATACATTATTTCATTCACACATCATTCAAGGCTAACAGAGAACAGTAACAATATAAAAGATATGCATTGTAAAGGCATGGGCAAAATGCGAACATCAAAACTACACGACACAGTAAAATTAGATAATGGTCTGACACTTGTTATTAGCCATGTGGAATATACTGGCCAACCAAAAGGGGACTGGCAGTTATACTAGGGTTTTGTTATTATTATTAATATCTCTATTATTAAGGGGGAAGATAATCCGTACTGAGATAGTGTTCGAGTAATTTGCGATTATATGAATAGGGATTGGTAATGTCTTTGATTTCTTGTGCAAGATTGTTCCACAGCTGAGCTGCAGAGTACGTTAAGCTTGTTTTGTATAAGTCAATACTAGGCTTCGGAATGTGTAATATATTTAAACGTTTACTGTGTCTAGCATTATATTTAAACAATGGCCAAAGGTAATTTGGGGCATTCCGATGCAGGATTTTGTGAATTAGTTTAACTTTATTGAAAAGCAGGCGTTTGCGGAGTGGTAGTAACTGAAGGCGTTTATACAGGCTAGGATTGTCAGATAAATGTTTGCTATAAATTAGACTCATGGCCCGTTTCTGGAGTGAGTAAAGTCGCTTGGTGTTTGAATTAGAACAACCGTCCCAGATTGTAGAGTAGTCGTCAAAGTGTGTCTGTATATGAGAAGTATAGAATAGTTTCCTTGTGTCCTCATCAAGGAAGTTTTTAATTTTGGCGAGTTGGTAGACTTTTTTCGCTGTTTGTTTAATAAGCGCTTGAACGTGGGAATTAAAGGTTAGGTTTATATCAATGATTATGCCTAATTTTTTGTGCTCAATTACACTTTCTACTGGCACGTTATCGATGTGAAGTTGAAGTGATGTGTGTGAGCTTAGAGTTTGAAGTCTTTGTCTGGTTGTTAATAACATTGCTTTTGTTTTAGTGATGTTTATTCGCATACGGTTTGAATAGCTCCACCTAACTACATTATTTAATTCTTGTTGTAAAGACGACTCCAGTAAAATACAGTTTTTTTGTTTTGTTTTGTTTTTGTTTTTGCTGAAAATACAAGAGGAACGACTATACACGGACGAGCGAGGAACAGAGCGGCTTAGATGTTAGCATTGCTGTATAGAGTTACTGGGAACAGGGAACTCTGGATAACATGAAGGGATGTCTTCTTTACCATCTTAGGGCTGACTAAACTGATAATGATGACGATGTGATGACGATGATGATGACATGCTTCCAGTTATAAAAGGGAGACTGATCACAGTGTAGCTTTCGAGTAGTGCGTACACGATGATTATTACTAGCGTATGACATTCTATGTAATATCCTAGTAACACACATATATGTATGACTGATATATTACCATAGGTATCAACACGAGCCAAGCCGACTAGCTTGTGTGATTATGCTTCAATTGACTCATTTCCATGCCAGCGGCGTGACACACAACTGTCCACAATATTCTCTGGCGGCCTGGAACTATTTCTCGTTCCATAAATGTGTGGATGTCATAACATGTACTACTTTTTCACTTCTTATAAAGGTGCCAACAATTGAAGACGTTTTCTTTTTGATGCTTGTAAAAGTCCTCTTTTCCCCTGCTCACCACCCCGCCCCCCTCCCCCCTCCTTATCCCTCGGCCTATATAGAGCAAGACTGCTCATTTTTGTTGTCCTATGAATTTACAGCATTCTTCTATAGAACCACATCCTACAAAGATTCTATGGATTTTTGTTTTTCATGTGTACTAATTGTCCAGGACTAGCAACCATATGTTAGAACTTGTTCTATGTATCATGTAATAATTTATTTTCCTACGTTAAATTATAATAATGTATTGCATACAATCGTCGTCATTTGATCCTCATCATCAGCATCAGTGCCCTGCCAGTCAGTGTTGACGTACATGTCTCCCCACATCTCGGTCTATGGTGTTCTGTATCCACCTCGATGATGTTAATTCTCCACTCCACCGTCTCAGTCCATCCAGCAACCGTTTCTTTTCCCGTTAATATTTCGAGTTGTTGTGATAGTCTCTCATGACATTTTCCCCATCACATGACCAATGAAAGCTGTTTGTCTCTTTCTTATATTTATATAATAATGTTCTAGTTTCATTACCCTCTCCAAGGCAATCGTTGTTAGTTACTTTGGCTGTCAGAGTAATTCGCAACATTCGTCTATGAAACTACATCTCCGCTTTCTTTTCATCTTTTCTGGAATGCAACATTTATTTGCCCTATTCTGCTCTTAATCTCTGTGTTATTTCACTATTCACAGCATGCTGTTATTGCTTGTGAGATCTGTTCTTTATCTCAGTGTGACATGCTTCGTCTGATTATTAATCATGGTTGGTTATGCATCAGTTGTTATATTTGATAGCAGACTAGGTTCCATTGTTGCAGGATGCCTGTGGAGAGGCGAGTGTTATAATGAGGGGTACTCCGTGATAGACACCTCAGTGAAAGACAAGAAAGGCAAGAAAGACAAGAAAGGCAAAAATTGTACAACCTACACGTGCACACCGCCAGACAGTGGCGGCATAACTTTCTCTGAGATGCAAATGAAAGTTGGTAGGTTCAATGTGTTTTTTCAATGTGTTTGTTGTTTGCTTTCATTCTCTCTGAGCACTGGGCTGAAAAGACTGTTGACAATGACATTTCTTCTTCTTCGTTCCTCTTTTGAGGGACATGAGTCACACCTTTCTGACCTTATTTCATTCAGTTCATCACTACTATAAAAATAATGTGAATGGATTACGCTTGAGTTCAAAGCGAGCAAGCGCAAATAAAGTAGTGAATAGTATGAGTGAAGCCTGGTATCGGCAGACCTTCTTATTCCGGATACCACATGTGGCATATCGCAAGTACTAAACTGCCATGTCGCTGTTGTGGGTTATTCTTAACAATTCCAACTGACAACTGTAATAAGAGAAACTGTAGGCTCGCTCCAACCAACTCAACAGCAAAATAGGCTTCCCGAGTGAACCCAAACAGGAAGAATAAAAGGTCGATTCCTGAACGTGAGTAATTGACAATAGCTGTTTTATTTATCTACAGCGCATAGGTTTTGCATATCACACAATATTATGCAAATTTTACATGGAACTATTTCTTAGCCATCTTGAATGTACTGATAATTTGGTGCACTGCCTTCCATTCAAAAACTCCCCAAAGTTTCTCGTTTCTATTGACATCTCTATGTAACGTTTACCCTGTTGCGACGCCTCTTCTATTTCCTAGCCTTTTCGGTATCGAGACTATCGATGGCATATACCTACAGCAATCCCCTCTCTCTCTCTCTCTCTCTCTCTCTCTCTCTCTCTCTCTCTCTCTCTCTCTCTCTCTCTCTTTCTCTCTCTCTCTCTTCATCTCACTCTCTCTTCATCTTTCTCTCTCTCTCTTCATCGCTCTCTCTCTTCATCTATCTCTCTCTCTTCATATCTCTCTCTCTCTCTCTCTCTCTCTCTCTCTCTCTCTCTCTCTCTTCATCTCCCTGTATAACAGTATAACTCTAATAACAAAACCCTAGTATAACAGCCAGTCCCCTTTTTGTAGGCCAGTATATTCCACATGGCTAATAACAAGTGTCAGACCATTATCTAATATTACTGTGTCGTGTAGTTTTGATGTTCGCATTTTGCCCATGCCTTTATAATGCATATCTTTTATATTGTTGCTGTTCTTTGTTAGCCTTGAATGATGTGTGAATGAAATAATACATGTAAGAGAGTGATAGAAGGGCAGAATGTTAAGCGGGCCTGCGTGCCCAATTCTTAACCCTTTGAAAATAAAGTTTGTTCGTTCGTTCTCTCTCTCTCTTTTCATCTCTCTCTCTTCATCTCTCTCTCACCCTCTCTCTCTCTCTCTCCCTCTCTCTCCCGCTCTCTCCCCCTCTCTCTCTCTCTCTTTATCTCTCTCACCCCCTCTCTCTCTCTTCATCTCTCTCACCCTCTCCTTTCTCATATACGCCATACACTTGCATGTATACTATTGTATGCATGTTTGTTAATATGTAAAGATGTATGTATGTGCGCCCACGCAGATCAGTCCAACCAGACTTCATAACTCGAATCGTACACCCATATAGGAGCATAGACAAATGAGTTTTGTCAGTATTACCCTCATACTTAGGCGCACACGTAATTGCTCTATAATATTCGTCTACTATGGCCGACCCATTCACTGAGACCCACTTATGCATTGTACGTACATTCACTGGAACTCCTTAGCTTTAACTTTCGGATAACTACCACACCTCCCTTGCTTCCAATGTCCCGTCTCACCTTCCTGCTCCTCATTTTTCACGTACTACGTGACTCATTTACCTGGGACTGTCACTGAATCATGAATACCCACTACACTGGTATCATTCCCTACCTAGGTCCCCATGATCCACAGACTCCCATGGCTATGTATAATAGAGGTTACAGAATACATTCGTGGTAGTAATAGTACAGTCTAAGACTCTGAGATAAGCAGCAACATTATTTTTATATTTTCATTTTCTTTTCATTGCTCTCATTTTTGTTCATCTTTTTTATTCTTCTTATCCAATTCCAATTCCAATTCAAAAACAAAAATTCCAAATTCGACCTCGTCTAACCTGCTTCATCAGCTGTGGTTATTGTTGAGGTACGTGGTTTTTGTTTGTTTATTCACCCTAATTCTTGTCTTGTGAGTCCTATCTAGGACTGGTTATGTATCGTTTGTGTCTATGACGTCAGCAGTGGGGTCGGTCGGCGGCTGTCATTTGTGCATGTTTCCTCTTGTGGTTTTCTTTGTTGGTGCAGGCTCCTGGCTCGTCTGGCTTGATTGGCTGCAGTCCTTTGAAGGACCTGTCTCCTCTTGTGGTGTCTGTTGTTGGTGAAGGCTGCTGGTTCCTCTAGCATGGAAGGTTGCAGTCCTTGAAAGGACTTTTTATTTGTTTTGTTGCCTTCCTTTTTGTGTATTTTACGTAGGAGCTTCTCGCCGGTTTCCATTTCTTGTTTGCGCAATATCTCTTTCCTCTCCCTGTTGATTCTTTCGCGCCTCTTGTCCATTTCGAGTGATCTGCTTTCTTCTTTCCTCTCCCATTCTGCTAGCTCAACTTTATTCATTCTGCCCAACGCTTGAAATTCCTCCCTTGTCATTGGAGCAGGGTACTCTGTGCCGCCGTCACTCTCCAACCCTATGATTTCTCCAGTGGTCTCATGGTATACTGGTTTCCTCTTGGACCCAGGTGTTCCGAAGAAGTTCTGTATCGTATCGGCCTTTTGTTGGGTTTCATCTTGCGGCTGTTCTGTAATCGTTTCCTTGGCTTCAGCTGGATTTCTTTGGGTTAGTTCTCTTTTTAGCATTTGTCTCTCCACTTTGATGTTTCGTAGAATCTCTTCATTCTCCTTCTTAATCAGTGCCAAATGTTCTACTTCTTGCTTGATGTTTTGCTGTATCTCCTTCATTTCCGCCAGTAGTTTTTCGTTGTCGTTATTCGGGGTCGGCGTTAGCAGTGCCTTGACTTGTCTCTTCAACTCGTCTATCTGTTTATTTGAAGTTGATCTCTTTCGGCTTGTGCTATACTCGTGGCTGTCTCGCCCCTCTGCATTGCTTCCTTGAATGGAGTCTTTGTGATGATGGCGATCTTTAATACGTCTCTGTGTCTCTGCAGGTACGGACAGCCCAGGTATCTTGCTCCATGTTTGCCCTGGCAGTTGGCGCACTTTCTTTTGTTGTTAGGGGCTCTGAAGTCCGTGTCCAGCTTGGCCAGCGGACACTCCTTGAAGGCGTGGTGATCGGCGCAGTATCGACAGATTTCCGTCTTACTGCGACATGTTGCTCTGCTGTGGCCGGCCCTCTGGCATCTTGAACATTGATTGACTCTTGGGATGAATTTCTCTGGCTGTTGAGTTTTCTTGCTGATTGATACTGTGATCGGCATTT
Organism: Cepaea nemoralis; assembly: GCA_014155875.1. Classification (NCBI taxonomy): domain Eukaryota; kingdom Metazoa; phylum Mollusca; class Gastropoda; order Stylommatophora; family Helicidae; genus Cepaea; species Cepaea nemoralis. The sequence continues at coordinate 1,199,604 of JACEFZ010019792.1, forward strand.
CGCTACCCCCCGACGTCACTACTGCCAAGGTTGTAGGTATATTGGAGTAGGTGAGAAGCCGCTCCGCCTTCAAGAATCGGATGTGAAGATTCTCTTCACATAGCTGCTTCAGGATTTCTTCATCTGTCAGCTCCACAGGAATCCGCTTGACACCCCATCGGACTGTTTTTGAGTCGGTGTTTCCGACTCTGGTGTCTTTCTCCTCCTTCTTCTCTGCTGTCTTGGTTCTTGACTGTGTTGGGCTGTCAATCTTCTCCCTCGTAGTAGCTTCAGTGATGGCTGTAGTATCAGGCTCTTTGATGCAGCTAGCAGGTGGGCTCTCCGCGGTCTTCTTCTTGTTGTCGGCTCCCACGCTGCACATCTTGGCAACAGCGTGTTTCTTGTTGTTGGGCTTTCAACGTGACATTTTCCCGCGTATCAGGCTTCTTGACAGAATAATGCGACTTGACTTGTTAGCGCTCGCAGTGCGAATGCACAAAACGCAAATTTCAATTCCAATTCCAATTTTCAAAACCGGAGAATCTTCTCCTGTACTATATGTTGTGTTTCGTGCATGTATTTGTTTGCTGATGAAGGCTAGTCCCAGCAACGTCCTGTATGTATCGTAATTCTGTTCTGTAAAGCTGCATTACTATGTGTTATTCTTTATTGTTTACATTTACACAGCTTTACCGCAGCTCCACCAAATTTTATCAATATACAGTATGGAACACTAGATCTACAAAACACAACTGCACCATACATATACATTAAAATGTACGGAAATATAACACTAAACTATACTGCAAGGGATAATATATCTGCAATATAATGTAATGGACAATTGATCTACAATATCATGTCTGGAGGCACATATCTACAATACACTGTACGAAGCTATATCTCTACAATATACCATACGAAGCAATACATCTACAATATAGTATACAGAGCAATATATGCATACACGATACACTGCAAGTAGGTATAGATCTACAATACACTATACACAGCCATAAATCTACAATATAATATACGGAACAATAGATCTACAACATACAGTTCATAGCCATTGATCTACAATGAGCCATAGTTCTAATATATTCTGTAGTGAGCAATAGATCTTCAATACACTGTAGGGAGCCATGTATCTTCAATACACCGTGGCGAGCATAAGATCCACAGAACACTGCATATAGACACGGATCTAATTAGTGTTATACTTTCAGTGTAAATGATTGTTACGCATTCACTATAAGTGGATTTACCTACGAGGTAAATGTTCATATCTACACAACCAGCGTCCGTTTTTCTTGTAACAATGCGCAGGGCAATACGCCTGCTATACGAAATGACATATAGTGTAGAGATGCTAGTAGTACGTGCCTGAAGTAGGAATTCACAAAAACGTATCTATGTTAACAATTTAGGTATATATGAGACAAGATGGAAAGAATGGGCGTGACAACATCCGATGAGTATAACATAGTCCGTTCTGGTGAAAAGAACAATCAGCCAGGGGTAGCACTTGTAATGGATCTCGAGAGATCACAATGTGTGAAAGGAGATTGGACTGTGTCAAACAGAATATTACTGGTAAAGATATGTTACAGATATGTAACTGCTACGGCTACCGTAGATTAGGCATAAGAAATATGCACACAACATTAAAGAAGGTTTAATATACACAAAGAAACACGAAATGTGATCTACGCATACTGAAAAGTGAGGAGATACAAGATCAATTCAACGGTGAGGTAAAGAACAGATTTGATTCATCGACAGAACTAGAAATATTATTTTAAGATTCAGTGAACGATAGGAAATATTAAAGACATCAGTCAACCAAGCTGCGGAAACAACCATACCAAAAATGAAGATGATGTAATATAAGAAATGGATTACAATAGACAACTTACAACTCATGTACACAAGAAGAAATTACAAAAATAACCATAGAAAATACGTATTGATTCAGATGTAAAAAAAGAAAAAAAAAGAAAAAAAAATAAAACATTAGGAACTTGTGCAAAGAAGCAAATGAAGCATGGATTAAAAAAAATTGCAGAGATATTGAAAACCAACACAAAACCGATGAATGTCAATTTAATGCACCTATAAGTACATTTATCGCTAATAAAATGAACTCACATCAGTTCACAAGGCAGCATCAGGCTGCCTTCAAACAAAAGGTGACAAAATCATAGTATAAAACAGAGCAGATGTTAAATGAATGGTTAGAGTATGTGACATATCTGTATGACGATACATGACAGGAACAGTATGCTATTTTGAATATTAATGAAAGACAATGCATTTTGCAACATTGCAGTTTAGAATGCTCTTAACTATATGAAAACATCTGGTCCATACAACATCACAACATAAATGATCAATGTCGTAGAAGAATATGGGGTAGAACAGACCAAATAATCAAATATTTAACTGCAATCCCAAAGAAATCAGGAGCCTTGTAATGTGATCAACATCGAACAATAAGTATAATGAGCCACGGCACAAACATTCAGCAAATAATCATCATGCGAAGAGATAGGGAAAACATACAACCCGAGATAGGGAGAGAACAATGTTGGTTCGTAAAAGGCAAGGTAAAGTAAATGCTGTGTATTTGCTGCAAACATTAAATAACATGTCTATGGAAGTTTTAAATAAAAAAAATCTGTGCTTTATTGAGTACACAATGATATTCGATAAAGTAAGACATGTGAACATAATGAAGATTCTTGCAGATCTACAAAGTTAAGGGAAAACCCTTAGACATGTAAAAAAACATGTACTGGAAACAAAAAGCTTCAATACAGATTAATGGTGTAGGTTAATAGTTGTGCGACAGGAATATGTAATGGCTCCAGATCGTTCTTCCCCATACATTGAAAATATTGTTAGCAATTTATTGAAGGGAATCAGAATTGTTTGTCACATCATCAATAACATTAGATATGCGGAAGATACAGTATTGACTGTTGACAATGAACAAGATCTGCAACATTTAGTAGATGTTATTATTGTACACAATGCATAATTACGGTTAGATTCCGTCGTGTGCATACTGCAGAATTATATAACATGTGTAGTGGATAAATGAATCAAAGTTTGGTTGAAATACATAACACATACTCACAAAGCAAATGCGTTATTGTAAAATAACCACTGTGTATAAGTGTTATCTGTATATGCTGGGCAAGTGAACATCACTGTAGACCTGTTGTCACCGCACTGGTGTAATTATGTAAACAATATAAAATAACACAAAGTAGTGCAGCTTTACATAACAGAGTTAAGACACATACAGAACGTTGCGGCGATTAGCCTTCATCAGCAAACAAACACATTCACAAACACAACATACAGTCAAGGAGATCTACTGTGACTACATCAGAAGGTGACGACAGGACGAGAAGAACAAAAGCATGGAAAAATGGAAGTAATGAAGAAAAAATGAGAATTGAAAAATATGTTAGTTGAAAAGAATGTTAGTTGAAGAAAAATGTTTAAATGAAAAAAAAAAATTGAAAAAAAAAATGTTAATAGAGAAAACTTTCATACTCACCTCACCTTTCGGATTATAAATGACTGACAAAATCTCCGATGTTTCCTGATACCCGGTGCTGTGTGTTACGGTTCAGTGAGCACATAGAAGGAAGGGGGCGGGGTGGGAGGACGTTAACTGGTCTGGTAATGGCATCTGAGCAATCACAGTGGATGCATTAGAATGAAGGTGGTAATAACCAAACCCCATTGTGTTATTATTGGGGCGTGTCTTAAAGTCTGGGTGGACTGATATGCGTGAACGCGCTTACATGCATAGACACACCTCCACAGACAAAATGCTAGTGTATGTGCAAGGTATGTGCAAGGTATATGTAAGAAGAGAGAGAGAGAGAGAGAGAGAGAGAGAGAGAGAGAGAGAGAAGGAGAGAGAGAGCGAGAGAGAGAGCGAGAGAGGAAATGTGCCTGTGATATACCTCCTGAGGTATGTGGAGTGCGTCGGTCTACACGTACGACGTTTAACTCATACTGTACCCTATGAAATAGTCAGTGTGGTTGTTATACAACATATTTAAGGATCTACTCGCCCAGTGTTTGAGTTATTGGGGCTGTATAAGATCCAACCACTGGTAATACACGTGAAGTAGGTAGGCTCAGAGAAGCAAGATGTAAGGAGAGAGAGAGAGAGAGAGAGAGAGAGAGAGAGAGAGAGAGAGAGAGAGAGAGAGAGAGAGAGAGAGGTTGGAAAGCTGTCTGCGACATACCGCCTGGGGAATGCGGATGGGTCGGTCTACATATACGAGGATTCACTCATACTGTTCCCTATGAGCTAGAGCCAGTAAGGTTGTTATACAACGTATTTGAGGATCAAACCACCCATGGTTGTGTTAAAATCAGACCACCAGCCATATAATTGGAATATGTAGGCACAGAGAAGCAAGATGGAAGAGAGAGAGAGAGAGAGAGAGAGAGAGAGAGAGAGAGAGAGAGAGAGAGAGAGAGAGAGAGAGAGAGAGAGATTGGGAAAGTGCCTACCACACGCCCCTAATGTATGTGGGGTCGGTCGGTCTACAAATACGAGGCTTCACTCATACTGTTCCCTATGAAATAGAGGCAGTAAGCTTGATTGATATACAACGTATTTGAGGATCAAATCGCCCAGAGGTTGAGTTAAAATTAGACAACCAGCAATATAGTTGGAATAAGTAGGCACGGAGAAGCAAGATGGAAGAGAGAAGCAAGATGGAAGATAGAGAAAGAGAGAGAGAGAGAGAGAGAGAGAGAGAGAGAGAGAGAGAGAGAGAGAGAGAGAGAGGGAGAGAGAGAGAGAGAGCAGACTTTAAGACTTGCCCCTATAATAACACAATGGGGTTTGGTTAGTACCACCTTCATTCTAATGCATCCACTGTGATTGCTCAGATGCCCTTACCAGACCAGATAACCTCCTCCCATTCCGCCCCCTTCCTTCTATGTGCTCACTGAACTGTAACACCCAGCACCGGGTATCAGGAAACATCGGAGATTTTCTCAGTCACTTATAATCCGAAAGGTGAGGTGAGTATGAACGTTTTCTCTATTAACAATTTTTTTTTTCAATTTTTTTTTTTTCAATTAAACATTTTTCTTCAACTAACATTCTTTTCAACTAACATTTTTTTTCAATTCTCATTTTCTCTTCATTAATTCCATTTTTCCATGCTTTTGTTCTTCTCGTCCTGTCGTCACCTTCTGATGTAGTCACAGGAGATCTCCTTGACTGTATCTTGTGTTTGTGAATGTGTTTGTTTGCTGATGAAGGCTAATCGCCTCAACGTTCTGTATGTGTCTTATCTCTGTTATGTAAAGCTGCACTACTTTGTGTTATTTTATATTGTTTACACTTTAACAGCTTTACCGCAGTTCCACCAAATTTTATTCATATTTTTCTGATGTAAATATGGTTTGCTAAACACCATCTGGTATCTAGCAGAGCTGCATTAAGGAGATACATACACATACCTCACTTCACCAATGCTAATTCATTTACTTAAATACTGAAGAGAATAAACAGTATAGAACTAGCAGACCTGAGGGCCGGCTCATTAGCGAAAGAAGATAGTAGACTACTTTCGTCTGATATAAACATAAGATACAATGAGGCCAAACGATGTGTAAGAAGCAATCATAGAACTAAGCGGAAATCAGAGCATGCAAGTCTCTAGAAAGATGATGTATATTACCAACGCCATCCAAAAGAATAAGTTACAAATTTCTCACAACTGACAGGCTACAACAGACTGAAGTATCATATGTTTAATAAACTAATAATAGTGATACTGATGAATGCAAAAGTGAAAGGGGTAAATGACAGCTAAAGAGTTGGTAAAAGAGTGTGCAATATAAGCAGAGCTGATACAAGTATTTTAGCTTTGGATCATTATTCTCTGTATTCCATGTCAATGTTTAAAATGTCCAATACCCTAATCAAATCTTTACCTCATCAACATTCTTCGTGTTGTCAATAAAGCATAAATCTAGAGCTCTGTTTATTTCTGTCATTCATTCTTTTGATGCTCTCAAGATAATTATGACATGCGGTGTACGTTTACTATCCATAAATCCCCACTGCTTATCCCCGATATCTGCTTTATTTAATTTTATGTTTTCATGGATATGATATATAATATACAGAGTTAGTTTATTATTTGTGGGTATGAAATACATATACACAGTGTCAATTTATTATTTATGGTAGCAATAAGCCTGCAAAAGCGTTTACAAATGTAAACGCCTTACTGAGACTGACATGTTTCACATCATTCATCGAGCCCGGAATGCAATTTACAATCACGTTATCACCCGTTAAAATAATATTATGAAATAATATCCATCCCAACACGCTCTCAGGCGGCATTATGACTTACCATCGCCTACTTGATCCCGTTCCCAAAAATTAAAAATTGATTCTAAACTAACTATATCAGTTGGATCCGCGGCACTAAGGACAACATCTGTGAAAAATTTCATCTGAATCGGATGGACCGTTCGGCATCAAGATATCACGAACACCCAATAAATGCTGGGTTGACTGCGGAGTACTTCACAGGACATGCAACTAACTTTCTTTCCAAAATAAGTTATTTTAAACAGTGTAGTATAAGAAGAACAAAACATTTTAAATAAAATAATAAGTTATACAATTTTCCCATATCTAAAATAAATCCATTACTTTTATGAAAACTTTAAATATGCCTTAAAATTTTAACACTTTGTTTAAAGAACATATGACTTTTGAAAACGTCTTTAAACATTTTATAAAACTTTAGAAAATTACAATAACTATTAAATTAAAAAACAGAGCAATGCTACTAAAAGTAATGTCCCTTGATATAATTTTTTTTGTTAAGTCCCCTCTAAATATTTTAATTAAACGTCTTTCCTATATATATGCGTGTGTGTGTGTGTGTGCGCGCGCGCATGCGTGTGTGTGTGTGTGCGCATGCGTGTGTGTGTGTGTTTATTTATTTTATGTTTTATATGTTTATGTTTATATTTATTGACCATTTATTATTTATCGATATCATGCAAAGTGCCAATTTATTATTGAAGGATATGACATATAAATATATAAAGTCAATTTATTATTGATGGATATTGCATGCAATATAGAGTATAACTTTATCATTGATAATATGCCATATATATATATATATATATATATATATATATATATATATATATATATATATATATATATATATATATATATATATATATATATATATAATTTCTATATATGTTTGTGTATATGCATGTATATATAAAATATATATATATATATATATATATATATATATATATATATATATATATATTTATATATATATATTATCTAAAGAGTGCAACTCAATGCTAAGAGAGAGAGAGACAGAGAGAGAGAGAGAGAGAGAGAGACAGAGAGAGAGACAGAGAGAGAGAGAGAGAGAGAAAGAGAGAGAGAGAGAGAGCGAGAGAGAGAGAGAGAGAGAGAGAGATAGATAGAGAGAGAGAGAGAGAGAGAGAGAGAGAGAGAGAGAGAGAGAGAGAGAGACATACAACCTATAACCTATTTACGAAAATATATGATCGACATCTGATGGATATTTCATATTCATCAATAATAAATTGACACTGTATATGCATATCAGTAGTAGTCAGATCGCTGATTCTTCCGAATCCGGAGGGTATCTGCCTGCACGGCGAGGAGCACCAGTCTGCACACCAATGAGCCAGACATGGGACAACGGATACTCACGCAAACCTCAGGTCCGTTATGACATCACATTGATGTTGGACAACAGGATGTATTCATCCGACATACAGGACCTTGCGCACCTTGTTCACAGCCAGCGAACACAAGCAAGTATTATGGATATGACACATACACGTAAAGTGTCAATGTATTGTTGATGGCAGCAACATGTCTGTAGAAGTCAAGGGCCTGTGTACACGCCTCAAGGTGCAGATGATGCTAGATTTATATTATTATTGACCAATCGATGCTCGGTGGCTGATGTTTCCAGTGTCCCACAGGTCGCCGTTACTTCCCATTTCCTGGTACAAATGTTAGGTTGCGAGAGGGTCAATTTACACACAAATGGTATCCTCCCCATGTTTGTATATCAGAGGGTCAATGTACACACACACATGGTATCTCCCCGATTTTCGGTTGTTAGAGGGTCAATTTACACACAAATGGTATCCTCCCCGATGCGGGACGAACCTTGACCATGGGGCGGGGAGGGAAGCGTCTAGCCACTACGCTACCGCCTCTCCCGTTTTAGAATACAACTGAAAGGACACGGTTCTCTTGTTGCAGGCTGTAAAGTAGGAGACGTATGTTATCCATTGGGAGCTACCAGGATTGAAAAGTGTAAAATCTCCACATGTACCAAGTCCGACTTGAACTCCCCAGACGAGTATTCGATGATATTAACGCAAACGCGTAGGTTTTATGTGTGTCTTTCTTTATTTTTTCTCTTACCATTTAGTTGGAGTCTTTTGATAAGGAAATCCCTAAATCTGTGGAAGACATATTGCCAGACTAGACAATACCCCCATCCAGTATGAATGCCTCGCCTGGACCATGATCTGGTCACATCCTAAGATGCCTCTCCGAGGCCTGAAGATCTAGTATCTGTCTCGGACACCACTACTGGCTTGTGGGCTTGGGAGAGGAAGAACCGATCGGTACCACAGTCCCCGCGGAGATGGCAGTTAGATACTGCGTCGGGAGAAATGTGGCTGCACCAAACTGAGCTCTATAGAGGCAATTCCTTGTCAGGGTCCAAATGACCTCAACAACAAGACAGCAGATCTAGACCCTGAACGACAATCTTCCTGCGGATTTGCAACCAAACCAACGAAGGAACGAGTGAAGTAACGTTACAACTTGCAAATATATCAATCATCCAACTAACCAACCAGTAAACCAACTAACCTACTAACCAACTAACCAAGCAACCAATTTCCTGTTTTACATTGTATTTATTGCTTGGTATATTTCGTTAACAATCTATGAACTTGAATCATTCAACTATGTGATATGGAAAGTTTACAAACTGGAAGGCTGGGATATGATTCTGCGTAAAGTGTGTTCCTGGATCTTGCTGATAAGGTCATCGCTCTAGCTCTGCAATTCTAGCTCTGTAATTCAAGTTCTGTAGTGTTAGTTCTGTAATTTTAGTTCTGTAGTTCTAGTTCTGCAGCTTTAGTTCCGTAGTTTTAGTTCTGTAGTTTGAGTTGAGTTGAGTTGTGTCAAGAACCGACATCACTGCACTCAGGACAGTCCCATACGTGCTATGTTTCTTCGTTCAACAGCCAGCGAAGAGTCATACTACTAATTGTTCCCACAGCTATCTGATTAAATATTCTCCTGGTCTTCCCTCTCAGTTTTGAGATTCTTCCAGAACCCCTGCCGATTCCCCGCAATCTCATTCTTTCCACATATGGATTCTCAATCTGTTCCTCCGCCTTCTCCACCTGGTCCCACAAGCGCTCGACCTCCTCCCCCTTGTTCACAGGCAAGATACCACCAAGAGGTGCATTCCCTCTAGCCTATCAGCCTGTTCATTCCCTCTTACACCCGCATGGCCAGGGCAAAATATCCATAGAATTCTCACAATCTGTGACCTCTGAAGCGACGAGAGCCATTCCACACGAAACATTCCTTTCTCCACCGTGCTAAGCATATTCTTTGAATCCGTAATGAACACAACATGTGTTGTAGTAGTCTCTAGCCACCGGAATGCCGCTGTTACTGCCTCCACCTCCATTCTCATGCTGGAGGTCGTAGTCTCATAAAGCCCCAGCCACTACGTCTGTTTCTCACCACTGACCCATCGGTGTAGATGACTATGTCACCTTGATGTGTGTTGCTCTGGATCAACTGCTGCACTTCAAACTCAGTGCGGCCCGCTGCCCATTCTCTGCACTCATGACCCAGTGTTATTAATACATTGTGCCAGTCCGTCGTGTCACCCGGAACTTCAACCCACTCACTCTCTTTCACGATTGATGGTCTCTAGATCACAAACCTGACTTATAGAAAGTTCTGCCTGTGCCATCCAGGACCTGCCTCGTCTTAGTCTATGACCCTTTACCATATCCATTGCTGCATGCGTCGGGTGATCCCTGTCTGCGGCAACTCTCAGGTACCATTTGGCCTGAAGGACCATATGCCTATCCGTCACTGTAGGTAGCGCCATGATATGCCTCATGCAGATAATTGGTGTGTCCTTTGTGCACCCCAGTATTAACCGCATGACAGCATTCTGTGTGCGCTCCAACCTTTCAATCTGGCTTTTTGATACTGTCAGCAGCCCCAAACCATACTCAATGACAGAAATTATTAACTGCTGAAAGAGCCTTACAGCATCCTCTGATCTGCCCCGGTTGCGGTTATAGCCCTCAATGCATTAAGTCCCCTACCAGCCTTCACCACCAAAGCGTCCACATGATCCTTAAAAGACAAACACCTGTCAAAGGTGATACCCAAGTACTTCAATTAACTCTCTCGACTAAGAGGACATCCATTCAACATAATACGTGCGACGTCTGCCTTGACGATCCGGTTATCCTGGTAGTACCACACAACTGATGCCTTGTCTGGGTTTATAATGGCCCCTGCCTCCCTGCACCACTCCGTCACCTTGTCTACCGCCACCTGTACGTCTTTCGCCAAACTGGCCTTGTCTCTGCCCTGTCTGTACACCAGCACATCATCTGCAAATGTCAAGATTCTACCCACACCTGGTGTCTCAATAGCTGCGATTTTGAGCCTATGGCAAACACTGACGATCTTCTGACAGAATTGACAGACGCTAGATTCTTTACGACTGTAGACATGGTTAAAGGTTATTGGCAGATTGCTGTAGACGAACAGAGTAGACATCTGACAGCTTTTGCCACACCTTGGGGACTTTACGAATGGTGCAAATTTCCATTTGGGCTTGTTAACGCCCCAGCCACAATCGTACGCATGACACGACTACTTCTAAGAGACATTCCTAACATAATTTGCTATATTGACGACATATGTGTTCACACAGAGACAATGACAGAACACATTGAGACATTAGACCAGACATTTGAACGGATCAGACAGCACGGACTGACAGTGAAGCCTGCAAAAGTAGACATAGCCTACCAGGAAATATCATTCTTGGGCTATAAAATATCCAACGGCTTTGTCACGACAGACGATAAAATTGTGTCCAAGATACTAAAACTCTCACTTCCGACTACTAAAAAAGAAGTCAGAAGTTTGCTGGGCCTAATCAATTACTATAGGCAATTTATTCCTGATTTTTTCGGAACTGACCGAGGTATTTACTAATTTACTAACAAAGGATAAACCTGAGAAAATTGTACACGATCAATGCCTAAAAATCGCATTTCATAAAGTGCTATCATGTTTTTCCGATAAGAATAAACATAATCTTATCCTTAAATTACCCGATATCCGTTTACCTTTCAGATTACGCACAGATGCTAGCTCCGTGGCGATTGGAGCAGTCCTGTTGCAGGAGTATAACAACATTCTCCACCCAATTTATTTTGTATCCAGGAAATTGAAGGCCCGAGAGCGGGCATGGTCCATTCCTCAATTGGAAGCCCTAGCTTTAGTAGTAGGTATCACCAAATTGTCTAGATTTCTTCTAGGACGCCATTTCATCGTAGAATTCGGACAGCAGCCCCTTACGGTGGATGAATTCAGGTGTGCCATCGAACCATATGATAGCGCCTTGGTCTCTGAAACTTCAAGATTATAGCTTTGAGGTTCGACATATCCCAGGCAGAACCAATTCAATTGCCGATCTTTTGTCACGTTGTCCGACCGACCCAGTGAGCACCAATGTCTGAGTGCAGTATGTAGAAATACACTCAGACCGACACAGCCATTTAGCAGTGAATAGTGTTTTTTTCATTCACGAAAAGCTGTGTAATGTCTACAATATTGTGATAGGGATTACTCCCGTTATATATAGTGTTCTTATTTTACTAGTTCATGTAATGATTGTCGTATAAATGTGCAGTATGTGGTAGAAAGCGAACTTTATTAACTGTATATATTAAGTACAAGAACAGTGTCACATTCGCACTTACCTGAAGCGAATTATCCAACGTGACAGTGATAACTTCGTGTTGAATCTTCCAGGAACATTTTAATGACGAGTGTGAAAGAAAAAACTGAACAGTGACGACTTTTCTACACCTCTGCAGTGAACCGAAATCTTTAATGTTCGACTGAAACATCTAACACATGAACATTCGATCGTAATCCAGAAGATTGTGTAACAACATTCAACACGAACTTTGAGAACAATATACCTTCCTTAAACTACATCAAACCGGAACAGGTGTGTTCTATAAGCTTTACCATCAGCTGAGTTTAGAGCTCGTGTGTACTTCCGGATTAATTAGAAATTTAGAACAAAAATAGCAGACAACATATAAAAGATTAAATAGTTTTGACGATTCTAAAATGTTTAGAATTCTATAAAATTGAATACACGAATTGTGTGTTTATTTATTTCTCTAATGTAATCTTAGAATCATATCTTGATTAACGTATTCATATTACCGACTTTTTCTCGTTAATATGAGGAAACGTCAAGCAATGACACTAAGAAAATTAAATAGTTATTGTAAATTATTGTGTTTCACTAATGTTAAAATTATTCCCCTTTCATTTATTGTTATGACATTTTCACACAAAGGGCCATAATTTGAAATGTATATGCTAATGTGTTGTGTGTAATATAACATGTTGTTGTTAAAGTGTTGACACCACAGGCAGGCATCTACTGGGCATGGCAGAGGGTTGCCAACATTGTATACCAACACAATAACTCCTGGCCAAGTAGGGACAGGGTTTGAGTGTTTTATACGACTTATATAAAGTCGTATTTCAGTCTCGCGAGATGGTTTTTGTTTCAAGAACCATATTATTATTTTTTTTCAAATTGCGTTGACGTAGATGCGTGAAGCTGGTGCTACTGATCCGACTGGGTGATAATACGATTGAGGTAACCAGCCATCGAGAGGGTGAAGCCTGATATGTGTTGAACCTGAAGCACCACATGTCTTTGTACCCAACTCCCAGTTCTTATATATTTCTATGCCATGTATGTAATTTTGATAACGTTGTGTATAACAATGGAAAGGTAGACTCTGACAAGGGTATACTATTAACCCAACAGGTACAGACATTATACATGAAAGACGACATCTTTCATGGAGTTACCGGGGGAGCGTGTCAGAGTCCGACAGGGGACAGCGATGCAGGGACATCGTTACGACCGCCAGGCGACTTAGCTCCCAGTAAGGGATGCAACCACTTCGTTGCGCCGCCAGGCGAATGAGTTACCGGCCTTCGAGATCGCTGGCTGACCAGCGGTCAGGCCGCCAACGCAAGACGCACGCTTGCCACGTGACGCCACGTCAGGCAGGAGGCAAGTTGCAAACCAGGTCCAGACAGCTCTGGGGACACGGTACAGGACGGACGTGTGATTGAGAGAAAGGCGTTGTATGGTTTCTGTATTGAAAGGCGAGTGTCTGGACATCTTGCGAGTCAGACTTGTGAACTGTATTGTGGATGTAAGTTGTAAAGTATCCATTATATATATTTGTGATCATCGTTCTGTATTTGATACGTTAATAAATCCATCGAACGATGTGTCGTTGAGTCTTACGTCAAATCACGTTGTAGTTGTATTGTCTCACACTTGTTAGGAAAGCGAGCCAAGTTTAAGACCCTGACACAGGGTTATGATTCGGTATCCATTAAGACTGGAGTGGTCCTTACCTGACTTTGGGAGTGGGACCAGGTAGCTATGCAGCCAATCGTGGGGTATTTCCACCGTATTGATGCTTAGGTTGAAACAAAGAGCCATCTCCCCCAAGTCCCCATCATTTATGTTCCTCATATGGAAGTACCTCACCCCATCTGGACCTGGCGCTGTGTCTTTAGCCCGTTTCAGTACCCGTCTAATGTCCTCCACTTTAATCTCACAGTCCTCCTTCCTAGTGACCCGTGACAAGGCTTCTCTGAAATTATCTCTAATAGCCCTATCTTGCTGATCCGTCTGTTTTAAAAATCGGGCAAGTAAAGCCTCACCTTTGTCCTTGTCAGTTGTCATAGGTCGATTGTTATCATCATAAACGGTGCCATGTGTACCAGGCATCACTTGTCTCTTCATCTGCCGGTGCAGCCTCTAGGATTTTCCCAATGTCACATCCCCACCGACATCATTGATAAACTGTTTCCACTTAATCCTCTGCTGCCTGGAGTTTGAAATCCTGCACCTTTACTTTTGTTATGCCTTTCAGCCTCTTCAAATTCTGTGTCCACTGAATTGGTTGCTCTACGCACCCTCTGCCAATTCCTTATGACCACCCTCTTTTTCCTCCATGAATTCACGACCTCTGGTGTCCACCATGGTGGTTGGGCAAAGAGTCTTCTTGTTGGCCTAGATCTTCCCTCTGATCTTAGGCGCCCCAAGAGCGAAGAGTTGCCGTGATCATAACTGAATGCCCTGCGAGCTCTTATAGCCCTAACTGTGCTGGACTTAGGTATCATCACAGAACAGGGGTGTTCTGTAGTTTTAGTTATATAAGTATGCATACGGGTATGCATTTGTGAATGTGATTCTATGAATGTGCGTGTGCACGTGTGCCTGTTTGTCTCATAACATAGTAAAATGCATTGTTTATGTTTACCACATTTATTTGGCAATGCTTTTTCCTTCCCCTATATGAATGTAACATGACCTATTGGTGAATGAAGGATGAGTGTCTGGAAGGGCAAATATAAGACGGGCCTGCGTCTAAATAGTGTGTGTGTGTGAGTGTGTGTGAGTGTGTGTGTGTGTATGTGTGTGTGTGTGGGGGGGGGGTGTCTATCTTGACAGGCGATATTGTGGTGCATTATGCTTCAAAAAGTGCGTTATAACTACAATACATGGCGCTTAAGACTACGGGTGGAGTTTAACTTCTCCATGGCACAAAGCTAGGGTTGACTTGTAGAGACCATGTGCTGCCCATGCAGCATGATCCCTCTTTCGGATTGATTTATTTTTTTCCAGAGGATAGGTAACAGCTATATGTCTAGAACAAGACAAGCTGCAGAAGCTGCTGGATTAGCAGAGAAATGCTCAACTGTCCACCTGTAGGAGTTTTTATTCCAGACCAGTTGCCGTCCAAGGCTTTGGGCCTTGTCTACCCTGCCATGATATTTAGTGGTAAAAACGCCGCCGGGGAGCAAGCACGGCAAGAGACTTCTGATCATCATAAAAGGTCGCCCTCGCTGAATGTTTCGGCCACTTTACCTTATTTACACTCTCAGGGTTCGGGATCGTCCATGTCATGACTGCTGGAGGTCTTTCTCGTGCCGTGTGTTGTTTTATTGAGATGTTTCCCTTGTCTTGTGAGGTTGTAATCTTCTGGAGAAATTTGTGTTGAGGTTCTTCTTCTTGAGAGACGGTGACTAACATTGCAGCCAGCGTTGAACCATTTACTGTGTATCCTTGTCCCACCATGCATTATGCTTGCTCCATAGCCAACTCGAGGCTTGCTCAGTTGTCTGGTCAAGTCTTTTAAGTGCCCTTTAGACAGAGCTGTTTCTCCAGGTGTTTTGCAGAGCAAGTAATAAGCACTCTTTCGCCTATCTCAACGGCAAATAGCCTGACAGTATATCCTTCTTGTTTCAGGCTTGCGACCATGTCAGTGTATTTCTTCATTTTCTAGGTGTGCTGCTCCTCGACTCGAACGGAACAGTCAGTTCGATTAGTACTAACTGTTGTGTCGATGAAGAGTACACTATACTGTTTGGTCATAACTGAAATTTCAAATTTTCCGCCGAGGATTTCCATGACCCTGCAGGTCTACTGTCAGCTCGCAGTCTTCAGCGCGCCAGAGGATGGATAGCAGGCTGTGGGAGCAGTCGACTCAGTTATTCGACTTGTGTCCATCTTTCATGAAGCGTATCCACCCGGCTTTGATAACAGTCCCCCCCCCCCCTGTTTTGTTTTGTTTGCCTAGAGTCTTGCTACATCCACTATGGCTGCCAGTTCGGTGAGAACCTTGTGGCGCCACGTGAATCGGCCTTTCCAAAGGGCCGTGCTGCATGCGGGCAGTACGTGATGTACGATCTGCGCCTTTTTAGTCTGCGTGTTGCTACACAAAAGCTTTGGAAGAATATGGAATAGAACAAGTCACCAGACTGCTGAATACATTATATGATACCGGAGATATATCTTCTGAATTATGTAATTCTGTATTTATTGCAATCCAAAAGAAATCATGACCTTGGAATGTGATCAAAATAGAACAATTAGTATAATGAGTCACATCACGAAGATTTTGCTACGAATTATCGTGCAAAGAGTGAGGAAGAAAATACAACCTTGAATATGGGAAGAACAATGTGGGTTTGTGGAAAGAAAGGGTACAGTAAATGTTGTGTATATGCTGCGATCAGATATTGAACGTTCTTTAGAAGTAAACAAAGATATGCATCTTTGCTTTATTGACTACACAAAGGCTTTCGATAGAGTAAGACATGTCAACATGGTAGATATGCTTGCAGATCTACAAATTGATGGGAAAGTCATTAGACTTATAAAAAACATATATTGGAAACAACAAGCTGCCATAAGGAGTGATAATGAAGTTGGACAATATCAGCCAATTAAGAGAGGTGTGAGACTGGGTTGTGTAATGTGTCCAGATCTGTTTTCCCTATACAGTGAAAATATTGTCAGAAATGTAGAAGATATAAATGGAATCAGCATTGGAGGACGAAACATCAATAACATCAGATATGCAGATGCTAAGGAATTGATTGCAGACAATGAGCAGGATCAGCAACAATTAGTAGATGCGGTTGTTACACACTGTGAACAACTGGGGTTAGAATTAAATTGCAAAATGAAACAGATTATGGTCGTCACTTCGAAGAATGAAATACCACAATGTAATATACAAGTAAATCGGCATATTCTTAACAAGTGAATCGGTACAATTATCTCGGAAAAGTCATAACATCTGATGGAAGATGCCTTGAAGAGATGTTAACAAGAATCGCCAAGGCGAAAGTAGCCTTTAGAAAGATGAAAAACATACTGACCAATAAAATGATGTCAATTTAAACGAGAAAAAAGAGTATTGAGGTGCTGCATTGAGCCTGTTCATTTGTATGGATGTAACACTTGGACAATGAGCAGTCAAGCTGAACACTGTCTAATGGCTGCAGAAATGTGGATTCTGAGGAGAATGCAAAGAATACCATCGGCAGACAGAAAAACCAATGACCAAGTACTACAGGAGACACATGAACATCGTAGATTGATTAGAGAAATTAGACGTAGACAGTCAAAGATTTTTGGACATGTTATGAGAAGAAATGGATTGGAGAACTTGGTGACAACTGGCAAGATCGAAGGGAACAGACCAAGAGGAAGACCGAGAGGAAACTACATGGATGGCTTCGCCATATGGCATGGTCGAGACAGGAACACTGAGCTGATCCATGACTCTGGTGATCAAGTGAAATGGCGAGTCATGACCGCCCACGCTTTCCGGCATGGCACATGATTGATTGATTGTTGCTACACAGGGGACATGTTGGGTCTTCGGATATACCCCATCTGACGAGATTAACAGCTGATGGTAGGAGGTCATAAAGTGACATGATCAAGAAGCTTATTCTCAACGGCGGCAAGCGCCATATTATCGTTCCAAGAGAGGGACGTATGTAGAGTTCCATCCCATGACACCCACTGCTCTTGCTGCGGCTGCTGCACCGTTGCCTGCACTCGCTGGTCGTCTTCGCCTTCACAAATCTCTTGGACCACCATATCTCTGCGCTACCTCGCCGGCGCATTTGACCACCATTGCGTGTTGTTTTGGTAGCCAAAGCGGCGTTTATTGGACTGGGTGTGTCACATAACTTCCTTTAGTTGAATTTTTCACCTCGCCAGTCTTCCATTTCCTTCCCGTTCTGAGCTCCGGCTGGAAGCCGCTCACTGTTTCATCTTGGGAATCGTGCAACATCATCACCAGGCTGGCTTTTCGACTTTGCATTCTTCGTCAGCAGACTTGAACAGGAGCACGAGTTTGGACTTCTTTGTTTACAACGCTACTTCGGACAGTCCCTGTGGCACTACCAGTTGTTTCCTTGTGATGTTGCTGACCTTCTTCTCTAACGCCTCTGCCATGCTCATTCACACGTCACAGATGAGTAAGTGTCATAGAAGTTTCGGGATCAGTACGAACTGGAGGCACCAGGTCTTGAATTGCCCAATACGTTTGCTCTTAGCGATGGCTTCCAGCCTTTTGCTGTTTTCTCACGTAAGTGTTGTATTGCTTTCTTGTCTGTCAGCGAGGAATCTTACACTTGGCCGAGACTCTTGGTGAGTTCTTCCACTACCGTACGGGTCGCCAGGTTGGCCACCTTGAATGCAATTACCGCCACCTTGCCCTTCAAGATCGACAGGCTTCTTGACTTCCTTGGTTTAAAGCTCATCCTACACCAGTCGATCAGTTGATAAAGCATCTGGAGCATGCGGTGAGCATGACTCTTATCTTGCGTCAGGATTGTCGAGTCGTCTATGAAGGCCGTGAGTGGCGACATCATACATTCATATTTGAGTCTTGGTCCTTGGGCGTACCCGGATGCGTGTACTCGGATCATCCAAAACGATCTGCATGCCCATGACAAATAGTATCGGCAAAATCGTACAATCCATCGCTATACCATCTTGGAGGTTAATCTATCTGGTCGTGAACGTCGAGGTAAAGAAGCGGAGTGTGGCCCCAAAGAAATACTGCGTAAGCATCGATGAGATCTCATCAGGCAAGTGGAGCATCCTGAAGCTCTTCCACAGCATCCGATAGGGCACTGACCTGTAGGAGTTAGGCAGCTCCAATCATACCACGTGAAGGTTTGACTTTTCACTATTCCCTCTCTGGATAGCTTCCCAGATCATGGTAGCATATTCTGCACATCCTGGGACTCTCGGTATACCTCCTTGTTGAACCGCCTTGTCTACACAGCTGCTCGCCATTAAGCATGTCGTGATTCTACTAGCCATGAATGAGAAAAATATATAAGTGTGGTACTTTCATTGTATATGAGTGTTGTTCTTATACTGTATATGAGTGTGGTACTTTCACTGTATACTAGCGTGAAACATTATTGTATAATAGTGTCGTACTTTCACAGTATGTTTTACTTTTACTGTATTTGAAGGTGGCAGGTTCACTGTATATGAGTGTTGAACATTCACGGTTTATGAGTGCTGCTTGCTGTTTCTTGAATCTGGTGCTCGAGCGGAGTCACCAATTAACCAGTAAATGATCCCTCTCCACACCAAGAGGCCTTTTGTCTATATTGTGAAGCTAGCGCAATTTGTGTTTATAGAAAATTCGAATGTCGTGGGTAATGTAGTAAGTGTCACCCCAGGCGCATTTATTCCCCCCTGCCATTAAAATACATTTTAAAAAAATCATTCCCAGAGTTCAAATAAGATTGGGGCGACCACTCTCTAGCCCCTTCACTACCTTCATTCACACTGGTTGATGCCAACAAATCGCATTTTCATTCCTTGTTTTTTCTTGCAGTTTGCGTGGACCATAAGAGGACGTGTCATTCACAGGGCAGTAGTGGATTTGGACTCAAATAAGGCAAAAAGAACAGAAACTGTAGCTGTAATGTTTCAAACAATGGAACAGTATTCACCGAATGTGGCAAATAATTTGCCCAGTGGCATAATCGGAGGCTTTGTGGCCATGCATGGCATCTACAGAACATACTGGCAGTATTCACATACATGTCAAATATCCTCTACTATTTATAAAACATTAGTGTCAAAATCGATAGGTTATCTGTAGCACATGAACATCAAAAACGTTAAATTATATCTAACATAGGAATGCTTAACACTATACAATCTCTAACACACGAATGTCAAACACACTATATTATTTCTAACACACGAACGTCAAACACTCTCTACTATCTCTAACACCTATTGTCAAAAACGATATGTTATCGTAACACATGAAAATCAAACGATCTATACTAACTCTAGCACACGCATGTCAAACACTGTGTATTATCTTTAATACACGAACGTCAAACACTCTCTACTATCTCTAACACATGGTGTCAAAAACGATATGTTATCCCTAGCATACGGACGTCAGACACGTTATATTATATCTAACACAGGAATGAGTAACACTATACAATCTCTAACACACGATTGTCAAACACGCTATATTATCTTTACCACCTAATGGCACACACTCTATTTTATCTCTAACACACGAATGTCAAACACTCAGTACTATCTCTAACACACGATTGCCTAACACTCTGTATTATCTCTAACACACGAATGTCAAATAGTCTATTTTATATCTAACACCTAATGTCAAACACTACGCAATTTCTAACACACGAATCTCATCTTATCTCATCTCATCATGTTCCTCTTGTACCTTGCGGTGTCGAGGTGAAGTATAAACATCGTGAGAGTGGCCGATTATGGGCTTCATAAATTGATATTCCTATGGATTCTGCTGTTCCCTCCGTCCAACGTTTACGTGGTCGGCCTCTTCCTCTGCTTCCATCTGGTCTGTACATCATTGCTTGTTGTGGTATGCTGTTAGTTGGTAACCTACTCGCATGGCCAAACCATTTGACTTGCTGCTTTCTAATTAAATCTAGTGCAGCTTTAACCCCCACTTTAGTCCTGATTTCTTCATTTCTGATCTTATCGCTTCTCGATACGTTGAGTATTCTTCTCAGGAACTTCATTTCTGTTGTTGTGATTTTTCTTTTCTCATTTTCTGTCATTGTCCAGGTTTGGCATTTGTAGCTTAGAGTTGGTAGGAAGATTATGTTGTAAAGTGCTTTCTTAGTAGTTATTGATACATGTTTGTTCTTTAGTATTGGTGCCACTTGTCCAATGCGTTGGTTTGCCTTATTGCATCTATGTTCTCTCATCTTCTGATCTGCCATTTGATGATATTGTTCTTCCTAGGTGTCAATCATTCTATATTATCTCAAGCACCGAATGTCAAACACTATATACAATCTCTAAAACACGAATGCCAACAACCCTATACTATCTCACTATACAGTCTATACCATCTCAAACATACAAATGTCAAACACTCTATACTATCTGCAAAAACAAGGGTATCAAACACTCTATACTATTCAAAACACATAATGTCAAGCAGTATATACTATCTACAGAAGGAACATATTTAGAACCCAGATGTGGAAAGAATGAGATTGCGGGGGATCGGCAGGGGTTCTGGAAGAATCTCAAAACTGAGAGGGAAGACCAGCAGAACTTTTAATCAGATAGCGGTGGGAACGATTAGTAGTATGACTCTTCGCTGGCTGTTGAACGAGAGGTCGGAGCACGTATGGGAATGTCCTGAGTGCAGTGATGTCGGTTCTTAACTCAACTCAACTCAACTCAAATCATACTATCTACAGGAATGAAAGTTGAATTCCTTCCATATGGGATGTCTGAGACGTATGCTATGCATATCATGGAAAGACCACATAACAAACAGACACTTGCTTGAAAGAGCAGATATTACCACAGCGCACTCCCTCCTCAAGCAGAGACGCCTCCGGTGGCAGGGCCACGTATCTCAAATGGAGGATGAACGTATTCCCAAAGATCTCCTATACGGAGAACTAGCCACAGGAAAGAGACCAACCGGAAGGTCCCAATTGCGATATAGGGATGTGTGTAAACAAGATATGAAAACCCTTGGAATAGATCCAGACACGTGGGAAAGAGTTGGAACAGACAGATGTTCTTGGAGAAGAGATTTACGAAATGGACTGGTGCTCTTTGAGCGCAATCTGATCCAACAAACTGAGGATAGGTGACACAAGCTCAAAACGCAGTAACTTACTGCGGGACCTGCCTCGTCTTACAGATGCGGAAACTGTGACAGAGATTGTCACTCTCGCATCGGACTATACAGTCACCAGCGGTGCTGTCAGGTATATCCCCAGCGACACAACTCTACAGTCCTTCAGGACTGAAAGAGGCCTACTACTGTATACTATCTCTAACACACGAATGTAAAACACTCTGTATTTTATCTAACAATTAATGCCACACAGTCTATGTTATCTATAACACACGGATGTCAACACTCTATATTATCTGTAACACACGAATGTCTGAAACTCCACACTATCTCTAACCTACGCATGTCAAATACTCTATATTATTTCTAACACAAGAATGCCGAACACTCTATACTATCTCTAGCACATGAATGACAAGCACTATATAATATCTCTAACACGGCTTCCGGTCCCCAACATGGCGGTTAGGCATTGAACCGTTAAGGCATGTAGCGTGTTTATGTTTGTGGCTACGGTTTGAAATCACACTTTCCTCATGCTGGACTTGTAGCACATGGTTCCGTCGCCCTGCTATTGAGTGAGTGCCTCTGCGACAATGTGAGCTGTGAAATTCGCGTTGACACACAAATTATCAATACAGAATATTACAACATCACCCATCGTAGGTTAATATTTAATTTCAAATCCCGAAATAACCAAATACATCAATTTGATTATTGATCATTGGATTTAGGAGGCCTGGTGTTCCTTGCCAGTGAGAAGTTCTGATTGTTTCGGGTCCACATCGATTGACGGACGTCAGTCGCGGCGATTGGGCAATCTTGAGCATAACCTACGATGGGTGACGTTGTAATATTCTGTTATGATAATTTGGCTGTGTGTCCAACACGTCCCTACCTCACTTCTGTATTGACTGTGAACATATCTGATATACCTTCTTGTGCTCTTACTGCACTTCGGCTCGAGTGGTACATGGCTATGATGTTTTCTAACAGTTGCCCTTGTATCCTATAGTCTTCAAGGATGGTCCATAATTTGTGTCTGTCTACTCTATCGAAAGCATTTTCCTGATCTACACACACAATATTCTGCTGGTCACTATATTCGATAGTTTTTTCACATATTTGTCTAAGTTTAAATAATGCATCAGTGCAACTGTTACCTTTCTGAAAACCAAATTGCACTTTGCTTAACGGTAGTTAACTATGGGTCTAGCTTTTTGTTGCAATAGTTTTGCATACATTTTCCCTATATGGCTCAGGAGTGATATACCTGTTTGTTTCGCACTCTCTCATATTGCCTCTATTTTTCCACATTGGTACTATTATTACCTGTTGCCAATCATCTGGGACTTTTCTTTCTTCCCATGCTATGTTAAAAAGTCTTGTTAGCCATTTAACTCCTGTTTCCCCACAGGCCTGAATATCTTCTGTGGTTATTCCATCTGGACCTGGTGATTTGTTTTTAGGACTTTTCTGTATAACTGATTTAACTTCTGCTGGTATGAAATTTGGTTCTTGCTCTCCCTGGCTTTTAGGCACAAAAGTGAGGTTTTCTATGTTATGTGTGGGGTTAAGTAGTTCTTGAAAGTATTCTGAGCAATCTATACTATCTTGAAAACACGGATGTCAACCAATGTATGCTATCTCTTGTACATGCTTATGTCAGCGCCATCCCAAATACAGAAACAGCCACATACGTCTTGATATGTTCAACATGCACTCTACAACAATCAATCACTTGGTGTCATTGACCCCCAGGCTTTCATTTCAATAGCATATACAATACAACAAGTAGGGCAGATAGAGCTGGTAAAGATACAGCAATAATTATATACTCTGTATCCTAGACCTCGCCCAGTTGAGTAGGCCTGTGTCAAGTGTAGTGCGTAGGATGTTAATGTGTTTATGTTCTACAAAGTCTCAACTGAGTTAGTGTTTCTCTTCATGTTACCGCGTAACGCTGCTGTGGTGATCTTTCCTGATTGATAAAAATAAACTGCTAAATCTGCCTAAAATGTAATCCGTCTTTGTTTTCATTTATGTCTTCATTGTTTCATTTATTCCTCCATCGATTTATTTATTAATGTATTGATTCTTTCACCCCTTCACTCCTTTATACATTTAATAATACATTTATTCCTTCATTGATTCATTCATTCCTCCATTGAAGACAAGCCGAAGACATTCTTCAACAGCTGTTTCATTAGTGGACTTAGTACCTGGCGAGGAGTAGGTACAAATGCTATCATATTTATGTACGTCCTTTTCAGTTTGCATCCAACTAGACAGAAAATGCAGACAAGAAAATATGTCATGTACACATATGGATCGATTGTTCGACGCATGAGAAGTTCATGTGCACTTCTGGCTCAGGCGGGAGGGAGAAATGCGAATGAAGGTGCTTTTGTTTTGACCACAAGTAGTCTGACTATGAAAGTCATGACAGTAAGTAAAGCAATAACATAGCTCTAGACACAGACCGTCACGCGGGCATCTCTCCTTAGTGACTCAATGAGTATGCTCGGGAAAATAACGATGGGACTGGCTCGTTGACAGTGGTTGTTGTCTCTGGAGAGGTCGAGGCTGGCAAAAATGTGTTTCAGTTTCGTGCCAAGGCATGCTGATGTACAAATAAATGAGCACGAGCACAATGACAGGTTTGCATGAAAGCTACTGTGGAGGGCGGTCGAGCCATCGACTAGGCTCATGTACTTAATACTCATCGACAGTGGTTCTCAGCCTGTGGGGAATTTCCCCCCCCCCCAGGGGCGAATTTTGGGGTGTCCAGGAGGGGGAGGGGGGGAGATGAAGATTATTTCAAGATTGCGTTAATACAAGAACCGATTACTTGATCTTGTTTTTCCCTTCATACTTTACGGTTCTCTACGTCTCACCCTTCTAAATTTCATTTTATAAAGTAAGTAGACCCACAAATCACGTTTTATGTAGACGTCGAGACTTGTTTTAGTATGCGCTTCCATTATTACCTATACTGTGTAGGGGCGGAAGGGGGAAATTTTTAGGTAGGAAATACGAATGGGGGGGGGGGGGGGGGGAATGACGGCATGAGCCAAATTTTTAGTTAGGAAATACGAAAAAGGAGTCTAGACTTATTTTAGTATGCGCTTCCATTATTACCTATACTGTGTAGGGGCGGGAGGGCGGAATTTTTAGGTAGGAAATACGAATTGGGGGGGGGGGGGGTGACGTTCTGAAAATATGGCGAAAGGGGGTCAAGGGCCACAAAAGGTTGAGAACCACTGCTCTACGAGTAGTAAGACGTTTGCCAGAACCAATTGATGACTGTGAATCTACAACTATGGTCAAACTGCGAGACCGTTAAGTTAAAAGATGTGTGGCAAAACATTAACACTACGCAGGAAGCCAAAGAAGATTAAGAAACCAACACAGAACTAGCGCCAGGAGCCGTTACACGCTGCAGAATTTACTGAGGTAGGAAAAGGGAAAAAAGGGGGGGGGGGGGTATCCAAGCACGTCTGGACTGAATGGATCTTTGTGCGATGAGGATAATCTGTTGACTAGTTAATTTCATTGATTCATTTTTGTTTTGTTTCGTATTATTTATTCATTCCATCATTAATGTATTCTTTCAATGATATAACCATTGTTCCCTCTATTTATTAATTACTTCGTTAACTGATTAATTCATTCGTTTACTGCGTTATTTATTCTTTCATTGATTCCATAATTCTGTCATCAAAGCATTCATCCCTTCACTGCATTATTTATTCCTTTAGTAAGTCTTTAAATCCTCCATTGATTAACTAATTCGATCAGTGATTAATTCCGTAGCTCACTGCTTTCTTAAATCCTTAATTGATTCGTTTATTCCTACATTGATTCATTCATTCCTTTACAGCATCATTTATTTCTTCATTGAGTTTATAATTCCATTCATTGATTTATTCTTTTCACCATTGGTAGATTCCATCCTCAAATGACTAATTAAGTTGTTCGCTGATTAATTCATTCGTTTGCTGCTGCATTCGTTCAGTGCATTATTTAATCTCTAATTGAGTCTTTGACCCCTCCATTGATTAATTAATTTGCTCGGAGATTAATACAATAGTTCACTGCTTACTTAATTCCTACACACACACACACACACACACACACACACACACACACACATGTATATATCTATATCTATCTATATATATATATATATATATATATATATATATATATATATAATATATATATATATATATATATAGTAGCATATCCATTGCAAAACCTCGCTACCATAACAACCTTCCGGTAAACCTCTCGATCATAAGCAAGATGTCCCGCATCTGATAC
Source organism: Cepaea nemoralis (assembly GCA_014155875.1). NCBI lineage: Eukaryota > Metazoa > Mollusca > Gastropoda > Stylommatophora > Helicidae > Cepaea > Cepaea nemoralis. The sequence goes on from JACEFZ010019792.1 coordinate 1,225,848, forward strand.
ACCCGTCTGGAGATCATCAGCCACATCCTGCTCCCATAATCTCTTTGACCTTTCTCTTCCTCTCTTCCCAGTCATACACCCCTCCATTATTGATCACTCCAAACTTACGTGACGTTTCAAGTGACCAAATATTTAAATTTTCGTTGTTTTAGAGTCTTTAATAGCCAACCTTCTTCAATATTCAGCTCTTGAATTATGGATGCATTTGTTCTTTTCTTTATCCAAAAATATTCTTAGAACTCGACTATAACATTTATATTCAAAGGCATTTTTGCGCTGTTCAGCTTGTTTAGTAAGTGTCCAGGTCTCACTGGAGTATTTTGCGATGGGAAAGATGCATGCTCTTAAAAATCTGATTTTTGTAGTTCTACCTGTCTCTTTCCACAATTTATTCAGTTGTTTTAGTCTTTGAATAGTAATAGCTATTCGTCTTTTTAATTATTTCACAGTGTCATCATTGTTGGCAATCAATTATCCAAGATATTCTAAATTTTCCATAACCTCCAATTATTCCTCATTAACATATATTTCTTTCTCCATAATAGTTTTTCTGTGTGCATTTCTTTGATTTTGCTATGTTAACACATAAGTTGTGATTTTTACTATTCATTTGGGATGAGGTTATTAGGGTTTTTATACCATTCTGTGTAGTGGATAGCAATACTGTATCATCAGCATACCGTATTTCTATCATTATATTTCGGCGTACATGTTAAACAAATAGGGGAACATCACACAGCCCTGGCGGACTCCATGCTTGATGTCAAACCAGTCTGATGTCTCGCCATTCATTTTAACCGTTGCTTGTTGGTCTACATTGAGATTTGTTTATGAGTTGTATTACATGTGATGGAAAGCCCATATTCCTCATGGTTTCTCAAAGTTTCTGATGTTGTACACAGTCAAATGCCTTTGAATAACCCACAGAACATGAGAATAGATTTACACTAAATTCTTTGCATTTCTCTATTTTTTAACGTATGTAGAGTATGGGATTGCTTGTTCCTCTTCCTTGTCTAAATCCAACTTGAGCCACGTTAATAAAACAGATGTCAATTGCAACGAGAAAATGTGTGGAGGTGCTACATAATATCTGCAATTGTGTACGGATGTGAAGCGTGGACAATGAGTAGACAAGCTGAGAAACATCTGATGGCTTTGGATGTATGTCAAGTGTAGAAAATGCAAACAATACCTAGGGCAGACAGAAAAATCAATGTCTAAGATCTACAAAAACAAATTAAAATCGTACACTGATTAGAGAAATTAGACGTAGACGGTCACAAGATTTGTTCACGTTATGGAAAGTTCATTTATTTCCAGTAAATCAGTTGTTTCATCTGGAGTAAAGAATTCTAACTTTTCCGAATCTGTTCTTTCAAGGCTTCCTTCATTGGATATTCTGTCCATGTAGATATTAAATAGCTGAGAAGAGAGCACACATCACTGTGACAGTCCTTTATTGACTGGTAACATATCGGATATACCTTCCTTCTTGTGTTCTTACAAGCACTTCAGAGTAGTGCATGGCTATTATGTTTTCTTGCATTGTCCTTGTATCTCATAGTATTTAAGGATGGCCCATAATTTGTGTCTGTCTACTCTAACGAAAGCCTTTTCCTGATCTACAAACACAATATTCTGCTGGATTCGATATTTTTTTTTGTCCACATCTTTGTCTAAGTGTTTTTGTCTAGGCGATTGTATGTTTCGTAGAGGACTTTTGTGGTGACTTTCTGGCGGCGGCATTATGCACAGTGGGCCTGAGCGAGCCGTTGTTTGCAAAGCTTCCTGTCTTTTACACTTTTCGCATGGAACATTTTATGTGCTATTCACTAGCACGGGAACGGAGCATAATGGGGACGACCCTTTGCTGTGATGTTGGAACCTCGATTAACAACTAACTACTGATGAGTGCATCAATGCAACTTTAACCTTTCCGAACATCGAATGGTACTTTGTTATATTGTTGTTCAAATATAGATCTAGCCCGTTGCTCCAATAGTTTTGAATACTATTTCGATATATAGCTCAGGAGAATATGTTTCGCACTCTCTTGTATTGCCTTTCTTTGTATATATATATATATATATATATATATATATATATATATATATATATATATATATATATATATATATATATATATATATATATATATATATATAGTGGTTTGAATCGCGTCGGTAACTTACTGGGTATGTGAGCCCGCTGCTCAGAAACCAATGGCAAACTACTGAGCGTAATCTTACCAAGAAATCAACAATCAGCTGAAAGATGCTGATGTTGACAGCTATGTCCTTTAAAGGATACGCAAAACACACACACACACACACACACACACACACACACACACACACATATATATATATATATATATATATATATATATATATAGAGAGAGAGAGAGAGAGAGAGAGAGACTAAGAGAGAGAGAGAGAGAGAGAGAGAGAGATAAACAGAGAGAGAGAGACAGAGCGAGAGATAGAGAGAGAATGAGAGAGAATGAGAGAAAGGTATAGAAAGTGAATGTGCGTGAGAGAGAGAGAGAGAGAGAGAGAGAGAGAGAGAGAGAGAGAGAGAGAGAGAGAGAGAGAGAGAGAGAGAGAGAAAGAGAAAGAGAGAGAGAGAGATGAATTTTATTTTCCTTCACATCACGTTGCGGCTAATTATGGCTTCAATCAAGGAGTCGCAGTGTGATGTCTATAACCTCTTCTGAGCGAATACATGAATGATCGAATTAATTGATAAATGAATGAATTAAGGAACCAATGAAGGAATTATAGAAGCAGTGAATAATTGAATTAATCTGCGAACAAATAAATTAATCAATAGAAGATCGAATGTGTCAATTTCGGAAAGAATGAATCTCCAGTAGAATGAATGAATCATTGAAGGAATGAAGGAAGTAACCCTGAGTTAACGGAGGAATAAATGAATCAGCGAAGGAGTGAATCAATCAATGCATGAATAATTGAAGCGGTGGAGTAATAAATGAATCAATAAAGAAATGCACGAAAACAAAGTCGGTGTAAATTTGAGGCAGATTTAACAGTTTATTTTAATCAATCAGAAACGATCATAACAGCAGCGTTGTGTGGTAACATAAAGGGAAACAATACCCTATCCGAGACATTGTAGAACATAAGCACATTAACAGCCTACTTTCTACACTTCACACGTGCCCCTATCATCTGCTCAAGGTCTAGGATATAGAGTGTGTAATCATTGTTGTTGCTCAGAAAGCAATGGCAAACTACTGAGTGTAATCTTGCCAAGATCATCAACAACAATTGAAAAATGCTGGTGTTGACTGCAACGCTGTGTAAAGGATATGCAACTTATAAAAATAAATAAAAAAGATCATTGTTTTATCTACAAGGGCAGGTCAATAAGTAAGTCACACAGTTATGTGGGATGGCAGGTAAATGCAGTTGGTGTTTTCTACAGATGTTATTAGGTGACAGCAACATCGAACTTTATATTTCCGTTCGTCAGGTGGCGCTAGGTGTCTCATACGCATGCACAGTGTATAAACAAAATGGCGACTGTACTTACATAGTGTACAACCAAAGAGCAAAGTGCTGTAGTGCATTTTTTGGGATTGTCAAGGATTGCTTTTAACCAATTCCAAGAAGAAAGGTGACAATGTCAATTATGAATTGTACTGTGAAGTTATATCGATGCTTCATGATGTAATTCGAAGGAAACGTCCAGGACTGCTGACTATTGGAGTGTTGCTTCTTCATGACAACGCCAGACTACATACAGCGTCATTAACTCAGGAGAAAATTAACAAACTAAGGTGGGAAGTTATGGAACATCCACCTTACAGCCCCGACTTAGCCCCTAGCGATTTCCACCTGTTTGGTCCACTTAAAATCCACCTTGGCGGGAGAGATTTCGCGAATGACGCCAAAGTTGAATGATAAGTGATAAAGTAACACGCGGGTCTCTGCAGCCGGTTTGGCAGGACTGATAAAACGATGGGATAAGTTCATCAATATTGGTGAAAATTATGTTGAGAAATAAAGGAACAATGTATGTATACACATAAACTTGTTTCAAGTTGTTATCATATTTAATTATTTTCCTACAGCCATTTGTGACTTACTTATTGACTTCCTTTCGTAGTTGTTTTATTGTATGTGTATTTGAAAGGCCAGAGTGGTTAAAGTCATGCGAACGCGGTTCGTGTGCCGCTTATCATGCGACCGATTTGTGCAGCAGACCGTGTCGCGTTGTGTTATAACGTGTTGGTATGGGAGCCAGTCGTTCAGAAATCTATGGCAAACTACTGAACGTAAAATTTGCCTAGTACATCAACGGCAGCTGAAAAATGCTGGTGTTGACTGCAACGTCCTGCAAGGGATATGCAATATTTAACTACCAAAAAAAAAGAAATTGAAAGGCAAGCATGGAGGGAATCGAGTGCCAATGTTAACCATTCATTTATTCATTCATTCATTCATTCATTCATTCATTCAGTAGCATACCCTTTGAAGAACCTCTCTCCCATAACAACCTTCCGCAAAACGTATCGATCACAAGCAAGTTGTCCCACGTCCGATACACCCATCTGGATATCATCCGCCACATCCTGCATTCATCTACTCCTTGGCCTTCCTCTTCCTATCTTCCCGGGCATATACCCCTCCATTATGGTACTCGCCACGTTTCATGACGTTTCACGTGACCAAAATGTGTCTATTGTCTTTGTTTTATCATCGTTAATAGCCAACCCTCTTCAATATTCAGCTCTTGAAGTATGGATGCATGTATTCTATTCTTTACCTAAGATATTCTTTGAACCCGTCTGTAACATTCATACTCAAAGGAATGTATGCGCAGTTCAGCTTGTTTAGTATGTGTCCAGGTCTCACAGGCGTATGTTGCAATGGGAAAGATGCATGCTCTTAAACATCTAATTTATGTTCTTCTGCCTGTCCCACTCCGTAATTTACTCAGTTGTTTTAGTCTTTGAAGACTCACTTATTGTTATAGAGTGCATGTTGAACATTTCAAGATTGCTATTGTTGTTTCTGTATTTGGGATGGCACATGTTTAAGAAAGTACAACAGGTAATACATTTTTTTTTTGACATTCGTGTTTTCAAGATAGTATAGATTGTTGTACATGCTCGGGGTAGAGATATTAATGATGCGGATGGAGTGTGTTAGGCATAATATAGATTGGCTGACATTCATATGTTATAGATAATATATATTGTTTGACATTCATGAGTTAAAGATAATATAGTTTCTTTCATCTGCTTTTTTTTTCTTCATTCGTACGTTAAGGCTTATATATATATATTGATGACATTAGGTGTACGAGAAAATATAGATTGTCTGACATAGGTGTTAGAGATAATATAATTTGTTGGACATTAGGTGGTAGAGATAATATAGATTGTTGGACATTAGGTGGTAGAGATAATATAGATTGTTGGACATTAGGTGGTAGAGATAATATAGATTGTTGGACATTAGGTCTTAGAGATAATATAGGGACGCAGAGGTGTTTCCAAGGCACCAGGGTCGGGTTATATACTGGCCAAGACCTATTGACGCGTCCTCGTCGAGCGTCCTGGGTAACAGGTCCCTTTGGGGTCCTGGCTAAAGTCAGTAGGATCGCCGATTCCTCCGAAGTCGGAGAGTGTCTGCCTGTACGGCGAGGAACCACCAGTCTGCACACCAATAAGCCAGACATGGGACAACGGATACTCACGCAAAACTCAGGTCCTGTTTGAAATCACACTGATGTTGGACAACAGGATGCCTTCATCCGACATACAGGACTTCGCGTTAGAGCTCAAGCCAACGAACACAAGCAAGCAAGCAAGCAGAGATAATATACATTGTTTGACAATAGGTTTTAGAGATAATATAAACTGTTTGACATTAGGGGTTAGAGATAATATATATTGTTTGACATTAGGTTTTACAGATAATATAGATTGTTTGACATTAGGTGTTAGAGACACCATATATTGTTTGACATTAGGTACTGAGATAATATAGAATGTTGAAGATTAATAACAATGATTGTTTGAGATTCATCATATACAATGCCTATAAACGTGGGCGATCATGTTCCTCATCTTACACGATGACCAGAGCAGTGGATCAGCTCCCTGTTAATGTCTCGACCATGCCACGCGGCCAAACCGTTCATATATTTACTTCTCTGCTTTCCCTTGGTTCTTTTCCCACCAGTTGTGCCAGTTGTCACCAAGTTCTCTAGTTTATTTCTTCTCATAAATTGCACTTCTCTGCCCGATGCCGTTGGTACAATGTGGGGCTGACGGGTTTGGTGAGCTCAGTCCAACAGTCGGCGCTAACAGATAGCAAGTTGTACCGTCAATATATGCGATCTATGTAAACGCACATTTACATGCATACATTCATACAGAAATAAAGCCATTCAGATAGACACGCATACACACATGCATTAACATAGATACACAAACGAGAGGGAAGAATATAGAGTACGATCTTTATTGTGGCACATTATAATCCGATTTGTGGTCTTCCAGTGAGTAGACGAGTGATGAATAACACTGGACTACCAGGGAATGAAAGAATGAATAAATGGAGGAATGGGTAATTCAGTGAAGGAATGAAAGGGTGACTGAAATAATGAATGAATCAATTAAGGAATGAAGTAAGACAAAGACAGTTTAAACTTTATTATGATCTAAATAATTCATTTTAATCAATTAGAAACGATAATCACCACAGTTTGTTTTGTGAGGTAACATAAAGACGGACACTATTTTAGTGCATAAGCACAACATCTCTCTACTTGCTACACCTCAAACAAGCCACTAGGATCTGAGCAAGGACTAGAAAACACATTTTGTATTCGCTGTTTTATTTTTCTTCTATGGTTGGTTAAGTATTGTTTCTATACACGTGATTGCTCTGACTGTAAGACATTACATGCCATAATATATGTTCCTATGTAAAATATAGTTTGTGTAACTTTCGTATGGTAGATATTGCATAAATTGGTTAACATTGGTGTATTAGAGATAATATAGACTATTTGACTTGGCTGTGTTAGAGATCATATGTATATATATGATGTGACATGCGTTTGCAACATTTAATTTAGATCGTCGAGTGAAGCCTGAAAGTATGTTTGCGTTACATATATGGTCGGGTAAATTCTGACTACGACAAATCAGTCCAAATGTTGTGCTGTTCAGAGTGACATCGCCATTACTATATGCCCGAGAAATGCAGACACCAGGGCCGTCTTTAGGATCCATTATATAAATTCTCTCTGCGCCGTCCTCATGGCATCTACCGAATTAGTCCACACAACCTGGAGGGAAAAACATAGAAAACAATAATAATGTATGACCATCATTCAACCAAGCGATAGTGAAGTGGTTAACGTAAGTTATCTGCCTGCATTCAGTCTTGTGTTCGAATCTCTAGCATAGATGTTTTCTTTATTATTGACATGTGATCCCCTGTCGATTCTGCGAAACTGGTGCCAGGGAATTTGTTAGGAAGCAATCAGGCCAGTGTGATATCGATAAGATCCGATAACTGAGTTGATTTAATTTTACGAAGCAAAATATACACAATGCATTTGTAATAATACCTATATGACACGTGTCAGCTAAAAGTAGAAAAGTCATATTAGTAAAAGTACAACGCTCATATACAGAGAAAGTGCAACACTCATATAAGGTAAAGTACAACATTTATATACAGGGAAAATATAACGAACACATTCACTGAAAGTGCAACACTCATATATAAGGAACGTTCAACATTCATATACATGGAATGTACAACACTCGTATACAGTAAAAATTCTACACTCACATACAAGGAAAGTACAACACTCATATACAATGAAGGTGCTACATTCATATAAATGGAAAGTACAGCATTCAAATACAGTAAAAGTGCTTCACTCATATACTGGGAAGGTACAACACTCATATATAGTGAAAGAACTGCACTGATATACAGTGAACGTACAATACTCATATATAGTGAAGACATAACACTCAACTACAGTAACATTAAAACAAGCATAGGCATTCACAATACAACACACATACAACGTAAACATCCAACACTCATGTCAGTGAATTTGTATAAGATCTTGCATTGCCGTAACAGGACGTAGCAGTCAAAAATAATCATTCGTGATTCCTGGGACAGTTTACGTTCAGTAGTTTGTCATTGTTTTCTGAACGACAGGCACCCATACCCTTTCATTAAAAAAAAAAAATAGCTGTGTTTCGAACGCGGGTATGTGGTATTATAAACTGCGTCCATGACTTCTTCGCCACGGAGCTCTTAAATGAATGTATAACACTGGTAGAAGGCAGTCAATAGTAAAACTAACTCTACAAAACAAATATTATATCAAAGTGCAACACTCATATAATATCAGCTTACACCATTTATACAAGTGAATGTCCAATATTCAAAGAAAGTCACTTTCTACTCATAAAAATAAAACGTGCATCACGAATATAAAGCAAAAGTGCAACACTCGTACAAAGTAAAAGTACAACACTCACATAAAACAAAGTTCAACAAAAGAATAACACTCTCATACAGTGAAAAGCCAGCATACATATTTGTTGAAAGTACAGCACACATATAACACGAATGAATAACATAAACATACAGTGAAAGTACACAAATTATTATTAAAATAAAAACCTATATTACACATATAAAGGACAAGTGCACCACTCGTATAATTTAAGAGAAATGCAGCCATACAATGTTAAAGTGCAATACTGGTATACAGTGAAAGTACAACTCTTTTATAGTGGCACTAAAACATGGTACTTTAAAGTGAAAAAAACTGCAACTTTTATAAAGTTGAAGGTACACGACGTGTATACAATCAAAGTACACAATTCATATACATTACAAGTACAATACAGTTATAAAGTGAAATCAATCAATCAATCATGCGCCATACCGGAAAGCGTGGGCGGTCATGACTCGCCATGTCACTCGATCACCAGCGTCGTGGATCAGCTCAGTGTTCCTGTCTCGACCATGCCATGTGGCCAAGCCATCCATGTATTTTCCTCTCGGTCTTCCCATTGGTCTATTCCCTTCGCTCTTGCCAGTTGTCACCAAGTTCTCCAATTTATTTCTTCTCATAACATGCCCAACAAATTTTGACTGTCTACGTCTAATGTCTCTAATCTGTTTACGATCTTCATTTGTTTCTTGAAGGACTTGTTTATTGATTTTTCTGTCTGTCCATGGTATTCTTTGCATTTTCCTCAGAAACCATATTTTCACAACAATCAGCTGTTTTTGAGCTTGACTGCTTCTTGTCCACGTTTCACATCCATACAAAAGTATAGGTTCTATATAGCGCCTCAACATTCTTTTTCTCGTTTCAATTGATATCTTTTTATTGTTCAGTATGTTTTAAACAATACAAAATAATAATATAAAATACACGTTCAACACTCATATAAAGTGAAAGTTCAAAACCACAATATAGTAAAAGTACAACACTCATAAAATGGCAACATACATCACTTGTAAATACAAGCATACAACAATCATACAATGTCAAAATACGCCCCGATACAAGAGTGCCATTTCCGCAGGGTCAGAATTACAGAGGTCGCCTTCTCCTCTTAAAGCCCATAAACAACCAGGGTTTGTACGGTTGCTACATAAGCTTCACTTCTACGCACAGACATGTTAGTATGTCACCAGATCATGTTACAGCACAGCACGCCCAGACTGGCTGGGACTAGGTCAGGTTTGGACATGTTTCAGAGCAAGTTGTTGGCATTACATTGTCTGGTTTGGTCATGATTCCCCGCAAGTTATCGGCATGTCATTGTCTGGTTTGATCATGTTTCCCCGCAGGTTGTAGGCATTCCATTGTCTGGTTTGGTCATTTTCCCCAAAGGTTGTCGGCATTTCATTGTCTGGTTTGCTCATGTTACATAACAAGTTGTCGAAATTTCATAATCTGCTTTGATCATGTTTCCCCGCAGGTTGTCGTCATTTCCTAGTCAACAGCGTACATCGGAACGCCCAACATAAAATAACATACGCATGATACCTACCAGTTACAGTTAACGTGTAGTCGAAATATAGACCCACTGGAGTCTTGGTGCAAGTAACGATTCTGCATCCTTGCTCAATGGGGCCTCCCGGGCGAATACATGCGTTATTTAGCTCACACCCTGCAACATGAGAACCGTTTGGTGTGAGTTCGTTGCCATCAGAAATAAAACTTGGCAATACATGTCCCAGTCCTGCTTCTGTTTATCTCCTCTTATATAATTGAAAGGCAGTAGCATTCATTCTTTCCATTTCCTTCATAATATATTCGGGATGTGTGTGTTTGTGTGTGTATGTGTGTGTGTGTGTGTGTGTGTGTGTGTGTGGTGTGTGTGTGTGTGTGTGGTGTGTGTGTGTGTGTGCGCAAAGAGAGCGATGCGGTGGTGTTTAGGGTTGGCTCAATTAGTTAGTTAGTTAGACGAATATCATCATCTTTGCACATTGAACCACTCATTCCATAAATGTTTAGATCCCAGCCTCAGCAAGCAAATTCCGCATCGTGCAGCGACTCACAACACCATTTCAGTGTTGGCACATTAATTTTCTTTGATGTTTTGCATAGTGTTTCCTCCGAAGTCGGAGAGTGTCTGCCTGTACGGCGAGGAACCACCATTCTGCACACCAATAAGCCAGACATGGGACAACGGATACTCACGCAAACCTCAGGTCCTGTATGACATCATACGGATGTTGGACAACATGATGCCTTCATCCGACATACAGGACTTCGCGCTGGAGCTCAAGCCAACGAACACAAGCAAGCAAGCAAGCAACCATAGTGTTCTTGTTTGGCCACACATATTTTAACTTTTATTCTCGCAGTCTGACCATGGTTATAGATTCATTCTTAACATGGTTCTTGCAAACGTCTTACGTATCATAGAGCATCCAATATATCAGCCTTGTCCATGGCTCGTCCGCCCTCCACAGTAGCCTAACCTGCAAGTCTAACACATTATTTGTGCCCGGATGTTGGCTCAGTAGTCCGAAGCACTCCAATTATGTGGGAATTCTCAATGACCACATGTGGAACAAATCAAAAGCGTGGGACTTCTCAATGAGCTCAAGTGACAAAACTGTCAAGAAGCAAGTGATGCTTTTTTGCGTGACAATGGAAGCAATGAATTTAACAAGTACCAGGCGTCTCGCTGGCTGTAGAACAAACAGCACACACTTGTCGTGATAGTAACGGACGCACAAAGCATACTGATAAAGCAGCCTTACAATGGAAGCAATGGATGTTACTAATGCCGAGAATAGGCCCTGCAAGCAATATTATTCACACGCGCGTGTACTGGGCGATTCAATGAACATATTCAACAAGGTCCAGACCGACCTCCACATGAGTGGCGCGATACTGAGCACAACCCAATTAGTCACTGCAAATGTCATCTATATGCCGGAGCACTTGGGCGTGTAAGGGAAAGAGCGAGTCGATCGGTTTGCGAACGTGGCGATGTTCGCGTAGGCCTGGCATTATCAGTTCTAAACGAGATGTTGGACACCTAGTTGCATGTAAACACACTTGGGAATCTGCTTCCTTGTCTAGAGTGAGGGAGTTGGGGTGAAGCGTCGAGCGGCCATGTAATGGCCCAAGCAAATGCAGTATTTCAAAGAAAGCGAATATTCTCTGACATATGTTTTGTGAGTCGAGGTGGAGAAACATAGTCTGTAATAGCTATAATGAGCCAATCCGAATGTACAGAAGCCAATTATGGACAATTAACAGCTAGTCAAACTGGGGCGCATACAGAATGAAGCTATGCTAGTGATTCTGGGGTGCACAAGGAACACATCGGTAGTGTGTATGCAATACGTCCTAGCTTTACCAAAGGACAGCCTCATGTTGCGACGGCGAAATCATATCTAGGAGTGTCTACAGACAAGGAACGCTACTGCGTGAAGCCGTGTGGACACAGATAAGGGCCACAGTCAGATAAGAGGAAAATCATTGATGACCCGGAGAGAGGACTCAATTATAATTATGTGGTTGCTTGAGAACATTATCAGAGAAGAGGAGTGGATCAGAATGCCGGAGAAAATGTAAGATCACTCCAGGGTCATAATCACGTTGCATCTAGATTGCAGGGACTGGCCAGCAGGCGGCGCTGTTGGGGAGCTGCAGCCATTACTTCACGGCAAACAGGTCATATAATCATCTACACAGATGGCTCTGTGCTAAGAGTTAAAGAAGTGCCTGGGAGTTCATAGTGAAGGTTTATGGCCGGGGTTCTGTAAGGATAATTTGATACCACACCATCTACAGTCCGAGAATGTAGGTGAGAACAGTCAGTGCGGCGTCTCGATGACTGCAGAATAAACAGCAAACACATGTCTTCATTGTAACGGACGCACAGAGCATACTGGTAAATGTGAAGACAGACATACTACGTGCAAAGTGACATGTTGAGCTTGTAAAATGTCAAAGAAGAATGGGAAAAGAGAGAGAAGAGAGAGAGAGAGAGAGAGAGAGAGAGAGAGAGAGAGAGAGAGAGAGAGAGAGAGAGAGTGAGAGAGAGAGGTGGAGGGAGGGAGGAAGAGAGAGAGAAAGAGAAGTGGAGAGAGAAAGAAAGAGAGAGAGAGAGAAGGAGAAGAGAAAGAGAGCGATCGGAAGAGAGAAGGAACAAACACTGTATTGTCTAAGGGACGAGAATTGGGTAGGCAGACGATTCTGAGTTTCTGCCGTTTTTAAAGGAAGAGATAAGTGGAGAGGGGGAAGATAAACATAGAGAGGGAGGTAGAGAGAGAGTGAGAGTGAGAGAGAGTGAGAGAGAATAGAGAGTATGGGAGAATGAGATAAAAATAGGGAGAGACGATGTCAAAGACCGGAATATAAAGGGCGAAGGTCTGCCTCAAGATAGAATACCAACGGGAAGAGTGGTCAACTTCAAGTATAGTAGAGGGGATACAGTGCCCCTATATGAGGGCAGGGTAGGTGATAGAATGGGGGACTATTAACTAGTTCTCTCATGAGACACGGAGACGTTGACCAGATAGTTAGCACTCTGGTCACGACAGAATCACGGCGCCTACATGATAGCCACGATTGCCACTCAACTAATGTAAGCGTGCCGGTTGTAACGGCACGCAGAAAGCCGAAGGACACACCAAGGTCCTTCCGCGTGGTGTGTAACCACGCGAGCAAACTCGTGAGACTGGGGACTGACGTTGTAGCGAGCAGATCGTTTAGTGTTGATAGGAGTTTTGTGTAACCTAATAGATAGAGATAGCATTAGAGTTTAGGAAACTAGTGATAGGCAATTCTGTGGCTTTGTGTATGGTTTGATAGCGACTGTTACGTACTTGTAAAGAGCCAACGGCAATAAAATGTATCATTTATTTCCTCTCACACGACTTGCAAGTTTTTGTGTGGTGTGGGAGAAGTAATCTGATTATGCCTCACACATGAGTTGTTGACAGGCAAAGATTAATGTGGTGTCAGAAGTGGTGCTTGGACGAAAGAGCCAAGCTAATACACTCACCCACGGCTAAAGATTAATGTGGTGTCAGAAGTGTTGCTTGGACGAAAGAGCCAAGCTAATACACTCATCCACGGCTCTAGACTAAGATTACAAATAGTGAAATAGTGAATTTAATTTGTGTCAGTGACGAATGACGTGTGCAGACTAGGACAAAGTTGCTAACGAAACTGTGCCTATCGTGACGAAATAATACTTATTTGTGTTTAGTAAAATATTATATACTTAAATCATGTGTTCTTCAAAGTTGTAAGTATTGATATTATTATTTTCTTATATGTATTCATGTAATTATTGATTTGTTTACGAATAACTATCAAAAATGATTCTTGGCGGAGCGATACACAGCCAGCAACATTATCGATTTTTGCAAGCTAAAAATAGCGCTGCGCCTCTGACGTGTCACGATTGACAAGCAGTTGGGCCACGCCATTGGCATTCAGCATCTGAGTGTTTACAAATCGGCAAGCTACTGCCCGCCTGAATCAGTGCTTTATATTACCTATTATTTATTTATTTGAGTTACTAATTGAATATATGTGTTTATTTAAACAATATTAATATATTTTTATTTATTTCAAAGCAGTTATTGAATTTGTTTTTCGTACTTTTTCTTGTGTTTACCGTCACGATGGCACTACTTTTTGTCATGCAAATTAGACTTGGTCTGCACAACACTTACATAGATTAAACTAGGTTAGGGAGGAAAGGCATAATACGTTAGAACGAAGACAGGACATTGACAATTTAATATTAAGTAAACTATATTCTTTTTTGTTTTCGTGGGCATGTCATTGGGGATGTATCAAATTGTCGAAAAATATGTCGTGTACTATTTGTTAATTGTTGCTGCTCTGTAAACCAGGGTGAATAACAGCTGATAGAAGATTCGTGTGTGTGCCGAAGTGCCAAAAAGGTGACCTAATTAGAAGACTCGTGTCTGTGCCGAAGTGGCAAAGAAGGTGACCCGTGTTACCGGAGTGTGTTCCTCATTCTCGGGAACATTAAGTTGAGTATACTCTATATTTTTGGCATGCAATGTGATTAATAGTGCATCTCTTTTTTTCAGCTTGTGATGCAGTAGCATACTTTTGTGCTCTGTTTTTTTTTTTTCAGGATTAAATTTTTCAGGTTATATACAAAGAGTACAATTTGCAGTGCTCAGATATTAAGGAACATAACAAATCAAAGAAAAATAAGTGATTAAAGAGGTCAGTGTAGGTCAACGCTAGCTAATTACCTAACATCATGGCTACTCTAGCTGATTTCGTAAAAGCAGGCAAAGAAATGCAATACACAGGTAAAGAGCTAGAAGAATACGCTGATAAGAAATTTAAAGAAGCAAAGGATGCAGAAAGAGACGAACGCGCACGAGAAAGACAACACCTAAAGGAGATTGCAGAATTAGCTGAGATAACAAAACAAAAACAGCTAGAAGATGACAAACAGATTAAACAAAACGAATTGGACATCAAGCTAAAACAGTTAGAACAAGATAAGGAAATTAAACAAAGGGAATTAGATCTAAAGCAAAAAGAGATAGATGAAATGGCAAGAGTTAAGGAAAGACAAATACAAGTAGAATCAGAGACACAGTTAAAGATGAAAGGTATGGATGTAGACTCACACGCAGAAATCTCTGCCACTAAACTAAAAAGTCAACAAGAAGAAAATAAGTTCAACAAATACAAAAATATTATCAAACCATATTGTAAAGAAGATTCCTTATCAGCCTGGACAGAAAATGTCGAGTATCAATTTAAATATCACCAAGTTCCAATAGAAATGTGGGCTATGATTTATATGAAAAATCTGAGTGGTGAGCCCCTTAAAGTGATAGAGTCAATACCAATAGATCTTAGATCTAACTATCAGTACATCCATGATAGGATATTGCAACACTTTTTACTTGATGCCCCTGGGTATCAGGTTCAGTTCTCAAATTTAAAACCTAAACCTAGTGAGACTTTCATTGATTACGTCTCAAATGGTCAGAGTGTACTAAATAGGTGGCTGAAAGCAGCTAACATAGGAAAAGACTTTGATAGACTTAAAAATTTAATAGCCATGGATAAAGTCATATCCACTATACCATCTCCTTTTGCTAAATTTTTACAGCAGTCAGACATTGAGAACATAGAGCAGTTCGAAAAGAAAGGGTCTGCATATTTTTCTTCTAACAGAGATATTTTTAAGACCTCAAATGACTCTGAAGTAGTTTCTTTTGTGAAAGACCAACCTAAAAACTATCAGAGTAACAGAAAACCCTTTCATAAAACTGACAAGAAAGATAGAAAAGTGTCAAAATGTATTTACTGTCAACTTTTGCATGACACTTATTTTATGTGCGACAAAAACACCAAATTATCCGGCGCATCTTGAAAATGATATTAAGAAGCAACAAAACAAAAGATCTGCATACAGGCGTGCAATCAAATGCTTCTTTTGTTCCAGCTAAGGCCATTATTCAAATAAGTGCCTGGGCCGCCAACGTATGAAAGCCAACAATGCTATTTTGATTGATACATCTTCTGATAGTGGTAGTGAGACTGAGTGTGAGGTTGAAAATGATTTACCTGTTAACCAATCTGAAGACGTGTGTTGTGTGAACGATGTGTTAAGCTTTGACAATTGTGACCACTGTCACCAATTTCATGCAGACGGAAAATTAGAATGTGGGCATATTGTAACATCCTCCTTGGAGAATGCAAATGCAGTTATAGCCTCCAGAGGCAATCTATTGTTTCACTCTGCAATGGTCAATGAGAAGCCATGCCGATGTTTGCTTGACAGTGGGAGCTCTATTATTGGTGTTAAAAAGGAACTTATTAATCCAAAGGATTATACTGGTGACTCTGTAAAATGCCGTACTTTTTCTGGTAACATAGAAACCTATTTTCTGGCAAGAGCCCGTATAAACACCCCGTTCCTTTCTGGTACCTTTACTTGTGCAATACTAGACAACCCTTGTACAGATTTGATTCTTGGGTGTCTACCCCAGCTGAGGCACTGTACAGATGAAGAAATATCTGTCTGGGAGGAGAAGAATGGTTTCACTCCAGTGAACAGTGCAGATATCATCAAACATCACAGTCCTAACAAAAGTGCTAGACCAGTGGTTCTCAACCTTTTTTGGCCCATTCCCCCCTTCACCATATTTTCAGAACGCCATTCCCCCTCCCTTCCTATCAAAAATTTGGCCCGTTCCCCCCTTCACCGTATTTTCAGAACTTCATTCCCCCCTTTCATATTTCCTATCTAAAAATCCCCTCACCCCTACACAGTATACACAAAAGTGGAAGGCAAATGTAATAGCATATACTAAAACAAGTCTAGACATCCACATAAAACATGATTTGTGGGTCTACTTACTTTATAAAATGAATTTTAGAAGGACGAGACATACATAACTGTAAAGTATGCAGGGAAAAACTATGTCAAGTAATCGGTTCTTGTATTAACACGATCTTGAAATGGTCTTCATTCCCCCCCCCCCCTGGAAACCATGAAATTCCCCCCTGGGGGGGGAATTCCCCACCGGTTGAGAACCACTGTGCTAGACCCATAACACTTGAAACTGATCAAGACGTAATGGTGCTACTACCAGACAAGCATAATAAAATGGTAACTTTATTACAAGGGCCTTTCAAGGTGATACAAAAACTTTCAGATGTTGACTATGAAATATCAATAAACGGACACTTAAAGATATTCCATGTCAACATGCTGAAACCTTACTTTTCACGACAAGAGACAGAAGTAGAGACAGACGAACACAGTGCACCCACATCTAGTGATCAGACGACAGACGTACACAACGCAACTACACTAGTTAGCGAGACTGGCAAATCCGACGAGATCCACACACCTAGTGAGCTTACAGAATACGCACTTAGCACCACCACCGTACTGAATCAGGTGGACGACGACGGAATGGAACTACCTGTTCCCATTGTAGACAAGACTGCGACAATGGATAGCATACAGATAGAACAGGGACTAACAGACAGTCAACGATGACAATTAGTACAATTAGTGACAGAGTATAAAGACATATTTTCTGACATTCCAGGTAGGACGGACAGAATCGAGCACTCCATTCTTCTTTCGGACTCTAAGCCTATCAAATGCAGGCCGTACTCTATCCCACTCAGCTATAGAGAAAGTCTAAATAAGGAAATTCTTAATTTAGAAGCTAGTGGGATCATCCAGAAATCTACATCTGAGTACTCTTTTCCAATCGTCCTAGTTAAGAAAAAAGACTCCACAATTCGTCTGTGTGTGGACTATCGAAAGCTCAACAACGTCACTAAGATCGACGCAGAACCACTTCCTTCCTGCGAAGATCTTATCCTTGACATGTCCACCTCCAAAATCTTTTCTAAATTAGATCTTACTAAGGGATATTGGCAGGTAGCTATGCAGACTCAATCCATTCATCTCACTGCTTTTTCAACTCCTTTAGGACTTTACGAGTGGCGTTTTCTTCCTTTCGGACTTCGAAATGCTCCTGCCACTTTCGTACGCTTAACTAGAGATCTACTGCATGGAGTGACGAATACAGTGACTTATATAGATGATATATGTGTCCATACTGATGACTGGACAACACACTTACTGAAACTAAGACATGTCTTTGATAGGTTGCGACTCTTCGGTCTCACTGTCAAACCGAGCAAAGTTGAATTGGGCCTAAAAGAAATTGACTTTTTGGGTCATGTCATTTCACAAGGTCAACTTAAGACTGACAATAGAATTATTACAAAAATTATGAACCTGACCATTCCTACCACAAGGAAGCAGGTCAGAAGCCTTTTGGGGTTAGTAAATTACTATAGTAAATTCATACCAAATTTAGCGGAAATTACAAGTGTATTTTCCAATGTTTTAAAAGCATCTGTAAAATTAGATGTCAAAGATGCATTATTACTTTCTGCATTGTCAAAATTGAAAATCTTGTTTAGTAACGTACCAATCCTCCGCTTGCCTAATCCTAGGCTCGTTTATTATCTTAGGACAGATGCCAGCAGAATCTCCATCGCTGCAGTACTAGGCCAATTTTATGATGGCATCTTATACCCGATTTGCTACGTGAGCCGTAAGATCACACCTGCTGAGTCCAGATATTCCATATCAGAGTTAGAAGCCCTAAGCGTCATCTATGCGGTGAGGAAGCTCCATCGATTTCTAGCGGGTGTTCACTTCATCGTCCAGACTGACAACTCCCCAATCACGGTCATACAAAGTGGTGTGCATCGGAATGACCGTATATACAGGTGGTCGCTTATACTTCAAAACTATACTTTAAGTATAGAACATATTAAGGGTAAAGACAACATTCTGGCTGATACCCTTAGTCGACCATCTGAGGTAGAAATACCAGAGATTCCACATAAGAGTGTAGAGTAATAATTATTAAGTTAGTACAGTATAATATTCTATGTAAAATATTGTATGAATACATAGACATTATGAGCTAAACTAGGTACTAAGAACAGTGATCTACCATGTGTCCGTAGACATCAAAAGAATAACTGTGCTCCGAATAACAAATATATCACCGTGTGAACTGGAACAGCTCGTTGTTTACTAAGCTCCATATGTGTTTCCGGTGAATCATTTGTGTTAAGCAGAGAAAAACAGTGTCAGAACAGTCCATAAATATAGACACGAAAATAACGGTCTACGACACAAGCGAACTCTACAGGTGCAATACCCATAGAACACAAGTATGACTGTGTAATGTATTTAATATACCCAGGACAAGTGTAATTATATGAAATGCCTATGAAAGCAACTTATGAACATTGGGACAACAACTAACCAATGGTATTTAAATACCATGTATATATATGCCTATTGTGATATGTATTATAACGTTTTAATATAGTGATAAATTATAGGTAGATTATGTAACTGTAATTTGCATTTAGAGTTAGGAAATAAAATAGTTTTCATTTTTTTTTAGTAGTTTACATAAATCATTTTTTTACCCACTTACTTACCTTAAAAGTAGAATAGATAGTAGTTTAGATAGGAATATTACTATTTAGTTTATTACATTCCACTTTGTTTCATTTCAGTTGATTTCATTCCATCTTAATGAACAATTCCATTTAACCAACATTATCAGGTAGTATTATGATTAGTTTACACCATAATAGGATAAAAATATTAGACAATTAAACATACATCATTTACACCATTTAGATAAGAACATCAGTCATATAATTATTTTGTTGCATTAGTTACAATTTTATTACATTTCAGATGACGCATTTCAGAAAGGTACATAACTCATCTCACATCAAGGACATTTTAAATAATTAGATTACATCCCTTAAATTAGATAATATTAGGATTAATGTAAGAATATGTTAGGATTAATTTGGCAAAATAAATTAAAATAGTTAACACATTAAATACACATTTATAGAAGTAGTATTAGTACGTTAGTATTTAGAGTATTATATTTTAGAGTATTATTACAGTAAAATATAGTTGGTCATAATACCAGGGTACAAACCATCAACCCTTGCTCTTACATGTAAATATATTGTATATACATGACTCGTGCAGCGATTTACGCACAGTCATTGAGCTCAACTTTCTCAAACTGAGCCAAACTTGTACAGTGTCACTCCAAGGTTTTTAAATAATTGGGAGGGTGAAAGATGTGTGACAGAAGTGAGGGTAAAAGATGTGTGACAGAAGTGTGAAAGTGAGAGCAAATGTAAAATATACAAGGGAGAGTGAGATCGGGCAGCGGATGTTTCTGCCGCTTAACGCAACTTTTTATTTTTTGTCTGCGTCAAATGTTTGCTTTCAATGGTGAAAATGTGCTGTGATGAATGTGTTGTGTGTAGTTTAGTTTAGATCTTAGAGAAAGTATTTTAAGTCTCATAAGACGGAAACGTAGTCACAAATTAGTGTTATACACTTGTTTGTGACCACACTTAACCGAATTATGACACTTGAAAACTAACTTGCATACACATGATAGTTAGATACACATGTTAGAAGTTAGAGTATAGTATTAATTACATCCAAACACGCAAACAACCAGAAAAACAAACATATAAATTACATACATATTTTGTAGATCAAAGGGAGATAACTCCGGATCAGGGGACATAATAGACAACGAAACACTAACTTAACAGTGAAAGATAACTTTACACGCGGAAGCGAGATAGATAAAGCCTGTCGTACACAGCTTGGGTAATGGTTGTTTAATATTATATGGGGGACATCAAGCAATTCATGTGTTGACCCTAAGAAAGTCAACTTTGTATGGGTAGTGAGTTAATTTACTATGTGAGGGCAGGTCTTATAAGACAACGGTCCGGTTCAGACATACCTCTAATTAATATAATATTGCGATTGAGAATAGGGCTCACGCCAACCAGACAAGTTTGTGGCGATTGCCAGTAGCCAAGTGAAGTGATACTACACTGTGACAATAGTCAGTAGAAGTCTATGGAGTTACCCAAAGATAGGTTATCTACAGTCTTTGACAAAAATTAGATACACTAAATTTTTAGAAACCCCTTACGTCACAACCAATGAGTCAAAGTTGATGACGCAACACAGGAGGGGAGGGTGTGTGTCAAAGACCGGAATATAAAGGGCGAAGGTCTGCCTCAAGATATAATACCAACGGGAAGAGTGGTCAACTTCAAGTATAGTAGAGGGGATACAGTGCCCCTATATGAGGGCAGGGTAGGTGATAGAATGGGGGACTATTAACTAGTTCTCTCATGAGACACGGAGACGTTGACCAGATAGTTAGCACTCTGGTCACGACAGAATCACGGCGCCTACATGATAGCCACGATTGCCACTCAACTAATGTAAGCGTGCCGGTTGTAACGGCACGCAGAAAGCCGAAGGACACACCAAGGTCCTTCCGCGTGGTGTGTAGCCACGCGAGCAAACTCGTGAGACTGGGGACTGACGTTGTAGCGAGCAGTTCGTTTAGTGTTGATAGGAGTTTTGTGTAACCAAATAGTTAGAGATAGCATTAGAGTTTAGGAAACTAGTGATAGGCAATTCTGTGGCTTTGTGTATGGTTTGATAGCGACTGTTACGTACTTGTAAAGAGCCAACGGTAATAAAATGTTTAGAGCTTCCTTGAGAAAGTTTTTCTACCCAGCTAAGCACCGCATTTCGGGGAAAACATTTGTCAGCATAAACAGGAAGAATTTCCTTATGAATGTCCTTTGCAGGCAGTCCTTTTGCCCACAAAAACAAATCAAAACGCACAACAGCACGTTGCTCTTTGGCTGTACACTCCGTAAATACAGTCGCCATTTTGTTTATGTGCTGCGCATGCGCAGAGACACCTAGCGCCACCTGATGAACGGGAATACAAAGTTCGATGTTGCTGTCACCTAATGACATCTGTAGAAAACACCAACTACATTTACCTGCCATCCCACAGAGCTGTTTGACTTAAAAATTGACTAGGCCTTATGTGTGAATTCGCATCAGCGATTGTGTATATATAATGCTAAAATGGCGCCAAGTTTTTGTGTGGTGTGGGAGAAGTAATCTGATTATGCCTCACACATGAGTTGTTGACAGGCAATTTACATAAATAGTCACAAATTATCATCTGCTACAGTGTCATGGAAGATCTGATGGAACTGTTTTCCACATTAAAACCGATTATGAACAAACACTACATGGAAAAGAACAAACACTACAAGGAATAGAACAAACACCACAGGTAATAAAATAAACAATACAGGTGACAGAACAAACACTACGGGAAATAGAACAAACATCATAGGTAATAGAACAAACACTACAGGTAATATAACAACCCCTACAGTTACACGAACAAACACTACAATTAATTGAAGAAATCTATGTGTAATAGACCAAGAACTACATGTATTCGTAATAGATCAATCACTATAGGTAATAGAACAAGCACTACCATTAATAGAACAAATACCACAGGTAACAAACCAAACACTACAGTAATAGAACAAGTGCTGCAGGAGCTAGAACAAACACTACAGGTAATAGAACAAGCACTTCGAGTAATAAATAGAATAAGAATTGCATGTAATAGAACAAGACCTGCGGGTAATAGAAGAATAAATGCAGGTAACAGTACAAGCACTTCATGTACAAGAACAAGCAGGATCACATATTGGCTGTCTACCTTCTATGATGTAGGTAATATTTCCCTGTGTACAGTTCATCCTTACACATCTGGTGTCTCCAGGAGGGGTGAAAGTGTCCCCATCCTGAAAAACAGCTCCCCTCACACAACACGTATCTGGTGTGTATAGAAATATAAGGCCATCATTAGCGCATATATACACTTTATCTAAGTCCATATCCAAGAGTGATGTTACCACGGCGGTCGCTTAGTAATCAATATTATACGAGCAGAAGTCAATAAGTAAGTAGCAAATGGCTGTAGAAAATAACCAAATATGATAACAACTTGAAACCAGATTGTTTTTATACGTACAATATCCCTTGTTTTCTCAAGATAACCCCCCACCAACATTGATGCACGTATCCTATAGTTTTATCAGTCCTCTCAAACCGGTGGCATAGAACTGGCTCTGCTTTCAAAACCACGTTTTCACTTTACATTCACCTTCGGCGTCATTAGCGAAATGTCTCCCGCCAAGGTTGGTTTTCAGTGGACCAAATAGGTGAAAATCGCTAAAGGTTAAGTCGGGACTGTAAGGTGGATGTTCCAGAACTTCCCACCTTAGTTGGTTAATTTTCTCCTGAGTTAATCGAGCATTAAGTGGTCTGGCATTGTCATGTAGAAGGAACAACTCGCTAGTCAGCAGTCCTGGACGTTTTCTTCGAATTGCATTATGAAGCATCGATAGAACTTCACAGTACGATTCAGAATTCACATTGTCACCTTTCTTCTTAAAATTGGTTAAAAGCACTCCTTGACATTCCCACATAACCTTCCCTGCTGATGGCGTAACATTGAATTGTTGGACATAAGGACGAAGAGAATTATGTTTCCATTGCATTGAAGCACGCTTTGATTCGGGTTGGTAGTGATGCACACAGAATTCGTCCCCAGTATCAATACTGTTCAGCATGTCTTCTTCATCTTCGTATCGACAGAGATGATTCAAGGACAGGCCAAATCGGTTCATTTTGTGTTCCTCTTTCA
The DNA here is from genome assembly GCA_014155875.1 of Cepaea nemoralis. Classification (NCBI taxonomy): domain Eukaryota; kingdom Metazoa; phylum Mollusca; class Gastropoda; order Stylommatophora; family Helicidae; genus Cepaea; species Cepaea nemoralis. The sequence continues at coordinate 1,249,577 of JACEFZ010019792.1, forward strand.
GTTTTCTGGGTACCCACCTTTAGCACACTTTCTTAAATTTCAATCGATCATGCATTATGCTGCTATGCTGAACCATGTGAGCATTCTATTGCAGATGCTACAGAGCCTATCGTTACTCGCCTGTCATCTATAATCATCTCCTCAATCCGCTGCACGATGCTTCAGTTGCAATCTCACCTGGACGACCAGATCGATTTCATCAACAATTTTAGAGCTTCCTTGAGAAAGTTTTTCTACCCAGCTATGCACAGCATTTCGGGGAAAACATTTGTCAGCATAAACAGGAAGAATTTCCTTATGAATGTCCTTTGCAGGCAGTCCTTTTGCCCACAAAAACAAATCAAAACGCACAACAGCACGTTAGCTCTTTGGCTGTACACTCCGTAAATACAGTCGCCATTTTGTTTATGTGCTGCGCATGCGCAGAGACACCTAGCGCCACCTGATGAACGGGAATACAAAGTTCGATGTTGCTGTCACCTAATGACATCTGTAGAAAACACCAACTACATTTACCTGCCATCCCACAGAGCTGTGTGACTTAAAAATTGACTAGGCCTCATATGTGAATTCGCATCAGCGATTGTGTATATATAATGCTAAAATGGCGACATCGTAACGCTTCTTTCTTCAGAAGACGCAGTGTCTGTGTATTTCTGGTGAGGAAGTGTTGTTATTTCGCATTTGTTTTCGTAAGATGTTCCCAATACACCACGGAAGGCAGGTGATGGATGCAATTCTGAGTGCAGCCGACAGATAGTTGTTGGTTATGGTCTCACGTTTCGCCACGGTATGCAGACGGTCTCTTTAACGAGACAAAGGATTCGGTCACCCGGCCGGTATTTTCATTGCCAAGAAGGAAAGCAACGGCAAACTACCTTTTTTAAAGTTGCTTAGTTATCATGATACGCCTCATTAAAGATCATCACAAGAAAAGAACAGGGACACTGAAATTAGTAATTGAATGTTCAAACGTTATGCGACGTCGGAAAATTAGGTAACATCAAACAAGAAATGGAGAGAGAGAGAGAGAGAGAGAGAGAGAGAGAGAGAGAGAGAGAGAGAGAGAGAGAGAGAGAGAGAGAGAGAGAGAGAGAGAGAGAGAGAGAGAGAAGTATATTAGGAATGTACGAGGCGAAATGGAAAGAGGCCGCACAATGACAGAAAAAGAGTTTAAGATTATTTATTCTGGGCGAGAAGAACGGCACAGAGGTGTAGCAATTATCTTTGATAGGGAAACATCAAAATCTGTTCAAGAATATTGGGCTGTGTCAGATAGAATTCGATTGGTAAAATTAATCGGCATACCTTGTAACATAAACGTCATTAAATTGTATGCCCAAACAGGAGAATGCAGTGAAAATAGTATAGAAGAATATTATAATGACGTGGAGTCTGCTTTGAAGAAATGTACAAATTCGGAAGTAAATATCATAATGGGTAACTTCAGTGCAAAAGTGGGACATAAAGGCGATGGATGCACGGTAGGCAACATGGTTTTGGAGAGCGAAACGGAAAAAGGATACAGACTTGTAGAAGGGCAAAAGAGCAAGAAATGATTGCAGGAAACATATGGTTTAAACAACATCATAGAAAATTGTGGACATGGAGGAGTCATGATATAAGGATTAAACCAAATTGAACATGTCCACTGCAATTAGTAATTGATAATCCAAACTTATGCAGTTCGGAATTGGTGACATTACAGAATACAGGTGATTGAAGAGGAGATTGAGGGACTGTAAGAGAAAGAAGTAGTACAGGAGAGAGAAGATAGAGGAGAGTAAGAACTAGAAGGAATAGAAGGTATTAGGAATGTGAAGAACAAATTGAAACCGCACTGACAGAGAAATATTTAAGATGTTGATTCTAGGGGAAAACGGAAGAGGTTCAATTATCTTTGATAGGGAAACATCAAAATCTGTTCAAGATTGTGGGCTGTGAAAGATAAAATTTGATTGGTAAAATTAATGGCATACTGTAACATAAACTCATTAATTTGTATGCCCAAACAGGAGAAGTCAGTAAAAATTAGTAAGGAAGAAAATAAATGGATCTGCTTTGAAAAATGTACAATTGGAAAAAAAATCAAAATTTAAAACTTCAGTTAAAAAGTGGGACAAAAAGCGATGGATGCACGGTAGGAACACGTTTTCAGCAGGCGAAAAAAAAGGATGGAGACGTGTAGAAGGGAAAATAGCAAGAAATATTGCGGAAGATATGGTTTAAACAACATTATAGAAAAGGAACATGGAGGATTCATAATAAGGATTAGAAAAATTTGAAATTCAATATTAGGGGCTGTTGAAATGCTTAACAATCGAAAAATAGTCCTCAATGCTGACATTACAGTGTTTAATTGATTAAAAGGAATATAGGGTACTGTTCAAGAAATCAAGTATTAAGGAAACACTAAGTTAGTCTGTGCACATTTAAAACCTAAAGGAAATAAAGGCAAGTTAACACAGAAGTAAGAACGAATTGCAAACCTGTCTGATCTAGAGATCATTTTCAAGATGTGGACTTCTCTGGGAAATGTTGACAATTCAATCGTTTTGGTTGCAAAATCAACTTTTCCTAAATTAAAGATGGTTGGTATGGGATGTCATAATTTCAACAAAGGGAAAAACACGACGATAGTCCCAAACCGTTTCTTTAAAAATTAACAAAAATATCGTACTTATGTTATGGCCAAATTAGCATTCTATTAGAAAAACCCGCATAGCAATTGAGGAACGAATGTAAACATAGAAAATTAATAAATAAAAATTCAAGAGTTTACAATGAAAGAATTACATGCGCAGGCTGCCTAAAACAAAATTGGAAAATTCATAATATAAAAAGATCACATGTTGTTCAGTTAAGGGAAAAGAACTTAATGGTTATAACAGAGAATTACATTATAATATTCAAAAGTAATAATGAAGAATAATGATTTTTGAAATGGTTCAAAATTTCTAACCAAAAAAAAACATTGGCGAGACCCCTGGTTGCAGAGAACATCACAAGATAGATGTGTAATGTCTCAAAAAATCTGTTTTTGGGTATAGGAAATATTTCATAAATGTAAGGAATGAAAGAAATATAATTTCAAGAAGAGACATAATAGTTAAGTCTGCAGATGTCAAAATTTTTTTCCCAAAAATAAATGTGCGAGATTTAGTAGATCGATTGTTGCAACAGTGAACAATTAGGGATTAAAAAATTGAAAGAAGATACAGTACATGGTCGTACAAGAAGACGCAAACAGCTTGTAATATGCGGGTTAATGGGACATCTTAGGGATGTAATCAGTAATTATCTGGGAAATCATGGTTTCACTGATGAGGAATAAAAAGTACCAGATTAGAAAAAGGAATCCATGGGAATGAAAAAACACATGACCAATAAAAAATGTCTTGGAACGTGTTATATGATGGGAGTGCATACAGAGCTTGCACTATGTATGCCTGATGTTTGGAAATGACACTGACAAAAAAATCTGATTGCTGAGGAAATGTGTTATCTGCGAAAATAGAGAATAACATTTGACAGAAGAAGCTTGGACCAAGAGCAAACATACATGATTGAAAATCGTTAACTGTTTAGAAAAATTAGTCGTAGACAGTCACTTTTGTGTTTGGACATGTTATGAGAAGAAATAAATTAGATAACTTGGTGACAACTGGCAAGATCGAAGGGAAGAGAACAAGGGGAAGTCTGAGATGTAAATAGGTGCATGGCTTGACCACGTGATATGGTGGCGACAAAATCAATGAGCTGATCCATGACTGTAATGATCGAGTGAAATATCAAATCATGACTGCCCACGCTCATCGGCATAGTACATGATGGATGGATATATGTATATATATATATATATATATATATATATATATATATATATATATATATATATATATATATATATATATATATGGGTGAGTGCGTGTATGTGTGTGTACACAGGCTGTCAACGTCGCACTCGGACACAGGTATTCTTAGATCCTTTACATGCACGTGGTAGTAAATATTTATTCAGGAGAAACCCGAGTATCGTCAAGATACTCACATATGGCAGTTATTGCAACATATTATCAATATATACACCAGAAATGTCTAACAAATAACAATAGCACTAAGGCAATCACACAGAAACCCTGCACTCAAATCCTCGCAATATTCAACATGGCAAACGCCAGCTAGCACTCTCGAAAAGTCTATACACTCGCTCCAGAAACACATGCGTCCTTCCCCTAAAGCGTCGAGTCCCAGTCTGCTCTCTTCACGCTGGCCAGTTGGCCACGTGGTACGGGAACCCGTGTCTCTCGTGACAGCCGTGCTGTCTCAACAGCCACGTCGTACTGCTGTCCGCCCATGTTGAGTCGGGTCCCTTAGTGTAACGCTGTCTGGTCAATCCAAGACAGAGTCCCGTAGACTTGTGTCCCCTTTGATAACTGGGCCTTGTCCTGTCTATATCCTGTCCCTGACATCTCTGTGTCCCTGCCTATGTCCTGTCTCTGATATCTCTAATGCCCTGTAGATGTCCTGTCTATGACATCTCTACGCCCTTACCTATGTCATGTCGATCATATCCCTGTGGTCCTGTAGATGTCCTGTCAATGACATTACTGCATCCCTGCCCATGTCCTGTCTCAATTATGTCCCTTGTCCTTTATATGTCCTGTCTCTTATTCCCCAACACTCTGAGACAGACAAACCCTCTATAAAATACGAGGCTATGTATGTAGGAAATATAAAGCAAATACAAGATCCACTTAAAAAGCCTGGAGCTTTTTTGACATATGGTGCTAGCCCCACATTTTATTGACCAATTAGAACTCAAAGAATGATATGGCAAAACTGTCTTAAGATGCGTTTATCTCCAAAGACATTTCGCAAATACATTTTAAGGTGCGTCTACCTGAGAGCGCAGATGAATTGTAAAGTTCCGTCTCGATGAGAGGTGGATCCCATTATTCATAAATTTGTTGTACTTGCCGCTGAGGTATCACGGTTTCTTGTTGCTAAAGTCGTCCCCGCGCATGTAGTAATCCCAGCTCCTGTAGTAGTCCCCGCGCATGTAGTAATCCCAGCTCCTGTAGTAGTCCCCGCGCATGTAGTAATCCCAGCTCCTGTAGTAGTCCCCGCGCATGTAGTAATCCCAGCTCCTGTAGTAGTCCCCGCGCATGTAGTAATCCCAGCTAATGTAGTAGTCCCCGTTCCTGTAAAAGTCCTCTCCAACATAGTCATTATCACTATCACCATCTTCGAATTTTGCAGTCAAGCTTCGTGGGGAGGAATAGTTGGCGCTCCAGCTCCCGATAGGTGGCACTGGATAGAGTTATTCCTTGTGAGTGTACACTGTCTTTGGTGTCGTCAATCCCTTTTATTCTCGGGCGTTCTCATGCTCTCTTAGCAGATCTTTGATGTAGGGCCAGTGCTGGTAGTCGATAGTGCTGCATTCCAGTGAGGTGGCCAATCCATGTGATCTTCTGTCTTTCAATTTATGTGGTTCAGGGTGTTGATCCCACTGTCTCCCATTTCTTATTATGTCTCAAATAGTTAAGTTGGCAGCTCTCCTCAAGCATCTCATATCACAGGCCTTGATTTTATTATGATGTGGATAATGTCAAATTTTTGTCATAAGTAGAAATGGGTTGACAGTTTGGGGGGAACAATAATTGAGGGGTATATGTCTGCGAAGAGAGGAAGAGGAAGGCCAAAGAGAAGATGGGTGCAGGATGTGGCGGATGATCTCCAGATGGGTGTATCGGACGCGGGACATCTTGCTTATGATCGAGAGGTGTTCCGAAGATTGTTATGGGAGCGAGGTTCTGAAAAGGAAAAGCTAATTAATTAATTAATTAATTAATTTAATTAATTAATGAGATTGGGTTGGTGTAAAGATACCATTTATTATCTGTCGTTGTGTGAACGTAGGTATATTTTTATAATGTCAGTATGGGTGATATTTTATATGAATGCGCACTTGCATTTTTCACAACCGATTTCGATTTCTCTGTCTATTCTTGCATCTCCTGTGATAATTTTTCCAAGATATTTGAATTCTTTAACTTGTTTCAGCGGTGCGCTATTTATCAGTATACTTAGTGGACCAGGAGATAAGGTATCCTACATTACTTCACTTTTGGTTGTATTAATGTTAATATTGTATCTTCTGCATGTTGAACTCATCATATTTTTTTTTTTTTTAAGTTGCATATCCCTTATAGGACATACACTTTTTCAGCTGTTGTTGATGTTTATGGCAAGATTACGTAGTTTGCCATTGCTTTCTGAGCGGACGGCTCACTTATCCCGTAAGTCACCAACGCGGCGAGAACCGCTACCAATTTTCGATCGCTGCGTTACCCTGCGTTGATAAACGGGATTACGGAGAAAGTCGTTTAAATCCTAGGCCAGGAAACCCGGCAGATATTAAATAGCAGAGGGGATACCACAAATTCATGCCTCACTACTATATTGACTTGAACATATTTGATATACTTTCTTGTGTTCTTATTGCACTTTGGCACATGATGGCTATGATGTTAGCAGTCCACCAAAATTACGCATGTGTAGGGTGTGCATTACAAACAGTGAGCTGTGACTGAATTCTCGGTGGCGGTGACAAAACGGCTGTCTCTGATAGCGGTGAAGCGGACAGGACAGTCAGCGGACCTGACATTGTGGTAGAGCACCAAGTTTTATCACAGGTTGTCGGATTTCCCTACAGCTTTCTTTTAACACTGTACATGGGATCTATGTCTGTCTGCCTTTCTGACAGCCTGTCTGTCAGTCTTTCTGCCTGCCTCACGGTGTATGACTGTCTGTCACTCTGTTTCTGCCTGTTTTCCTCTCTGTCTGCAGCTCTGTCTCTCCCTGGGTCTATACTTTATGTCCCTAAACCTAGGATAGACTTATATAAAACAAGCTTAGCATACTCTGCCGCTCAGTTGTGGAACAATCTTGTGAAAGAAATCAACGACACCACAAATCAGTATACATACATTAGTACCCTATAAAAAAAAACAAAAAAAAACAATTAAGTTGCATGTCCTTCACAGGACATAGCGGTCAACCCCAGCATTTCGCTGTTCGTGATTCCTGGGCAAATGTCACGTTCAGTAGTTTGCCATTGCTTTCTGAACGACCGGCTTTTATACCTTTTTCGAAAAAAAACCAGCAATGTTGTGTTTCGAACACGGGTATACGGGCTCACAAACCGCGTTCGCAAGCCCTTGGCCACAGAGACCGACTCCATAAAAAAGACAATAATAATGGTAAATTATCTCAAACGACAACTAGCCATCAAATCATTCCCATATGTATGGCACGTTACACTTTACTTAGGTATTTATAATGCATATGTTAAACATTGCCGCAGTGAGTCATTTATTATTGACTATTTTTCATGCGTTTTAATGCTTATTGATCTTTTGTTGTCAAAAATTTGCTTCATAAGAGATGTTAAATGTAACAATGTATGAGAGGAAATAGAGAAGAAGGGCAGAATGTCAGACGGGCCTGCGTCCCTAATTCTTAACACTTTGAAAATAAAGATACAGATACAAGATAAAGATAAAGATCTGCCCGTCTGTCTGCTTGTCTGTCTGTTTGTCTGCTTGCCTACTTTTCTGCATCCCTCTATATGTCTGTCTTTTTGTATCTCTGTCTGCATCTCTCTCTCTCTCTCTCTCTCTCTCTCTCTTTCTCTGCTCTCTGTGTTTGTCTTCCTGTCTATCTGCTTGAATGCTTATCTGGTTCTCTCTGCCAGACTGCCTCTACGTCCGCCAGCCCCCCTCTCTCCCTCTCTCTGCCTCTCTGTCTGATCTCTGCCTGTGTGCCTGTGTGTCTGTCTGTATCTTTGGATACCCGGATCTCTGCCTATGTGTGTGTCTGTTTGTTTAATAGATGCTCGGATACTTCGATGTATGTCTATTTATCGGCCTGAATGTCTGTCTGCTTGCCTGACTGTCTGACTCAGTATATGTATCTCTGTCTGTCTGCCTATATCTGTCTGTCAGTCTGCCCGCCTGTCTGTCTACCTACTAGATGTCCTGATGCATCCATGCCTGCCTATCTGCCTAATTGCTGCTAGATGCCCAGATGTCTCAATGTCTGTCTGTCTATCTGTCTGTCTGCGTATACCTTTCTGTCCGGGTGCATGCAATTTGACATTTTAGTGTCTGGTTTGGTCATGTTTGCCCACAGGTTGTCGGCATTCCTATGTCTGGTTTGGTCACGTTTCTCACAGTTGTCGGCATGTCATTGTTTGGTCTGGTCATGTTTCCCCACAGGTTGTCGGGCCTTAAGTGTATGGTTTGGTCATGTTTCCCTGGAGGTTGTCGGCATTTCATTATCTGGTTTGGTCATGTTTCCCCGCAGATTGTCGGCATTTCATTATCTGTTTTGGTCATGTTTCCCCGCAGATTGTCGGCATTTCATTATCTGTTTTGGTCATGTTTCCCCGCAGATTGTCGGCATTTCATTATTTGGTTTGGTCATGTTTCCCCGCAGATTGTCGGCATTTCATTATCTGGTTTGGTCATGTTTCCCCGCAGATTGTCGGCATTTCATTATCTGGTTTGGTCATGTTTCCCCGCAGATTGTCGGCATTTCATTATCTGGTTTGGTCATGTTTCCCCGCAGATTGTCGGCATTTCATTGTCAACAGAGTCCAGATCAACGCCCCATAGACAGTAAGATGCACATGATACATACCCGGTCTTTCAACTAACTGGTAGTCAAATTCTGCACCCCCTGGAATCTTGGTACAATTAAGGGTTCTACACTCTTGGTCAACGGAGCGTCCAAGTGGAATGCATGAGTTATTTAGCTCACACCCTGCAACATGGGAAATGTTTGGTGTCAGTTCCTTGCTTTCAGATATTGTAATTGGCAATACACGTCCCAGTCCTGCTATTTCTCTTGTCTTATATTAATACAAGACAGTATGGTTGTAGATTCACAGTCATCACCTGATTCCCACAAAAGTCTCAATTTACTTAGAGCATTAAGTATATCAGCCTGGTCCATGAGCCACCAAGGAGACATGCCCGAGTAAAGGTCTGTGTTTCGAGCCATGTTATTGCTTTACTTACTGCCATGACATCCGTAGTTAGACTACTTGTGCTCAAGCACAAGCTCAAGAATCCTTCTTTACAATTGCTCCCCAGCCTGAGCCGTAAAAGGTCATGAACTTATCACGCGATGAAAAGGCGACACATCCGTGTACCCTTTAAAGAAGTCTCGAAGATTAAAACCCTTACTTCGGCCTTCACAGTAGCCGGATTTTTTCTTGTCTGCAATTTCTGTCTAGATGGGTGCAAAGTGATAAGGAACTACAGAATACTCTTGGCAATTGTACAAGCTCCTGGCCTGGTTCCAAGTCCTCAAGTGAACACACATGTTGAAGAATGTCTTCGACTTGACCCATCGACCAGTTTCCTCTGTTTAATCTGTTGCCCCTTACGTTTTGTGTGTGTGTGTTGTTGTTTGTTTTAAATTTCACCGTACAGTGGATCTTGTGTGCTTGCGTTGACTCTGAAGTTGGCATGTTCTCTGTAAATTTGAATTCTGTTCCCCATGATAGGGAAATAAAGAAGGTAGCGCGTCGCCCTGCATGATATTTCTAGTGTACACCCAGCATAATTCGCATAGCTTTCGCCTATTCTGGTGCTCACTTATGGAATGATCTTCCTCCAGATCTGAAAACTCCAATGAGTCCCTACACATTTAACCGTAAACTCTTTCAATACTTAATCCATACCGACTATATGCCACCATAATTCATTTACTGGTATAATTGTTTATTATAATTGTTTAACTATAATTGTTCACTACATATGTGTGTGCGTGAGAGAGGAAAAGAAGAAACACGCTGAAATATTAGCTGTCTACCTTCTTGTATGTAGGTAACATTTCCACTAGAACAGTTCAGCGTGACACATTTGATGTCTCCAGGAGGTCTAAAGGTGTCCCCATCTTGATAGACAGTTCCCCACACACAGCATGTACCTGGTTTGTATAGAAATATGTCGCGATTATCAGCTCAAGTACACACTTGATCTAAGTCCATATACAAGGCTCATAGATCAATCAATCATATATACATACTTGTATGTGCGTATATACGTGCGTGTGTATACGATAGTGTGTCTATGTGTGTATGTATATGTACACAGGCCTACCCCTTATCCAGCGAGAGGCCATGTGTGTAGTAAAGAAAATGCAAATGCAAGTTCCGTTTAAAACGCGTTGAGGCGTTGTGGACACATGGCGACAGCCCCACATTTTAAAAATATATTTAAAAAAATTGGGTGGAACTGCTGTAAAGCTGTGAAAATGTAAACAATACAAAATGACACAAAGTAGTGCAGCTTTACACAACAGATTTACGACACATGCAGGACGTTGCGGCGATTAGCCTTCATCTGCAAACAAACACATTCACAAACACAACATGTAGTCAAGGAGACTTCCTGTGATTACATCAGAAGGTGACGACAGGACGAGAAGAACAAAAGGATGAAACAATTAAAGGAATGAAGAGAAAATGAGAATTGAAAAACAAAATGTTCATACTTACCTCACAGTTCCGATCTGTGAGTCATTCACAGATCGGAACTGTGAGGTAAGTATGAACATTTTGTTCATTTGTATGAACATAACTAACTAACTAACTAACTAACTAACTAACGAATAAACTAACTAACTAACTAACTAACTAACTAACTAACTAACTAACTAAGTAACTCACTCACTCACTCACTCACTCACTCACTCACTCACTCGCACACTCACTCACTCACTCACTCACTCACTCACTCACTAATTAACTGACTAACAAACTGAGAGCGCAGATCAATTATAACGATCCGTCTCGATGAGAGTTTGATCCCATTACTCAGAAAGGTGTTGTACTTGCCACTGAGTTATCACTGTTTCTTATTCTTGAAGTAGTCCCCGCCCATATAGTTGTCGCCACCCATGTAATAATCTCAGCTACCGTAGTAATCGCCACCCGTGTAGTAATCCAAGCTTCTGTAGTTGTTACTGGCCATGTTGTAACCCCAGCTATTGTAGTAGTCCCCGCACGTCTAGTCATCCCAGCTACATTAGTAGTCGCCGCCCATGTAATAATCACATCTACTCTAGTATTCGCTGTCCGTGTTGTAATCTCAGCTCCTGTAGTAGTCACTGGCCATTTAGTAATCCCAGCTGATACAGTAGTCATCGCCCATGTAGTAATCCCAATATTTGTAGTAGTCACCGGCCATCTGGTAATCCCAGTTCCTCTAGTAGTCAACGGCAATGTAGTAATCCCAGCTACTGTAGTAGTCCTCGCCCATATAGTGATCCCAGCTACTGTAATATTCCCCGCCGATGCAGTAATCCCAGCTACTGTAGTATTCCCCGCCGATGCAGTAATCCCAGCTTCTGTAGTAGTCCTCACCCATGCAGTAATCTTAGCTGCTGTATGTAGTAGTCCCCGTACCTGTAGTCGCCCCCGTCCCTGTATTAGTCCTCTCCCCCAAAGTCATTATCATCATCACCATCTTCCTCTTTTGCCGTCAAGCGACGTGGGGAGGAATAGTTGACGCTCCAGCTCCCAATGGGTGGCACTGGATAGTGTTATTCCTTGTGAGTGTATATTGTCTTTGATGTCGCCAATCCATTGGTCACCATGCATTGGATGCCATCCCACTGTGGAGTACCCGGAAACGACAGATATGAGCAATTGGCTAAGGAAGGAGCAAAATAAGAACTGCCTGACGTGCCCGTTAAATACCACCAAAATAAAAGAATGATCAAATCAGTCAGAAGGCCACCAAAGCCTGCTCAAAACGACTACCACGTTATGGACAGACCAGAACAAGTCAGTATGCTGCGCCTCAGAGCAGGACACAATACATTACGCAACGACATGTATACAAAATTCAAGAATGGTGACTCAGCCATGTGCACATGTAGTTTGGCGTCGCGTACAGCTGAGGACATACTCCAAGACTGCCCAAACTACAATATACCAAGGCATACCTTCTGTCCTAGTGAGACAATAGTGGAAGATAAACTCAATGGACCGCTGAATGATCTAAAAAAAAAGACTGTTAGATTAATACAAGAGACAACATTGCAGATACAGATATATTTCAAGCGAACGAAAGAAGAAGAAGAAGTCAATCCATTTTCTCCACGGGCGTTCTCTTGCTCTCTTAGCAGATCTTTAATGAAGGACCAGTGCTGGTAGTTGATAGTGTTGCATTCTAACGAGGTTCTGTCTTTCAATTTATGTGGTTCAGGGTGTTGATCCCACTGTCTCCTATTACTTATTCTGTCTCCCCTTAATCATCTCATATAAAAGGTGTTGATTTTAGCTAAGTGTGATTTGGATAATGTCCATTGCTTGCCATAAGTAGATAGAGTTGGTGTAACTATGCCATTTAGTATCTGCCGTTTTGCGAAAATAACTATATTTGATATGTACCACCACTGGCATTTTTGACGACATATTTCGATTGTTCTGTCTATTCAGGCATCAAATGTGATAATTTGTCCAAGATATTTGAATTATTTAACCTGTTTCAGCGGTGTACTATTTATCAGTATACGTAGTTCACCAGGAGATATGGTAACCTACATTACTTCATTTTTGGTTGTATTAATATCCATATTGAGTCTGCTGCATGTTGAACGCATCTTATTAATATGATTTGCATTCTGCTCTCGTCGCTGTAAAATAGGCAATGTTCACCTGCATATAAAAACTCATTTAGTGACGGTGAATCTGTTGTTTCATCTGAAGTAAAGAGTTCTAAATTTTCTGATTCTGTTATGTTAATGCTTGCTTCTTTGGATATTCTGTCTTTGTAGATATTAAATAGCAGCGACATAGAAGGCATCCATGTTTCACTACTGTATTGACTGTTAACATATCTG
>JACEFZ010019792.1:1265000-1275000 GCA_014155875.1 Cepaea nemoralis
GTTAGTTAGTTAGTTAGTTAGTTATTTGCTCGACACTTCCTCTTCAATGCACATCGAACCATTCTGTCCATGATTGTTCGGATCCCCATCCCAGCACAACCCGCAGCGTGTAGCGACTCACGACACCAGTTATGTGTTGGTTTATTAATCCACTTTGGCTTCTTGCATAGTGTTCTTATTTGGCCACACCTCTTTTAACATGTTGTTCACGCAGTCTGACCATATTTATAGTTTAAACTTGCCAAGAAATTACAAACTGCCAACAATGCATGGTGTTGACTGTGACGTCATGAAAAGATATGCAACTAACTAACTAACTACCTGAGAGCGTAGACCAGTTATAAAATTCAGTCTCGATGACAGTTAGAAACCCATTACTCAGAAACGTATTGTACTTGCTGTTCAGTTAACACTGCTTCTTATTCCTGAAGTAGTCGACGCCAATGTAGTAACCCCAGCTGCTGTAGTAGTCCCCGCTCATGTATTAACCCTAGCTTGTGTAGTAGTCCCCGCCCATGTAGTAGTCCCCGCTCATGTAGTAGTCCCCACCCATGTAGTAGTCCCCGCCCATGTATTAACCCTAGCTTGTGTAGTAGTCCCCACCCATGTAGTAGTCCCCGCCCATGTAGTAGTCCCCACCCATGTAGTAGTCCCCGCCCATGTATTAACCCTAGCTTGTGTAGTAGTCCCCGCCAATGTAGTAGTCCCCGCTCATGTAGTAGTCCCCACCCATGTAGTAGTCCCCGCCCATGTATTAACCCTAGCTTGTGTAGTAGTCCCCACCCATGTAGTAGTCCCCGCCCATGTAGTAGTCCCCACCCATGTAGTAGTCCCCGCCCATGTAGTAGTCCCCGCCCATGTAGTAGTCCCCACCCATGTAGTAGTCCCCGCCCATGTAGTAGTCCCCACCCATGTTGTAGTCCCCGCCCATGTAGTAGTCCCCGCCCATGTAGTAGTCCCCACACATGTAGTAGTCCCCACCCATGTAGTAGTCCCCACCCATGTAGTAGTCTCCACCCATGTAGTAGTCCCCGCCCATGTAGATGACCCCACCCATGTAGTAGTCCCCACCCATGTAGTAGTCCCCACCCATGTAGTAGTCCCCACCCATGTAGTAGTCCCCACAAATGTAGTAGTCCCCGCCCATGTAGTAGTCAGCACCCATGTAGTAGTCCCCGCCCATGTAGTAGTCCCCACCAATGTAGTAGTCGCCGCCCATCTAGTAGTCCTCACCCATGTAGTAGTCCCCGCCCATGTAGATGTCCCCACCCATGTAGTAGTCCCCGCCCATGTAGTAGTCCCCGCCCATGTAGTAGTCCCCGCCCATGTAGTAGTCCCCGCCCACGTAGTAGTCCCCGCCCATGTAGTAGTCCCCGCCCATATAGTAGTCCCCGCCCATGTAGAAGTCCCCGCCCATGTAGAAGTCCCCGAACATGTAGTAGTCCCCGCACGTGTAGAATTCTCTGCCCATGTAGTAGTCCCCGCCCATGTAGTAGTCCCCGCCCATGTAGATGTCCCCGCCCATGTATAAGTCCCCGAACATGTAGTAGTCCCCGCCCATGTAGTAGTCCCCGCCCATGTAGTAGTCCCCGCCCATGTAGTAGTCCCCGCCCATGTAGACGTCCCCGCCCATGTAGTAGTCCCCGCCCATGTAGTAGTCCCCGCCCATGTAGTAGTCCCCGCCCATATAGTAGTCCCCGCCCATGTAGAAGTCCCCGCCCATGTAGTAGTCCCCGCACGTGTAGAATTCCCCGCCCATGTGTAGTCCCCGCACGTGTAGAATTCATCGCCCATGTAGTAGTCCCTGCCCATGTAGTAGTCCCCACCCATGTAGAAGTCCCCGCACGTGTAGAAGTCCCTGCCCATGTAGTAGTCCCCACCCATGTAGTAGTCCCCGCACGTGTAGAAGTCCTCGCCCATGTAGTAGTCCCCGCACGTGTAGTAGTCCCCGCCCATGTAGTAGTCCCCGCCTATGTAGTAGTCCTGCCCATGTAGTAGTCCCCGCACGCGTAGCAAGTATACCAGCTCCTGTAGTAGTCCGCTCACATATAGTAATCCCAGCTCTTGTAGGAGTCCCCGCCCATATAGTAGTCCCCGCCAATGTAGAAGTCCCCACCCATGTAGTAGTCCTCGCCCATGTAGAATTCTCCGCCCATGTAGTAGTCCCCGCACGTGTAGAAGTCCCTGCCCATGTAGTTGTCCCCGCACGTGTAGAAGTCCCCGCCCATGTAGAAGTCCCCGCCCATGTAGTAGTCCCCGCACGTGTAGAAGTCCCCACCCATGTAGTAGTCCCCGCCCATGTAGTAGTCCCCGCCCATGTAGTAGTCCCCGCCTATGTAGTAGTCCCGCCCATGTAGTAGTCCCCGCACGTGTAGCAAGTATACCAGCTCCTGTAGTAGTCCCCGCACATATAGTAATCCCAGCTTCTGTAGGAGTCCCCGCCCATGTAGTAGTCCCCGCCCATGTAGAAGTCTCCACCCGTGCAGTAGTCCCCGCCCATGTAGAAGTATCCACCCGTGCAGTAGTCCCCGCCCATGTAGACGTCCCCGCCCATGTAGTAGTCCCCGCCCATGTAGAAGTCCCCGCCCATGTAGTAGTCCCCGCACATATAGTAATCCAAGCTTATGTACGAGTAGTAATCCCCGTCCATGTAGTAATCCCAGCTTCCGTAGTAGTTCACATCCATGTGGTAATCCCAGCTTCTGTAGTAGTTTCTGTCCGTGTAGTAATCCCAGCTTCTGTAGTAATTCCCCTTAGTTTAGTAATCCCAGTTTCTGTAGTATTCAACACCCATGTAATTGCAACCGTCCAAGTAGTAATCCCAGTTTCGGTAGTAGTCACCACCCATGTAGTAATCCCAGCAATGCGCTAACAGTTCAAAATATTTTAACACACCACTCACCAATGTTTTTACAACCCGTTACTTAATGACTTTTCCATATGCACCCCTCCACGTCTGTTATGAACCGACCGCCGTCACATCCGCACGAGATTTTCCCACACTTTGCCGACCAAAAAAGAAAAACAAACTTTATAACTTTGTCTATACATAGTTTAATAAAAAAAACGTTATATACCTTACTTGACTCGTTTGTTATTTTGAGTGTTTCATGTTGTATTTTTATGTTATACACTACACATACCTACTCTGATGAGTCACTAGACCACACCCACTCCGATGAGTCACTTCCCAACACCTACTCTGACCACGCCTACTTTTTCAAAAACCCGGAGAGTTATCGCCCTTTGTGGATCTGGGAGTTATCGCTCTTTGTGGATCAGGATCGATAATTAGTAATAATATATAAGATCCACAAAAAAGGGCGGCCTTAGCCCGAAATACACTACTATATATATATATATATATATATATATATATATATATATATATATATATATATATATATATATATATATATATATATATATATATATATATGTTGCATTTTGCTCACCTCAGTTCATTACACCGCTGCATACCACTGTTCTAAACCGAATTATTCTACAAAGTGCCTACGCTAAAGTGCATTGGAATGTCAGGAATGTTGTATCATGTCTAAAAATAGTAGTGTCACTCGATGATGGACAGGTGGGGTGTTCGAATCTTGTGAAACCATTGGACGACCTAGACTTGGTAGCGTCTTTGCAAGGGCTGATGTGTAGGAGAGAGCCTTGATCGGGCACATACAGTTTGATATCTTAGAAAGCCGGTCGTGTATTTCGTATTTAGTATCTCATACTTGTATGTACCTCGCCTGATTCAGTGTCAGAATGCCTCTGTAAAACGGATACGTAGCTTATATATGCGTCAGGTAAAGCTTTGTGTATGTGAGATCTGTGTGTGAAGGTTCCAGCACGAGAGAAAACATATTCTTCAATTTGGAGATCGCCGCCATTTCCTTCCCTGTTCGGGTAATGGCTGATTCCACCATCACTGTCTAGAAAATATCTAGCTCCATCCTTATCTTCTGTTTCCAAAAGAAGTGCTGTACTGTACACTACATCTTAAGCTGTGAGAAGATGCAAGCCTAAGCCCAGACTGCCATTCTAATCTAAACCCTTATAGCTTCTTGATTAATTCAGAGCCTGGTTTAGTAAAAGACACGCTAGGACTTCTGTAGCGCCCGCATCTCTATCTGTCTGCCTGTCTGAATCTATGTATGTCTGATTCTCTCTCTGCCTTTACCTGTCTGTATGTCTTCCCACCTGTCTGTCTGTCTTCTAGATGCCCGGATGAATCGATCGCTTTCTGTCTGATGATAGCCTGATGCCTCGATATATGTCTGTTTGCGTATGTCATACTGCCGGGATGTATGTATGTTGACATTTCATTCTCTATTTGGTCAAGTTTACCCCACAGATACTAAATGAATGGTATGCCATTGTCTGGTTTCGTCATGTTTTCCTGCAGGTTCTCATAATTTTATTGT
The DNA here is from genome assembly GCA_014155875.1 of Cepaea nemoralis. Classification (NCBI taxonomy): domain Eukaryota; kingdom Metazoa; phylum Mollusca; class Gastropoda; order Stylommatophora; family Helicidae; genus Cepaea; species Cepaea nemoralis. The sequence continues at coordinate 1,269,431 of JACEFZ010019792.1, forward strand.
CTGGTTTGGTCATATTTCCCCGCAGGTTGTCGTCATTTCATTGTCTGGTTTGGTCATATTTAACAACATGATGTCGTCATTACATTGTCTGGTTTGGTCATATTTCCCCACAGGTTGTCATCTTTTCATTGTCTGGTTTGGTCATGTTTCCCCGCAGGATGTCGGCATATCATTGTCTGGTTTGGTCATGTTTAACAGCAGGTTGTCTTCATTTCACTGACTGGGTTCGTCATATTTAACCGCAGGTTGTTACCGTTTCATTGTCTGGTTTGGTCACGTTTCCCCGCAGGTTGTCGTTATTTCATTGTCTGGTTTGGTCATGTTTAATTGCAGGTTGTCATCATTTCATTGTCTGTTTTGGTTTCACTTCTTCTTCTTCTTCTTCTTCTTCTTCTTCTTCTTCTTCTTCTTCTTCTTCTTCTTCTTCTTCTTCTTCTTCTTCTTCTTCTTCTTCTTCTTCTTCTTCTTCTTCTTCTTCTTCTTCTTCTTCTTCTTCTTCTTCTTCTTCTTCTTCTTCTTCTTCTTCTCTTCTTCTTCTTCTTCTTCTTCTTCTTTCTCTTCTTCTTCTTCTTCTTCTTCTTCTTCTTCTTCTTCTTCTTCTTCTTCTTCTTCTTCTTCTTCTTCTTCTTCTTCTTCTTCTTCTTCTTCTTCTTCTTCTTCTTCTTCTTCTTCTTCTTCTTCTTCTTCTTCTTCTTCTTCTTCTTCTTCTTCTTCTTCTTCTTCTTCTTCTTCTTCTTCTTCTTCTTCTTCTTCTTCTTCTTCTTCTTCTTCTTCTTCTTCTTCTTCTTCTTCTTCTTCATCATTCCGAGCCATTGAGGTTCTCATCTCATCTCATCATGTTCCTCTTGTACCTTGCGGTGTCGAGGTGAAGTATAAACTTCGTGAGAGTGCCCGATTATGGGCTTCATATATCGATATTCCCATGGACTCTGCTATTCCCTCCGTCCAACGTTTACGTGGTCGGCCGCTTCCTCTGTTTCCATCTGGTCTGTACATCATTGCTTGTTGTGGCATGCTGTTGACTGGTAACCTACTTGCATGGCCGAACCATTTGACTTGCTGCTTTCTAATAAAATCTAGTGCTGCTTTAACCCCCACTTTAGTCCTGATTTCTTCATTTCTGATCTTATCTCTTCTTGATACGTTGAGTATTCTTTTCAGGAACCTCATTTCTGTTGTTGTGATATTTCTTTTCTCTTTTTCTGTCATTGTCCAGGTTTGGCATTGGTAGCATAGAGTTGGTAGGAAGATTGTGTTGTAAAGTGCTTTCTTAGTAATTACTGATACATGTTTGTTCTTTAGTATTGGTGCCATTTGTCCAATGAGTTGATTTGCCTTATTGCACCTACTTTCGATCTCGTCTTCTGATCTGCCATTTGATGATATTATACTTCCCAGGTACTTGAAACTCTTCACTTGTTTCAAAGGATGTTCGTTTAGGTGAATTGTTGTTGGTTGTTCTTCTTTAGTTATAGTCATTACCTCTGTTTTGCTTGTGCTAATTTTCATGTTATGTTCCCTACACATTTCGTTTAGACTATTCATGTGGTCTTGTAATTCAGCTTCTGATTTTGCTATTAGTGCTTGGTCGTCCGCAACCAGGAGTTCTCTAATGGTTAGATTTGCAGTTGGTTCTTCTTCTGTGTTCTCATCATGTGGTATTCTTGCTATCTCTACTTGGCTGGTTTCTTTACATATGTTGTCTATATATGTTATGAACAAGAGAGGGGACAGGACACAACCCTGTCGTACTCCAGATCTTATGGTAAAGGGTTCTGAGTGTCCTCCAGTTGCTCTCACCATGCATTCACTGTTGTTGTATAAACTTCTACATAGGTTTGTTAGATGTGTACTCACTCCATATTGTTTAAGGATTTGCCACAACTTGTTTCTATCTACTCTATCGAATGCCTTTTCTTGGTCGACAAAGGCTAAGTAGAGTGTTTCATTGTATTCGATTGATTTTTCTATAAGTTCTCTAAGAGCAAATATTGCATCTATGCATCCTTTGTTTTTCCTAAATCCAAGTTGTGTTTCGCTTAGCTGGGGTTCTAAAGTAGTTCGTAATCTTTGTTCAAGAATTTTGCAAAATATTTTCCCAGTATGACTCAACAGTGAAATGCCTCTGTATTGTGTGCAGTCTCTTTTGCTGCCTTTGTTTTTCCAAATTGGGATAATTATGGCATTTCCCCAATCTCGTGGTGTCTGTTGTTCTACCCAAACATGATTGAATAGTCTATGTAGCCAAGCTGTTCCTACTTCTCTTGCTGCTTTAATTAGTTCATTTGGTATTTCATCCTGTCCTGGTGATTTGTTCAATGGGGCGAATCTGATGGCTTCTATAATTTCTTCTTTTAGTATGTCTGGTTCTAGTTCTTCGGTGACATCTGTATAGGTCTCTTGAATTCCTGTAACATCTGATGGGATGTTGAGAAGTTGTTCGAAATACTGCTTCCATCTTATTAGGATTTGTTTTTGTTCACTTATTGGTTCTCCATTTTCGCTGTTAATTATTTCAGTTGGATCAAAGGGTTCTCCTCTGGCTCGCATTGCACCTATCTTTTTGTAGAAGTTTCTAGTTGCCTCCTTGTAGTTTTTATTTAGGGTTTCTCCATAATCTTCCCAGTCTTTTTGTTTTTCCCTCTTTACTATTCTATTCACATGTCTTCTCGCTATTCTATATTCTATGCGATCACATTCCTGTTTGCTCTTTAACCACTTTTTATATTTTTCCTTTTTGTCTTTTACCGCTTTCTTTACTTCTGCGTTCCACCAACTTGTTATTTCTTTATCCGTGTTTTGCGTTTTTTCGTGGTTCCACATGTTATTTTTGCAGTATTTAAAATGCTTGATTTGAACATCTCCCATTCTTCTTCCACTGTTGTTCTCTCTGTAGGTAATTTTTCAAAGAGTTCAGTTAGTTCTTTCTCATAATTTTCCCTTACTGCCTCGTCTTTAAGGTTTTTTAAGTTTACTGATTCGCATGGCATGTATTTTCCTGCTCTTTGTTTTCTTCTTCTGATTGTTCTTATTGTGGCAACGACTGCTTTATGATCTGTGTTTATACTGAAATTGGGCACTGCCCTTGCATCTAATATATTTCTCTTTCTGTTATTTCTTGTTAATATAAAATCAATTTGGCTTTTAGTATCTAGATCGTTCCATTTATACCATGTGTATACTTGTGAATCTTTATGTTTATAGAATGTGTTTGTTACATAGAGGTCGTGTTGGCTGCAAAGCTCTAATAGTCTACTTCCGTTATCATTCCTTTCATTTTGCTGATCTCCAAATGCTCCCAGATGGTTTTCTATGCCCACTCTGTTATGTCCTAGTCTTGCATTGAAGTCTCCCATAACTATGATGTTGTCCTGCTTATCTATTTTATTTAGCACGTCATGTATATCTTCGTAGAAGTCCTCGCATTCTTGCTCATTATTGTTTGCATTACATGGTGCGTATATTTGTACATATGTTGTAATTGTTTGTTCTTTTATTCTCACTGTTATGATTCTTTCTGATATATATTTTATTTCTAGTATTCCTCTTGCTAGCCGTGGTTCGATGACTATTCCCACACCGTGTCTTGCCCTTTCTTGCTGTTCTACTCCAGAGTAAACAAACGTGTAACTGCGGTGAAGCTCCTTGCATCCTTTCCCCTTTGTTCTGGTGTCCGCTATTCCCATCAGTCCAATTTTCCTCTCTTCCATTGTTTCTATAAGCTCCTCTTCTTTACTATTGAAACCACAGACGTTGATTGTGCCTATTTTTTGAGTCGCTGATCTATCTCTTAGTCCATTAACATTGCCGGGTCGATATCCGTTTGGGTCAGTCCGTTTATACTTCTTAGTTTTTCTACGAGCAGTATGAAGATCCCCTGCCGGCTTGCTAGGCCAGTCGCAGGTTTAGGACACAAATCTGACCACAGGGAGTCCATCCCCTATGGCGAGCCATAGCCCCGTTAGCCCATGACCTCGCGGTCATGGTTGCCCGGTCTGCACCACGTGGAGGTGGGGGTTGACTTGTGTAGTCTGAGGGTCATCGGCAGGCTACTAATTTTCGCTCTTCACCCCTCCTGGGAGAGGCTAGCCGATCCTAACCCTGCTGGCTGCAGGGCCAGGCGCATTCTACACCTTGCAGAACTGCCATTGAGGTTCTTTTCTGCAAAAACAATCCGTCTCCTTTGGTCTCTCTGGTTGACCTTCTCTTGCCAGTCGCCGATTCCAAGTGCTTGTAGGTCTTTATGTATATTATCTCTCCACCGCCTTCTTGGTCTACCTCGGGGTCTACGGTCATTTATTTCCTGAGTGTAAGCGAGTTTTGTTTCCCTATTATATTAATATTCGCTATTATACTATGTTCTGGTATGGTCATGTTTAATTGCAAGTTGTCGTCATCCGATTGTCTGATTTGGTTGTGTTTCGCGGAAGGTTGTCGTCATTTCATTGTCTGGTTTGGTCATGTTTAATTGCAGGTTGTCGTCATGTCATTGTCTGGTTTGGTCATGTTTAATTGCAGGTTATCGTCATTTCATTGTCTGGTTTGGTCATGTTTTCCCCTCGGTTGTCAGTATTTCGTTGTCAACAGAGTCCAGCCTAATACCCCTCAGACAGTAAGATACACATGATACCTACCCGTTCTCGTTACATGTAAGATAAACATGATACTTACCGTTTTTCTCTGTATGGAACTGGTAGTCAAATTCACTGTCCACTGGACTCTTGGTGCAGGTAAGGGTTCTACATTCTTCTTTAACTGGTAATTCCAGGGGAATGCATGAGTTTCTTAGCTCACAGCCTGCAACATCATAACCGCTTGGTGATAGTTCCTTGCTGTCAGGCATAATATTTGGCAATACATGCCCCAGTGTTGTTTCAATTACTCTTGTCTGATATTAATACAAGACAGTATCATTCATTTTTTCCACCCTCCTACCCCCTTTTAAAAAATATTGTTTGAGAGAGAGAGAGAGAGAGAGAGAGAGAGAGAGAGAGAGAGAGAGAGAGAGAGAGAGAGAGAGAGAGAGAGAGAGAGAGAGAGCGATGCAATTGTGACTCAATTAGTTAGTTAGTTAGTTAATTAGTTAGTTAGTTAGTTAGGTAGTTAGTTAGTTAGTTGGTTAGTTAGTTTGTTAATTAGTTAGTTAGTTAGTTAGTTAGTTAGTTAGGTAGTAAGTTAGTTAGTTAGTTAGTTAGGTACTTAGTTAGTTAGTTAGTTAGTTTGTTAGTTAGTTAGTTAGTTAGTTAGTTAGTTTGTTAGTTAGTTAGTTAGTTAGTTAGGTAGATAGTTAGTTAGTTAGTTAGTTAGTTAGGTAGTTAGTTAGTTAGTTATGTAGTTAGTTAGTTAGTTAGTTAGTTAGGTAGTTAGTTAGTTAGTTAGGTAGTTAGTTAGTTAGTTAGGTAGTTAGTTAGTTAGTTATTTAGTTAGTTAGTTAGTTAGTTAGTTAATTAGTTAGTTAGTTAGTTAGTTAGTTAATTAGTTAGTTAGTTAGGTAGTTAGTTAGTTAGTTAGTTAGTTAGGTAGTTAGTTAGTTAGTTAGTTAGGTAGTTAGTTAGTTAGTTAGTTAGTTA
>JACEFZ010019792.1:1277500-1342500 GCA_014155875.1 Cepaea nemoralis
ACGAATCCTTGCCATTACATACCACCAAAAGAAAAGGATGATTAAATCAGTCAGAAAGCGACCACACCTGCTCAAGACGACTACCACATTATGGACAGACCAGAACAAGTCATTATTCTGCGCCTCAGAACAGGACACAATATATTACGCAACCATATGTATACACAATTCAAGATTGGTGAATCAGCCATGTGCACATGTGAATTGGCGTCGCAGACAGCATAGCGCATACTCCAAGACTGCCCAAAATACAACGTATCCTCGCAAACCTTTTGGCCTAGAGTGACAACAGTGGAAGATAAACTCTATGGACCGCTGAGTGAACTAATAAAGACAGTTACATTCATACAAGAGAATACATTGTAGTTATATACATATTTCAAGAGAACGAAAGAAGAAGAAGAACTGCCATGTCTTCCATAGTCAGACTACTTATGCTCAAGGTAAAAGGACAATAATATTCACTCGCAATTCTCCCTTCAGCCTGAGCGGCTAAAGCCCCTGAACTTCTCAAGCGTCGAACGAGCGACCCATCTGTCGTCATGACAGCATTACCTTCTAAAGAATATTCGATGATCAAAGCCCGTACTTCCGCCGCCACAGCAGTCAGATTTTCTTGTCTGCAATTTCTGTTTAGTTGGGTGCGAACTGAAACGGACGTACATAACTTTGTTGGCACGTGTACCCACTTCTCGCAAGGTTCTAAGTCCTCAAGTGAACACACCTGTCGATGAATGTCTTCAGCTTTACCCATCGACGACTTTCCTCTTTTTAGCTTGTTGCCCTGTACATTCTAAATTTCACCATGCAGTGAATGTTGTGTGTTTGAGGAGACTCTAAAGTTGGCACGCGTATGGCAAATTTGTATTATGTTCCCCATTATTTGAAAATCAAGAATAATACACATAGCTTCGCACTGTATCCTTTCCATCCTTTCCATCTGATTGTGGCTGAGTGGCAGAGTCACCATCGCATACTCTTTTATACTGAATACACTGAGTGCCGATTGGTCTATAAACATTTGGGTCTAACACATTACTAGTACCTGGATGGTGGCTTGGAGTAAGTCAAATGTGTGGCAATTCTCAGCGAGATCAAGTGGCAAAACTGTCATGGAAGCAAGGGATGATTTTGCCTTGACAACAAACGACCTTCAAATGGATGCAATGGATGTAACCAATTGCCTGTATTGACTCAGCACGCAAAATTATCCACACGTGTGTATACTGAACGATTCTATGAACATATTCAACAAGGTCCAGACTGGTCTCACTATTGTCAAGAACACACTACACTTGGTTAACTAACACAGAACTGGTACGATCAGTTAATCACTATCTAGTTTACAAACTGGCATGAGGGGTCCAACAGTCTTTACAACGAATGTATTACTTCTTGATTTGCATAGTGTCCTTAGATCTTGTTATGGTTGCACATATAGCACATGCTTTTCGCTACCGGCTGAGGAAGATTGCATGCAGACATGATATGCAAGACATATGTACTAAAGGTAGCTTGTCATTGCCTTTAAGGAAGTTAAATGTGGTCTGGCCCAAGCAAATGCAGCATTTCAAAGATGAAGAATATTCCCTACAATATGTTTTGTCAGTCGAGGTGAAAGCACATAGATTGTAATAGCTATAATGAGCCAATCCTAATGTGCAGACGCCAATTATGGACAATTAACAGCTAGTCAAACTGGAGCACATACAGAATGAAGCTATGCGGGTGGTTCTGGAGTGCACAAGGGACACATTGGTAGTCTGTGTGCAATGCATCCAAGCTTTACCAACGGACAGGCTCATGATGCTACAGGCTACATCAAATCTAGGAGTGCCTAAATACGAGTAACACCCGCTGCATGAAGCCATGGACGCATATAAGGGCCATAGTCTTATGAGATGAAAATCATTGATGGCCCTGAGTGAGGAATCAATCAGAAATATGTGTATGCGTTAGACTATTGTGAGAGAAGAGGACCTTTAAAGGGTCATAAACACATTGGCCCGGCTAGAAAGGATTGGCCAGCAGGCGGCGCTGGGAGGTTCAGCCATTGACACTCCACAATCTGCACACAGGCCATGTAATCATCTACACGGATGATGGCTCTGTGATAAGATTTAAAGAAGTGCCTGGGAGTCCATAGCGAAGGTTTGTGGCCGGTGTTTTGTTCAAGAGAGTCTGACATTTGATACCACACCATCTAGCAGTCTGAGAATGGAAGTAGTAGCAGTCATTAGAGGGTTCTGCTGTCTGTAGGACAAACAGCACACACGTGTTGTGATTGTAACGGACACACCGAGCATACTGATAGTATTGGAGGCAGACACGATTCTTGCAAAGTGTCATGCGTCAGCTTGTAAGATGTCAAAGAAGAAGGGAAAAGCGAGAAAACGAGAGAGAGAGAGAGAGAGAGAGAGAGAGAGAGAGAGAGCGAGAGAGAGAGGACAGAGATAGAGGATAGAGAGAGAGAGAGGACACAGAGAGAGAGAGAGAGAGAGAGAGAGAGAGAGAGAGAGAGAGAGATGGGGGAGGGGGGAGATAGAGGGTGATCTGAAGAGGTAACGAACGAACGAACTTTAGTTTCAAAGGGTTAAGAATTGGGTAGCCAGACGATTCTGATATGCTTCCCTAATTAATGGAAGAGACAGGAATGGAGAGGAAAAATTTAAAAAAAAAAAAAAGAAAAAGAAAAGAAGGGATAGACAGTTATAAAGATAGATATACAGATATAACGATAGATAGAGAGAAAGAGAACGAACGAACGAACGAACGAACGAAAGAAAAAAATCTTTATTTTCAACGGGTTAAGAACTGGGCACGCAGGCCCCTCTGACATTCTGCCCTTCTTCTCTAATTCCTCTCATACATTCTTTCACTCAACATCTCTTATGAAGCAAATCTTTGACAACAAAAGAACAATACGCATTAAAACGCATGAAAAATAATCAATAAATACATAACTCACCGAGGCAATGTTTAACAAGGGCATTATATATACCCAAAGAAGGTGTAGCGTGCTATACATATGGGAATGCTTTTTTTTTTGGCTAGTTGTCGTTCGAGATAATTTACCAGTATTATTGTCTTTGTTGTTTTTTATGGGGGAATGTAGTCTGTCCTGAGGTAGTGTTCAAACAGGTTGCGAGTGTGTGTATAATGATTGGTGTCTTTGATTTATTGTGGAAGATTGTTCCACAACTGAGTGGCAGAGTATTTTAAGCTTATGTCATATAAGTCTATCCTAGGTATAGGGACATGAAGTATATTTAGTCGTTAGAGAGAGAGAGAGAGAGAGAGAGAGAGAGAGAGAGAGAGAGAGAGAGAGAGAGAGAGAGAGAGAGAGAGAGAGAGAGAGAGAGAGAGAGAGAGAGAGAGAGAGAGAGAGGAATAAAGACGAGGGAGAGACGATATACCTACATAATTACAAATATTATCTTGATGTATAAATTCCTACAGCTTGTTGTTTGTCCATCACGAATGATGATGACCATTCATTTCATCCAGTGGGGTTGAGAGTATGGAGCCGTGAGTTCTAAGATGGCTGATAAGGCGTATTTTGGCTCGAAATGTTCTTTGACAATGTGGACAAAGAATGCTTGACGTTTCTGGAGGAGGATTTTCTGCAGTGGTTTTTCTGTTCTGTCTTTTCTTCACAGCTCTTGCAGTCCTGGTTGCCTGATTGCGTAATGATGCACGCTACGAATTTCGGTCTCTGGCTGCAGTCTCCTAGGTGTCATGATGAATTCCAAAAGCATTCAGTGAGATTTTCAGAGTGTCTTTAAAGCGTTTCCTCTGGCCGCCTTGGGAGCGTTTACCACAACGCAACTCGCCATAAAAAATTCGTTTAGGGAGCCTTTGATCTGTCATGCGAGTCAAGTGACCAGCCCAGCGAATCTGATTATTTATTAGTAGAGTGTGGATACTGGGCATGGACGCTCTTTCTAGGACTTCAGTGTTTGGGATCTTGTCTTGCCATTTAATCTTTAGTAACGTTCTAAGGCAGACTGTGTGGACGTGGTTTAATCTCCTAGCGTGTCGCTGATAAACAGTCCAGGTTTCACAAGCATATAGCATTGTAGATAATACAACTGCTTTGCAGACTTTTAGCTTTGCAGGCTTATTCTTTTTGTGTCCCATACATTCTTGTACAGTCTGCCATAGGCTGCGCTGGCCTTTGAGATTCTTGCATTCACTTCATCATCAATTGTGGCAGCTTGTGACACAGTGCTGCCAAGATAGGTGAATTTGTCCACAACACTTAGACTATGACCATTCACTTTGATATTCGGCACAGTGTGATTATTCCCTGGAGCTGGCTGGTACATAACTACAGTCTTCTCCAAATTGATGCTGAGCACAAAGTTGGCACTGGCATGTGAGAAAGCTGAAACAGTATGTTGCATGTCTACCTATGAGTTGGCGTATAGAGCGCAATCATCAGCAAACAGGAACTTTCTGACGGTGTCGCTGTCAATTTTGGTTTTAGCTTTCAGCCTTCTGAGATTGAATAACTTTCCATCCATGCGGTAGTTGATGTCTATTCCAATGTCGTTGTTCTCGAAAGCATTCGTCAACATAACTGAAAACATGAGGCTGAACAGTGTTAGGTGCCAGGACACATCCTTGTTTCACTCCATTGGTGACAGGAAAGGGCTCAGACTATATGACGTTGGATGAAGAATGACTTGCGCGATGAATTGGATTACAGTGAGAGTTGAGAAATTCGTCGTCCTCACTCTCTCGCCTGAGTCCATCTGAATCCAGTGGCAGGACAAGTCAAGACAACTGGAGACGAATACAGGTGCAGTGGATGACCAGGGCGCTCTACGTGCCTTGCCGTGCTCATTACGTTCCACAACGCTTTGCAGGTAAACGCCGTCTTGCCCGTTGAATCAGGAATGATTTCTTCCGCGCAGTCTGCCGGATCCTGTCTTCACATGATGGGTAGGCATACCCTAGTTTACCGCTTGGTTTGACACCAAATTGGCTACCCGCGCCTGGTTTAGCCAGCCTCTCATAGCTATTGCCCGGGGGTGGCCGCTGTCGCATGCTGACAGCTACTAGGAGCCACAGGCGTGAGCTGGGTGTCAGGCTTGGACCAGTGGGGTATGGGTCCTGAAAATGACATCAGAATCATCCTTACCAAAGGTGCTACCAATGCCTGACAGCCCGTACCCTACTTAATTGAGTTCTAACAGAACTACTTTCCATATTAGAATAGAGTATGAACAGACACAATTGATAAAAGAACAAACACTACATGTAATTTTTAAAAAAAACACCACACGAAATAGAACATACACTACAGGTAATAGAACTAGCAATACCTTTAATGTAACAAAAATAACAATCAATAGTACTACTAACGCTGCGTGTAATAGAATAATCACTATAGATAACAAACACTACGGATAATAGTACAAACATTAGGTAATAGGTAAAACAGGTAATAGAGGAAACACTGCAGGTAATAAAGCAACCACTACAGGTAATAATGCAAACATTACATGTGAAAGAGCAAACACTACTGGTAATAGAACAAGCATTACAGTTAATAGAACGAATGCTACGGGTAATAGAGCAAACACTACGGAAAATAGAACAGGTGACAGAACAAACACTACAAGTAATAGGACATTCGCTACAGGCAATAGAGCAAACACTACAGGTAATATAACAAAGGCGGTGAAATATTAATTTCTACCTTCACTTATGAAGGTAACATCTCCCTTAGAACAGTTGAGCTGGACACATCTGGAGACTCCTGGAGGGATGAACATTTCCCCATCTTTAAAGACAATTCCCCTCACACAGCATGTACCTGGTTTGTATAGAAATGTGTCGCGATTATCAGCGCAAGTATACACTTGATCTAAGTCAGTGGTTCTCAATCAGTGGGGAATTCCCCCTAAGTGGCAATTTTAGGGTTTCCGGGGAGGGAGGGGGGAAGAGATTAAGTTTATTTCAACATCGCGATAATACAAGAACCGATTACTTGATATTGTTTTTCCCTTCATATTTTACGGTTCAATACATCTCACACTTCTAAAATTCATGTTATAAAGAAAGTATATCCACAAATCACGTTTTGTGTAGACGTCTAGACTTCATTTATTATGTGCTATTAGATTTAGCTTCCATTATTATCATTATTACGTATACTGTGTAGAGGCGGGGCCGGAGGGGGGAATTTTTAGGTACGAAATACGAAAGGGGGAAAGGACGTTCTGAAAATATGGTGAAGGGGGGCAATGGCCAAATTTTAGGTAGCATATACGAAAAGGGGGGGGGGGGCGTGACGTTCTAAAAATATTGTGACGGGAGGCACGGGGGAAAAAGGTTGAGAACCACTGATCTAAGTGCATATTCAATGACTGTGTTACCATGGCAGTAGCTATATACGTGCGTGTGTATTCAACAGTTATTGTGCTTGCGTGTACGTGTGTACACACAGGCAAACTCTCTATCCACTGCGAGGCCAAGTATGTAGTAAATAAATAGCAAATACAAGATCCATTTAAAACGCCTTGGGAATTTTTTTTTGGACATGTGGTACAATCCCAACATTGTATAGACCAATTAAAACTCAAGGAATGGTGTGGCAAAAATAACATCTGTAGCGTTTACCTCCAAAGACATTTCGCTAAAATTATTTTAAGGTGGGTCTATATGAGAGAGCAGATCAATTTTAAAGTTCCGTCTCTATGAGAGATTGAACCCATTACTCAGAAATGTGTTGTACTTGCCACTGAGGTATCACTGCTTCTTATTTATGATGTAGTCACCGCTCATGTAGCAATCCCAGCTCCTATAGTAGTCCACACAAATGTATTAGTCCCAGCTCCTGTAGTAGTCTGCGCCCAGGTAGTAATCCCAGCCCCTGTAGTAGTCTCCTTACCTGTAGTCGTCCCCGCCCATTCAGTAGTCCCTCCCCACAATCATTATCATCATCACCTTCTTCCACTTTTGCCGTCAAGTGACGTGGTGAGATATAACTGGAGCTTTGTTCCCGATGGGTGGCATTAGATAATGTTATTCCTTTTGAGTGTACACTGTGTTTGATGTCGTCAGTCCATTTTCTTCTCGGGCGTCCTCTTGCTCTCTTAGCAGATCTTTGATGAAAGCCCAGTGCTGGTAGTTGATGGTGTTGCATTCTAACGAGGTGGCCAAACCATGTTTACATGGTTGAGGGTGTTGATTCCACTATCTCTCATTTCATATTCTGTCTCAGATAGTTCAGATGGCAGCTCTCCTCAAGCATCTCTTATCACAGTTGTTGATTTGACCTAAGTGTGATGTGGATAATGTCCAATTTTGTCATAGGTAGATAGCGTTGGTGGAAATATGATATTTATCATATGCCGTTTTGCGGACACATGTATATTTGGATATGTTAGTATGTGTGAAAGTTGATATGTAAGCGCACTTGCAATTTTGACCGATTTTGATTTCTCTGTCTATTCTAGCATATTATGTGATCATGTTTCCATGACATGTGAATTCTTTAACTTGTTTCATCGGTGTGCTAATTATCAGTATACTTAGTAAACCAGGAGATATTGTAACCTGCATTATTTCAATTTTAGTCTTATTAAGGCCTTGTCTCTAACAATCACATGACCAATTTCCAGCATGTGCCTAGCTTGCTTGCTTGCTTGCTTGCTTGTGTTCGTTGGCTTGAGCTCCAACGCGAAGTCCTGTATGTCGGATGAAGACATCCTGTTGTCCAACATCATTGTGATGTCATACAGAACCTAAGGTTTGCGTGAGTATCCGTTGTCCCATGCCTAGCAATTGATGACGCGGGAAGATTCCAATGTGTCGGCCCCACTAGGCTCCCATCGTCTGTGTGTAGTATCGTGTCGATCCATTGAGGTATGTGTTCAGAGACTCTTTTGTTCAACTGCCGCTCTGTTCTGCCGATGTGGGTAGACTGGCACCTACATGTGAATTGGTAAATACTATTGTCTTTGGCGTACAGAGGAACATGCTCTTTTACTGCTGGGATAGGAATCGTTGTGGTTCTGTACCTAATGACTGGAGTTGCAGCACAGTATGTTCGGCTTACTGCTGTAATGAGCCGGTCGTGTAGACATTGTATTACGTCATACCCTCGAAATGTTAGCTGGGTGAATACCTTGAGTTTAGGGACTGTAGTTTCGTCTGGTTTTGGTTTGGGCTGTTGGCAGTGGCGCTTTATAAATCCTGTGGAGTACCTATTCAGGTGTAAGCCATTCTTCAGAATTTCGAATTACTCTGTCAGTGTGTCCTGGGTGCATATCTACCTAGCACGGTCAAAAAGGGTTCGTACTAAGCGCCGTTTGTACTGGACAGGTGCGAAGCTCTAAAAATTTAAGTATTGGCCAGTCCATGTTTCATTGAGATACACCGATCTTTGAATTTTGCCGTCTGCTCTACGTCTCATTAGAATATCCAGGAACGGCAACGCTTTATAGTGTTCGTGTTACATAGATAGAGAGATGTTTTTATGCGTCATGCTCATTATGGCCAGGAACGCTGTTGCTTGAAGCTCGTCTGTGGTGATAATTAGTACATCGTCCACGTAACGACGGTAGAAGACCAAGTTTTTATTGTCTGAGGATCTCTTTTCTTCTAAATGTGCCATAAACATGCCCGCTTGTTTAAGTTTTCAGAAGCAATAATGATTAATCTACACAAGCCAGTTTGAGCGAACAGAAAGACAAGTTAGTCACTTTAAAATTACCGTGGTAGACAACTGACATTACTGTGCAAACATGTGTATATTTCATCTTGAAGGATTTACCTAGTGATTTTACTTTTCGTCGTGTGAATTCTGCAGTATATACCTCACCAGATGCAGCAAAATAAGCCAGGCAATAAATCATGCAATCTATTATTTGTGTCTTCTTTATTCAAAAGAACAATAGTTTACGAAGAAGCTAAATTTTATATAATAAAGACTATTTTATGTAACAAGCCTTTTTAAGTGTAATTCAGTTATCAGTTGGGGTATCTTCATTGCACTCCGGACATGTCCATAGGTGCTCAGTGTAATTGTATAGCAGTAATAATTATTTATTTCATTGAAACATTTATAAATTATAGCTGGGATTCCTGGACAATTATTTCACACGCAATGTAACTTACAGGAGCACATTGAAACCTGATATTTAAGAAGAATTCTGAAAATAAATTTTACAACTAAAAATTATAATTCTACTTAATTTTTTTTTGGTTTTGTTTGTTTGTTTGTTTTTGTTGTTGTTTGAAAGGCTAAGACATAAAGGCAAAATAGCACACCTATAACACCGAGGAGATCAACATCGTTGCTTCATTATGAGAAATGTAAAACCGAAATATAATGTAACAAAACGAAAACGTTTGGCGAATGATAGAGAGGTTAGCAACGCGAGAAGATTGTAAATAGTCATGCATGGTGTTATCACAAATACACACATATAAACTGACATATTATGTTGGGTGTTATTAGTTTTGAAGAAACAAGTTCGTTAAGCCAAGACATCATGATATTATGATGATAACGATGATGATGACTATTATGATGATGGTGATGATGATAATGATGATGATGATGATGATGACTATTATGATGATGATGACGATGATGATGATGATGATGATGACGATGATGATGATGACGATGATGATGGTGTCAATGTTTTGAATGTTGTAGTATACAAATACACACTGACATACTTTCTTTCTGAAACACGTGATCCACAGTGCCGTCTGACATTCTGGTACAGACATGACGTTCGCAACCTTTCATATAATACTCGGAGTTCACAGCATGGCATTTGTCCCCATCCTGGCAAGCTAGGTGTCAAACATACAGCTGAATCAGCTCAGTTATAAGTAGGTCATCATCATCATCACCATCAAGTACCAAATACATTACAGTATGGTGCAGAAACTAGTCATGCATTTATATGTGTGTGTGTGTGTGTGTGTGTGTGTGTGTGTGTGTGTGTGTGCATTAATCTCAAAAGACAAAGGAAGTGTTCATTCATTCATTCAATAGCATGTCCTTTGCAGAACCTCGCTCCCATAACAACCTTCCAGAAAACCTCTCGATCATAAGCAAGATGTCCCGCGTCCTGATACACCCATCTGGAGATCATCCGCAACATCTTCACCCATCTTCTTTTTGGCCTTCCTCTTCCTCTCTTCCCGGGCATATACCCTTCCATTATTGTTCTCTCCAAACTTTCGTGACGTTTCAAGTGACCAAAATATTTCAATTTTCTTTGTTTTATCGTCGTGTTACGGGAGATTAATGTAGAATATGCTAACAAGATGAAGACCATTCTCTGGACCATATATTTGTCAAACGACTTGAGGGAAAAGTGTTCTTGGGAGCTGTATTCAGTCAGTCCTAATGTACGGAAGGACTCGGGATTCAGAAAATCCGGTGGGTCGATGGCACCACGAAAATGAAACAGTAACTGATTCACTGCCAACCAAAAATCGTGTTCAGAAACTGGGAAGTAGGGGAGTAATAATGCTGTAAAATGGTTAAAATTAGTAGCAAATGCGTTGTATCCTGTATCAATTTAAAGGAAATTGAATACGTTAGTATTGCAACTTTGACAAACGGTTACAATATCTTAATAACAATGATAGATGTTGTAACACAAATTTAGAAGCATGGGGTGACAATTATTTAAAATGCTCACTTGCCAATGCACTCCGTCTTTGATAATAATCCAATTAAATTTATCGAATAATGATAAATACACCACTTTTCTTCACCTATATTCCAAGAACTGCTCCTTAACACCACTAAAATACAATTACAACATCATATTTTGAAGCCCATTGTTTCCTCACAAAATTTAAAGAAAGTCAGGAGAAGTCCAACAGCTGTGTACTCAATAATGAGAAACATTATATACACTATTCTTTATTTACTTATATTTTTTCTTAAAAATTGCTCAGCTTATTTGTAATAGGAACGTCAAACTTAGGGCACACCTGTGGTTCTTTGGAGAAACCATAATTCCACATGTGTCATCATTTGATGATGGGCTTTAACTGTTAGTTTTATGTTCCATACGACCGTGTGCTAAATAATTTAATCTAAAAACCGCATTACTACACGTGCTATCAGCTTCTTGAATCGTTCACCTAGTCCTTCAGATTAGAATAACTATCATCTATAATTTTGTAAAATATTGTATATCTTGATGTAAATCTTCGAGACCGAGAACTAGTGATCGCTAGTACTATTCAATGTGGTAATTAACACCCAAATGAGGGTCATGGAGGAGGTCTACCGGTCGTATTTCCTTATATGAAGGGTATAGCTCCACAACCGGCCCTCATGAAAAACGGACCTCATTTTTGAAAAATTGGTGGGAATATACTTTTGGCTACTTCCTGTTGACTAGATCCGGTTGATTACTTCGATCCATTGGTACCCGACCGCCCCACCAACACAGGTGCCTCCGTCGGCCGCCTCCGCTTCCACAGGGCCGTCCCGGGACCACTTGAAGACAGCGAGGCAAGCCCCGGGCATGTGGAATACTTATATAGATAAGTAGACCAAATAGGCTCTTGACACCCTGGTTCGAGTCCCAGTATATGGATGTGTGTGTATGTGTTTGTGTGTGTGTGTGTGTATGTGTTTGTGTGTGTGTGTGTGTGTACGGGGTATGCCGCTGTGAGGGGCGCAAGGAAATGGGCCCCTACCCCAGATATTAGCCTTTGCCTCCCAGAGGAGGGCCACCAATATTCACATTGAAATGCGAACTTAGTAAATTGCAGCCAGACTAAAGGACGTATTTGGAAATACTACTCTTTTCATATTTTGTTAACAAAATTTCCTATTTTTCATAAGTTGGGGTGAAATTTGACCAAACCTTTCACATCTGGACAACAAAATGTCCTACTTTTCATAAGTTTGAGTGAAAGTTGGTCAAACTTTTTAAGTTTGGTTAACAACATTTTCAAATTTTTTATGAGTTTGGTTTGAAATTTGGCTAACCTTTTCACATTTGGTTAACAAAGTTTCCTACTTGTTGACGAGTGTTGCTGATCTCTGGCCAAACTTTTCGCACTTTTGGTTAACAAATGTTATTACTTTTCATAAGTTTGGCTGGGCTTTTCATAAGTGTGGTTGAAATTTGGCTAAACATTTTCATATTTTGTTTACAAAAGAGTCCTCCTTTTATTTTATAAGTTTTGTTGACATTTGGCCACACTTTTCACATTTGGTTAACAAATTTTCTTACTTGGTCAAGATTTTTGCCCTTTGGTTAACAAAATGTTCCTACTTTTCATAAATTTGATTGAACTGTTGCCAAATATTTTTTTTTTCCTTTTGGGTAACAGATTTTCCTACTTTTTGCAAAGTTTCCTACTTTTCATAATTTTGGTTGAGATATTTCAGACTATGGTCAACAGATTTGTCCTGCTTTGATTAACCCATTTCCTTGGTTTTTTTGAAATATTTCTTGAATTTGTCATCAATATGTATCATTCTCTCATCACATGACAACAATATACACCGTAAACACATAACAATTCAACAACCAAGACGTAATTATAATATATGCCTGTTTATTTTACAGTATTTCAGTACATTTTACAGTATTTCAGTACATTTTACCAGAATACAAATGCATAATGTCATTATACGAAATGGATGATGTGATATGAGCTGGTATATATAGTATCATCACAACATTTTATTTTCACATACAGAGCTATACACATTGTATGTTGTTTCTGGATTTCATCTCACCATTGTCTGAGTAGGTTGTTTTTTTTTGGTTCGTAGCCTGGTATGTACATGTCACTTAGCATGTAGTCATAAAACTGGTCTCCTGCTTGGTGAGCTGATATCTGAGTATTGTAGATAACCGAGGCATCATTCATCTGAGTGTCGGGCACATCATGTCTTCGGATAGTCTGGAGTTTCGACGTAACGCTACGTATGTCACCATTATTCTAGGTCTGATCTCTTCCGAACTCGAAAATGTAACGTCAGCACTGAAGTCCCGGTAGTGAATGAGACCTTTGTGCCCGTATCTGTGGTTAGAAGTATTTCCACCATGTCGAAGGAGTAATGACTCAGTGGTATGTAGTGACGTTTGTCGTAGGCGCGATACACTGAGGTCAAGCGCTGATTCATGATTGGAACCGTCCTTAGTAGTGGGACCATGACATCTCTGACTGGTCTCGCCGCAATGAGATCACAGTAGACTTAGACATTTTGCAGGTCGTTATTCAGGTCTACCGCCCTTTCACCTTCAGTTGTATAAGTATCTCTTGCAACTTCTCACTAAATGTAATAGTGGCCCTGGTTTCGAGTATTTTCACGATGACTGTCTTTGATGCATTGTCGAAATGGAATAAATCACAGAGATGATCGTTCATCTTCTGATCTTTCATTAGTCGATTTAGTGTAGCTATAAACGCGACTGGTGTACTGTACAGGCCCGGGGGACACGCCTTTTTTATCACTCTACCGTTTGGTTGGATGTATCTTAGCAATACTAATTTCGCTAACACATTGCAGTAGTAGGTGGGGAATTAAATTTCGGCCAGACCAACTTTGGAATGTTGATTCCCCTCAATAGTCTGCGGTAACTTGACGAAAAAGTGACCTGGTGTGTTCTTGGGAAACATATTCGGAGAAGCATTACTCGGTAATGTCACGTAGAAGCTCATATTTTAGTGTTAGGTAGCATGTAAGCCAGACAGCTGCTTAGAAGAGCTATCCACAACTTGCCCTTGACTGCGTCGACGCTGTCTCGAGACAGATTGAATAGTTATACGCCAATTACGGTGTATATAACGACCAGTTGACAGAAGAAGACAATCTCTAGTCGCGGCACTCGCCACCACACATTCACCAGAACGAATTTTTTTCCCTCTCTGGGCTATTTTGTGGGTTATTTTCCCGTTTGGTTTCTTCTATTACCTCTGTGTTGGACATACTGGGTCATTAGACACGTGTCTCGGCTGTATCATTAGTTGCTATTAGCAGTAGGCATAAGGTCACCATACAATGGTTGTCATCCCACTGTGGAGTACCCACACATGCCAGCGCTGCTCTATTGGTTACGGAAGGAGTGCAATAAGATAAGTCTGATTCACCCGTTACATACCACAAAAGAAATGAATGAATGAGTCAGCCAGAAAGCCACAGTACTTGATCAAGGTGACTACCATGTTATGAACAGATCAGGACAAGCCAGCAGAGCACATACTCCAGTTATATGCGATTAGCAACATATATATCTTTATTATACTAGTATTGTTAGGCGAACTGTATGCCTACTTGGATAAACACAACGAAAATGTGAAAGATTTATCCATAAATGCCAACTTTCCATTAACGATTGATTGATTGATTGATTGATTGATCTAGGAACCGACATCACAGCATTCGGGACATTCCCATAAGCGCTCCGTCTCCATCCTCAGCAGCCAGCGAAGAGTTCCAACACTAATAGTTCCAGTAGCAATCTGATTATATGTCCGTCTCGCCTTTCCTCCGAGCGCCGAGCGTCGGCCAGAACCCCTCGTCACACCACGTTGTCTCATTCTTACCAGACCATGGTGCTCCATCTGCTCCTCCGAGGTGTACACTAACGTAATTATTAACGTTAATTCCATTAACGAATTGCCACTTAGTGCTCTGCTTGCTGTTCACTGAGACCGGGACTTCTAGACGGCGAATGGTTACTACACAAAATACACGCGCGCACACACATACACGACAAGGCACTGGATGTTGATGCTAAATATGATTATAATGCATTGTTTGAACAGTACTCCTATTAATAATTCTGTTCAATTTAAGGTACACACACACACACACACACCCATACACTGGGACTCCAACCCGTGTGCCAGGCGCCTATTTGGTCTACTTATCTATATAAGTATTCCACATGCCCTGGGCTTGATTCGCTGTCTTCATTTGGTCCCGGTACGGCCCTGTGGAAGCGGACGAGGCCGGCGGAGGCATCAGTGTGGGCGGGGCGGTCGGGTACCCATGGACCAAAAGTAGTCAACCAGAAGTATTCAACTGGGAGTAGCCAAAAGTATATTCCCGCCAATTTTTCAAAAATGAGGTCCGTTCTTTATAAGGGAGGGTTGCGGAGCTACACTCTTCTCATAAGGAAATATGACCGGTAGACCTCCTCCATGGCCCTCATTTGGTTGTTACATACCACATTGTATACTACTGTCAGTGCCATTTCTAAAATCATAAAATTTACATTCACGGTTGTTCTCAAATTTGAAAGACTACAAGCTAACTACTCGCGACTTTTCCGGTAGTTTGGAAAAGCAGAACTTCTTCCGTTTTACATGTGTATTTATAGGAACTAAAATTGCGGAAGTTACGGGAAATAAAACAAATAGCGCACTGTCAACATTCAGCCATTTAATGGGCTCATGCTAGTGTAGGTTTGTTATTCAGGCGGTAAGGTAACACACTACAGTGAATCAATATAAAAACATGTTTTATCAGCCTAATTTAACTTTCACCAGTTCATGATACAGATTTTCACCTAGCCGTCTTTTGAGCTTAAAAAAATTAAAACAAGAGAAAATGGATATGATAACCTCTCCATAGGACAAAGCCAAGACTGATGTGTTGCCCATGCGGCACGAACCCTTTCTTGGGCTGTCTAGTTTACTCGAGAGGAAAGGTAACGTCAGTATATCAGGAACAATACAAGCTGCAGAAAGTGACTAATCAGCAAAGCAATTCTCCAATTGTCTGCCTGTTGGAGCTTCGAGCGTCAACGTGTTTCTGAAAAAGCATAGGTCATGATCTGCCCTGCTAAAATATTCAGTCTCAGGTTGCATTTCCTAGCACCAGGGTAGGCCTGAACCCTCACAGTTCCGTTCCTCCACCTGAAGCCGTTGGCAAAATGGTGGATGTCGTGTTTGGTGAGCACCGACCACCATTCGACGCTATCAAAAAAGAAGGTATTGCTGTCTACTGACATATGTAGCTCAATTATATATGACTAAGACCTGACTAAAGCATACTACATAATTAGTTAGTTAGTCTTTCCTCTTGAGTCCAAGGCGGCGCATGGGGCAGAAGTAATGGCTCTCCATGCCTGGTGGTTCGCTGCTACCTGTTGTAAATCTTGGATGTTTATTTGGCTGTTGAATGAGCCTTCTATGTTGTTGGTTCTACGCAGGGTCTCTCTTGGTCTTCCCCGTTTTCTCTTCCCTACGGTATCCATATAAGGACTTGGTAGGGGAGTCTTGTCTTTCCCATTCTGAGTACATGACCGATGAAGTTCCAACGACGTTTTCTTATAAAATTAGATACAATATCTTGCTAATTATCTTGTCTTATTTGCGTATTGGTTCTAAAATCTGTCCAATGGAGGTTTAGACTTCTTCTAAGACATTTCTGAATTTATTTATTTTTTTTCAATCTAAAGCTACCGTTGATTTCCAACGCTCATATACATACGTTAGCATTGGAATCACACAAGAGTTGAAGATTTTAAGTTTCGTGTGATTTCTGAGTGTCTTTGACTTCCAGATGTTTGACAATTTACTGAAGGCACCAGAAGCCAGTGCGATTCTAGATGATATTCATGAATGCTGATACAAATATATCGATACATCTGTATCGCATCCATTAAATTATGTCACACATAATATATGGTAGATTAGCACAATGACTGCATACAGAAGGAATTTAGAAAGAAAATAAATAAAACAAACAAACAAAAACAAGAATAAACATGTTAGACTATGAAAACTAGTATACATCACATATAAAAAGGATGGTCGTTTGTTAAAGGTCGAAAGTCTTTGCCATTAAGTTATGGAAACCAGTTTTGCGCAAACGGAAAGACATGATAATCAGTTTTAAATTACAGTGGCAGAGAACTGAAACTAATGTGTGAATATGTATATATTTCAGCTTGAAGAATTTATCTTGTCACTTTAGTTTATGTTGTGTGATTTCTGAAGTATGTATCTCACGAGATGCAGCCACCTATGCCAGGCCATATATCTGCCATCTATTGTGTGTGTCTTCCTTATTCAATTTCACTATCGGAATAAATTGTTCTGAATTCATATTTATATTTTCATTTGGCGTTTTTCATGCATTCGTGTCGGATAGCGCCCGTTTATACTGTGTTGTTATTGGTTACGTTGTTACTTGTAATTGTGCTCTTGTAAAGCTCGGATGTTCATTTTCTGGTGTTTCATTCATTGCTTAATAATTCATTATATGCGCTGATCGTTTGGTAGACGTATCCAGCCACATGTGTGACACACGAGAATAATCATGTCATGCAGCCAATACCTACAGGTCAACAGCGAACCAGCGCCACCAGTGACAAATCATTCAAGTTTACAACATGAAGCCTTAACGATTAAGGTGTCTATGCATGCAGCGGTCGATGGAATCAAGAGACAGATTAGTCACTCGGTATATAGACCACCAACCAGTGATACTCACCCAGACAGCAGCAATGAAGAGTTTGCATATTCAGTGGTTGAGGGTCTTATGGCGGAAGTGTTCATGTGGTGAACTACTGCTACATGGAGAGACAATACCAGATTCGTCTGGCTCTTCATAGGCCGCCAAGGTCATGGATCAACGAGGACAATTAGCATTTTGTTCTTTGTGTGTGCGTTAAGTACAGACATTGAACATTAGAATATAAGGTGAGGTGGAGGACAGCGGCAATGTATCGCCTCGACATGTTTTCATGGACGTCTACTAGATAGCTTGTTACTTATTCACAAGGTTGCATATTTTGTGTGTTCTTTACGATATTAGTAACTTGTAGGTACACACATGGGATTTTTTTTTTCTGTGGTGTGTTGCTTATTGTGTGATGCATTAGCTTACTGATGGGTACACAATGTGACAATTTGTTTGGGATTAGGAATAGAAAATATGTTAGGGTACTTGTGATTACCTGATGTATTATTTAGTGTGGTAGCTGGTGTACGAGAGAGACATACCTACGGCTACCCATGCAGTGTTACTTGGGCATATAGGTAGAGAAATCCTACTCTCCCATCATTGGAAAACTAGGTTTTATTTTGAGGAGGGGGTAGTGTAACGTGCATGGGTGTGCGGAAATTTGGGGTAAACGACGTTTTAGGAATTTGCTAATAGTAGCAATGCAATTGGGTCATTGTACTACCTAAGATTGTGAGATTTACAACAAAGGGACATAGACGTTAAGAAGAGAAGTATATGCAGATGTGAGGTCAGAAAGATTGAGGTAGGAATTACAGGTACAATGAGTGATACCCATGCATGCTGGCGTGTTGGGGAATTAACAGGCAGACAGAATGGCTGGCTCTGCAAAACTTGGTGGAGTATTGATGCATGATAAGGTAGACGAGGTTGCGGCCTTGTGAGTGCACGTGTACACTTCGGAGGAGCAAATGGACCACCATGGTCTGGCAAGAATGCGACAGCGTGGAGTGACGAGGGGATCTGACCGATGCTCGATGCTTAGAGGAAAGGCGAGACGCACATATAATCATATTGTTACTGGTGCTATTGGAGTTGGAACTCTTCGCTGGCTCCTGAGGATGGGGACGGGGCGCTTATGGGAATGCCCCGAATGCTGTGATGTCGGTTCCTAAATCAATCAATCAATCAATCAATCAATCAATCAATCAATCAATGAGTGATACCCAACACATAGATTTATAGAGCACGTACGGGGCCAAGAATGTTAATAACAATCTTCAACAAACTGTGATAGTTCCAGACTAGGTGAAGATTTAGGCACGGACAAGTCATTATAATCGATATGCTAATGAGAGAAGAACCACACATGTGGTGAGTATGTTAAAGTTCATTCCTTGTGAGGTCCGTATAGAATGGATAAATAGACCAGACTGGCCAGATGATGGGAGATTGGATTCTGGGGCCAAGAGAGAAAACTAAGACCGGTTGTAGTTTGAGTTAAGTCAGGGAGACTTAACAGTACAGTCGATCTTGGGGCGAAGTCAGGGGAACTTCAGCCAGGAGGATCGTTAAGCACTGTGTATTGGGCTAGTGTGGTTTGGAGCTCAGGAGAGAGAGAGAGAGAGAGAGAGAGAGAGAGAGAGAGAGAGAGAGAGAGAGAGAGAGAGAGAGAGAGAGAGAGAGAGAGAGAGAGAGAGAGAGACACACAAAGGAGGTTATTAGATTCACGGACGGAGAAGAGTCCGTAATAGGGTAGTGCGTGAGGCCGAGAGACGGCACTAGCATGGTTGCTGAAGTTACTGTGGTATCTTATAAGCTGAGTGTGCTGAACATGGGACGTTATAACCTACAGATATTTCATTCTTGACTGTTCCTGGAAAATATCTTATATCATCGTGTTGTGCTACAAATAAACGCCTGGCCTTGGATGCTGATTTATCGTTGTTGATCAGCCGTTCAATACAATGTTCACACAGACATCCTCTAGACAACTATAGACACATCTTCTTGTCCAGTTACTTTGTGACAATCTTGACACTATTTATGTTGTGTGATTTCTGCAGTATGTACCTCACAAGATGCAGCCACCTGTGTCAGGCAATATATCTACCATCTATTGTGTGTGTCTTCATTTTTCAATTTCACTATCGGAATAAATTGTTTTGAATTCATATTTATATTTTCATTTCACGTTTTTCGTACATTCGTGTCGGTTGTGTCCGTTTATACTGTGCTGTTATTGGTTACGTTGTTACTTGTAATCGATTTTTCTTGTAAAGCTCGGTATTTCATTTTCTGGTGTTTCATTCATTGCCTCATTCATCATACGTGCTGATCGTTTGGTAGACGTATCCAACCACAACAAGGATACAGATACGTAACTTTCATATTTATATTTTCAAGTAGTGGTTTTCATGTATTCTTGTCGGTTTGCGTTTGTGTATTCTGTCAGCAGGCCAGGTTTGGCCGTGTATTCCTAAAAGTTGGCGGCATTTCATTGTCTGGTTTGGTCATGTTTCCCCACAGGATGTCGTCATTTCATTGTCTGGTTTGGTCATGTTTCCCCGCAGGTTGTCGTCATTTCATTGTCTAGTTTGATCATGTTTCCCCGCAGGTTGTCGACATGTCCTTGTCAACAGAGTACAGCCCAATTCCCGACAGAAAATAACATACACAAGATACTCACCAGTTCTCGTTACAAACAACTGGTAATGGAACCTAGAGCCCACTGTAATCTTGGTGCAGTTAACTGTTCTACATTCGTGCTCAACGGTGACTCCAGGAGGAATGCATGTGTTATTGAGCTCACACCCTGCAACATGAGAGCAGTTTGGTGTTAGCTCTATGCTGTCAGATATAATACTTGGCAATACATGTTCGACTACTGTTTTTATTTCTCTTGGCGTATATTAATACAAGACAATATCATTTATTCTGTTCATTTCCTTAAACATATGTTAAATGTGTGTTTGGTTTTTTTTTTTTTTTTATGTGTTTTGTTTTGTTTTAAGAGAGCGATGTAGTGTTTAGCGCTGGCTCAGTTAGTTAGATAGTTAGTTAGTTAGTCGTAGATCATCCTCATTGCACATCGAACCATTCAGTCCATAGGTGCTCGGATCCCCTCCTCGGCACATCCCGTATCGTGAAGCGAAACACGTCATCAGTTCTGTGTTTGTTTAGTAATCTTCTTTGGCTTCCTGCATAGTGTTATTGTTTCGACAAACCTATTTTATCTTGCTGTTCTGACAGTCTGACCATGGTTGTAGATTCATCACATGGTTCTCGCACAGTCTTACTTCTCGTAAAGCATTCAGTATGTTAGCCTAGTTCTTAGCTCGTCCGCCCTCCACAGTAGGCTAAACTGCAAGCCTGTCAGCCTGCTCAATTCCTCGTACATCCGCATGCCCTGGCACGACAATGAAACTAATCTTTGCCAGCCGTGACCACCACAGAGATACCGACAACTATCTTCGGACACACCTTATATCTTCTTTCGGTGTAAACTCTTTAAGTCACTATGGAGATATGCCCAGGTTAGGGTTCGTGTCTCGAGCCACGTCATTGCTTTACTTACTGTCGTGACTTACGTAGGCATACTATTGTGCCAAAGGCAAACGCGCAAAATCGTCCTTCACAATCCTCCCTCCAGCCTGAACCATAGAAGTCCACTCACGCATCGAATGAGCGATCCATCTGTGCACATGACAGCATTATCCTCTTATGAATTTTCCATAGCAGTTGAATTTTCTAGTCTGCATTTTGTTTCGTTGGGCGCAAACTGAAAAGGGCGTAGATAAGTATGCTGGCACTTGGACCCACTCCTCGCCAGGTTTTATGTTCTCAAGTGGACACACCTGTTTAATAAAGTCTTTGGCTTGATCACTCAATTTTCCTCTTTTTAACCTGTTGCACTTTACTTTCTAAATTTCACGATGCGGTGGGTGGTGTGTGCTTGCATCGATTCTGAGGCATGCGCGTGTTCGGAACATTTGTATTCTGTCCTCCATGATAGGAAAATATATATATATACGTGCGTGCGTGCGTGCGTGCATGCATGTAAGTGTGTGTGTGTATGCAAGAATGTAAGTGTGCGCGCGCGCGCGTGTGTGTGTGTGTGTGTATGAGAAGAGCTGCGAGATTGTGTGGCACTTTCCACATTAACACCACGTATGACAGAAGTCAACAGGTAATATAACAAACATTAAGGGTAATAGCATAAACATTGCAGGTAATAGAACAAGAACTCTAGGTAAATTTTTAAAAAACCCAAGAACTACTGGTAATATCACAAACACTGCAGGTAATAGAACAAGAACTGTAGGTAAAAGAACAAGACCTGCAGTTAATAGGAAAAAAAAACTACAAGGAAAAGAATAAACAGGCTGAAATGTTAACTGTCTACCTTCTTTTATGTACCGAACATCATCTTCCTTAGAACAGCTGCATTTGACACATTCCGAGTTTCCTGGAGGGGTGACAGTTTCCCCATCTTTAAAGACAGTTCCGCTCACACAGCATGTATCTGGTTTGTATAGAAATATGTCGCTATTATTAGCCCATGTATCCACTTGATCTAAGTCCATATCTAAGGACAATGCTAATATGGCGGTTGCTCGGAAAGCAATATTATACATTTATTCTCATCAGTGTGTGTGTGTGTGTGTGTGTGTGTGTGTGTGTGTGTTTATATATAATTGTGTGAAGGCAAAAGAAAGTTGGTTAGACGAAGAGTGCAAGAAAACAGATTTAAAATATATTAAAGATACAATAAATATGCACAAACAAATACGTGACATCACAGGAAGAAAAATAAGAATAAATAATATTTAAAATCAAACACGGGAAAGATATTATTGGAGGGAAATGCTATATTGAAGAGACAGACCAAGAGATATGATGCTGGATGGATTGCGATGGTGGGATGGAGGGATATCAAATTTGGATTTGATCCAGAAAATCCAGAAAACCAAAGACTGAGATCTGTGGAGAGTCATGAACGTCGTCATGGCACGTGATGATGATGATGCTGATGATGTGTACTTGTGTATATACGTGTGTGTGTGTGTACACTACCTTTTGTATGTGGGCATGTATGTGTGTGTGTACACAGGCAAACCCCTTATCCCCTGCGAGGCCACGTAAGTAGTAAATAAAAAGCAAATAACAGGTCCATTTGAAACGCCTTGGGGAATTTTGGACATATGGTGCCAGAAACACATTTTATAGGCCAATTTGAATTCAAGGAATGATGTGGTAAAAATAAGTTCGGCTTCGTTTACTTCCAAAGAAGTTTCGTTAATTTCATTTTTAGTTAGGTCTACGTGGGACTGCGGATCAATTATAAAGATCCATCTCGATGAGAGTTGGAACCCATTAAAGAGAAACGTGTTGTATTAACTAGTG
Organism: Cepaea nemoralis; assembly: GCA_014155875.1. NCBI lineage: Eukaryota > Metazoa > Mollusca > Gastropoda > Stylommatophora > Helicidae > Cepaea > Cepaea nemoralis. The sequence continues at coordinate 1,300,344 of JACEFZ010019792.1, forward strand.
CGTAATCACTACTTCCTATTCCTGAAGTAGTACCCGCCCATGTAGTAATCCCACTTCCTGTAGTAGTCAAACCCATGTAGTAATCTCAGCTGCTGCGGTAGTCCCCGCCCATGTAGTAATTCAGGCTCCTGTAGTTGTCACCACCCATAAAGTAATCAATGCCCCTATAGTATTCTCCTCCCATATAGTAGTCCCCGTCAATGTAGCAATTCTAGATCCTGTAGTAACCCCCACCAATGCAGTAGCCCCCCACCAATGTAGTAGTCCCCGCCTAAGGTGTTGTTCCTGCCCATGTAGCAATCCCAGCTCCTGTATTAGTCATCACGCATGTAGTAATCCATGCTCGTGCAGCAGTCCACGCCCATATAGTAATCCCATATCCTGTAGTAGTCACCACACATGTAGTAGTTTCCGTCTTGTAATGATCCCAGCTCCTGTAGTAGTCACCACACATGTAGTAGTTTCCGTCTTGCAATAATCCCAGCTCCTGTATTAGTCATCACGCACGTAGTAATCTATGCTCGCGCAGCAGTCCACGCCCATGTAGTAATCCCATATCCTGTAGTAGACCCCGTCCATGCAGTAATCCCAGCACCCCTAGCAGTTCGCGTTCCTGCAGTAGTTCCCTCCCCCATCGTCATTATCAGTATCACCATCTTCCACTTTTGCTGTCAAGCTGTGTGGGGAGGAATGGTTGGAGCTCCAGATTCCGATGGGTGGCATTGGATAGTGTTATTCCTTGTGAGTGAACACTGTCTTTGATGTTGTCTTTCCAATTTTTTATAGGTCGTTCTCTTGCTCTCGTAGCAGATCCTTGATGTAGGACCAGTACCGGTAGTTGATGGTATTGCATTCTAACGAGGTGACCACAACATGTTATCTGCTGTCTTTCAATTTGTGTGGTTCAGGGTGTTGATCCAACTGTCTCTCATTTCTTATTCTGTCTCAGATAGTTAAGTTGGCAGCGCCCCTAAAGCATCTCATATCACATGTGTTGTTGTTCGTTAAGTGAGTGTCGATAATGTCAAATTTCTGTCTTATGCAGACAGGGATGGTGTATATATGCCATTTATTATGTGTCGTTTTGCGGACATAGGTATATTAAGATGTGTCAGTGTGGGCGATATGTGATATGTAAGCATACGTGCATTTTTGACAACAGATTTCGATGTTTCCGTCTATTCTGGCATCTTCTTCAATCATTTTTTTTCCCAAAGATATGTGAATTCTTTAACTTTTTGTTTTTCAGCTGCGTGCTATTTACCAGTATACTTATTGGACCAGGAATTATTCTACATGCATTACTTCAGGTTTGGTCGTATTAATATTTGTCTTGTATCTGGTGCATATTGAATTAATCGTATTAATATAATTTGCACTCTGCATTCGTCTCTGTGAAACAGGCACAGGTCGTCTGCATATAAAAGTTCATTTATTGTCGGTGAATCGTGTGTTTCGTCTGAATTAAAGAGTTCTGAATTTTCTGAAATGGTCCTGTCAAGGATTGCTTCTTTGGATATTATGTCTGTAGACATTAAATAGTAACAAACATCCATGCTCACTCATGTATTGATTGTGAACATATCTGATATACTTTCTTGTGTTCTCATTACACTTTGGCTCGAGTGGTAACACGTCTATGATGCTAACAGCCGTAGACATTACACCTGTGTAGGACGTGAATACAAACAGTGAGCTTTTACTGAATTCTCGGTGGCTGCCTATGAAAGCTGTGCAGTCGAAAGGACAGCCAATAGTCTAGATATTGTGGAAGCACAACAACCTTTATTATTGGTTGTCGGAAATCCATACTGCTTTCTTTCAACACGGTACGTATGAACTATGTCTGTTCGCCAATTGCTTGCCTATCTGTCTGTATTTCTTTCTGCCTTCTGTCTGATTCTCTTCCTCTCTGTCTCTGCCTGTCTTCCTCTCTATCTGCATCTCTGTTTTCCTCTGCCTGTCAATTTGCCCGTCTGTCTGCTGGTCTGCTTGTTTGCCTTGTTTCGATGTATGTCTCCCTCCTTCTCTGACTGCTCTCTCTGTCTCTCCAGACAGGTGGCTGGTGGATGTGTCTCATAACATGGTAATATGCATTATTTAAGTTTAGAAAATTCATTTGACAATGGTTTTCCTATGCACTATTGATGAACGAAAGATGAGTGATTGGAAGGGCCGAATATAAGACGGGCCTGCGTGCACAATTTGTTACACTTTGAAAATAAAGTCTGTTCGTTCGTTCGTTAGTTCTCTCCCTCTCACTTTCTTTCTGCATGTCTGTCAGTATTTCTGCTTGCCTGCCTTTCTGCCTCTCTCTGCCCGTATGCCTGACTGCTTTATGTTTGTCAACCTCTCTCTCTCTTTCTGTCTCTCTGTCTGCTCTCTGTATGTCTGCCTGTCTGTCTACATGTCTCTCTGGATACCCGGATGCCTGGGGGTATGGGTGTATGCATGTCTGTCTGTCTGTCAGTCTGCCTAAAGTTGCTCGGATTCCTCGATATCCGTATGACTATCTGACTGCCTGTCTGTCTGCATGCCTAACTGGCTTCATGCATGTTTGTCTGTCTGCCTATCAGTCTGTCCAGTTCTCTGTAAGTCTGTCACGCTCACAGTGTCTGTCGATGAATGCCTATCTGTCTGTCTGCTAGATGCCCAAATTCCTTGATGTCAGTCTGTTTACCTGTCTGCTGCTAGATGCCCGGATGCCACGATGCATGTCTGTTTGTCTGCAAGATGTCCGAATGATTGCCTGTCTGCGTGCGTGCGTGCGTGCGTGCGTGCGTGCGTGAGTGCGTGTGTGTGTGTGTGTATGTATGTATGTATGTATGTATGTATGTATGTATGTATGTATGTATGTATGTATGTATGTATGTATGTATGTATGTATGTATGTATGTATGTATGTATGTATGTATGTATGTATGTATGTATGTATGTATGTATGTATGTATGTATGTATGTATGTATGTATGTATGTATGTATGTATGTATGTATGTATGCATGTATGTATGTATGTATGTAAGTATGTATGTATGTAAGCATGTATGTATGTATGTATGTATGTATGTATGTATGTATGTATGTATGTATTTATGTATGTATGTGCGTGTGTGTGTATGTATGTATGCAACTTCTGGGCAATTAATTAACAGGCAAAATAACCTTATGGAGCACATTAAATATGATATTAAAAGATTATTTGCGCAGATAACTAAGCCCTGAAAATAACTTGGACAGGCTAAGTGAAAACTTTCATTAATTTAAAAGGGACTAAGACTCAAGGACGACCAAGCACACATAGTCAATACAGGAGGTCAACATCGTGGCTTTTTTATGTGAAAAGAAAAACCGAAACGCAAAGTAACAACACGAAAATATATGGCGAATGATAGAGAGGTAAACATCGAGAGAAGATTATAAGCATTTATGATATTTTCATAAATGTAGCATATCAACTTATATAAGATTTTGGTGATTTGTAATTGTGAAGAAACATCATCGTCAAGGCAGTCATCATGTGATTATCATGATGCCGATGATGTTGACGACGATAATGATGATGATGACGATTACGATAATGACGATGCTGATGATGATGGTGGTGACGACGTTTTGAATATTGTAGTCTCCGTGGCGAAGGTGTTAAGGACGTGGTTTGTGATCCCGCATTCATGCGGTATGCGGGTCGACGAATAGAGTCCGTAAAACTGCTGCGCGCGATTTGAAAGCAGAATGCGTTGCGTTTTTTATTTTATTTTGGTGTTTGTGATGAAATCATTTGGTTGCCGGTCGTTCAGAAAACAATGGTGAACTACTAAACGTAAACTTGCACCTACATCAATAGCAACAAAACAATGTTGGTGTTGTCTGCAGTCGTGCTGTAAAAGAAATGCAACTAATAATAGTATAAAAATCCACACTGACATACTACCTTTCTGATACACGAGATCCACAGTGCCGTCTGAATTGCTGGTACAGACAAATCGGTCGCAGCCACTCGCATTGTACACAGAGCCTTGAACATGGCATTTGTCCCATCCATGGCAAGCTAGATGTCAGACATAAGCTGAATCAGTTCAGTGTGTAAGTTAATCATCACCATCATTACCATCAAGTACCAAATACATAGCTAAATGGTGCATAAACAAGTCATGTATATATTTATGTATGCACTTTAATCTCAGCAGATGGAAGAAGTATTACTGAATTTAATGTAAAAATGGTTAGCCAATAGCACACACTCACAAGATGAAGAACATTCTCTCGAACATATCTTTGCAAACGAGAGAAGGAACAGCGTTTTGGGAGCTGTATTGAGCCAGTCATGATGTACGGAAGGACTCAGTAGAGTTACAATACAGGATAAAGAATTATGTGATGTCTGCAGACATGTGGTTTAATAGAATAATGATGAGAGCACTGTGGGTGGATAAAGGGAGTAAAGAAGATAATATTTTAAAGAAGTTATCTTACAGGGACAACTGGTTTTTGACATCAGAATAGGACAGGTCAAGAGAAGGGAAAACCTGTTGTATACTCGCCACAGTGAATTCGAGCTCACACGAGAGAGAGAGAGAGAGAGAGAGAGAGAGAGAGAGAGAGAGAGAGAGAGAGAGAGAGAGAGAGAGAGGGGGGGGGGGCTGTAGACGAGCGCTGTGCTTTGTATATAGTATTCAATTTTACTTCGTACCTCATTCTCAATTTCCAGTACACACTACACATTAAATAAACGGGTGGGTTACATGGCGCCAATAAAAGGGTAAATGAGATAACACGAAACAACATCAAACATCATCAACGAACATCTGTAAGTAGTCTTCAGCACTAGCACCAACTGCGAGCATCATAATCTACCAATCAAACACCAATGTTTCATCAGTTCGACTGCATAATATTTTGTTAGTTACTAGCACAGCATTTTCACTGCCTAACAACTTTAAGCGTCACCGCCATTATACGTCACATCACACTAGGCGCCTGTTGGAGCTTTTCATTGAAAGTCATTTAATCAGTACACAGTGCATAGTAAACCAACGTGACGAAATATAGTTAAGTAACCTGTAAAGCCCTCCTTGAGAGCGGACAGTGGACGAAACTTCAGGAGTTCTTCATTGGAAACACGGTGCAGCTGAGTATTCGACAGCCATTCCTGACCCAAAATCTACTTCGCCACTGACTTGTTAACTAGTCGCTTATAAAAACCATTGAAAAACAGAGCGTTTTCACACGCACATGACTCTTTAGTACAACAGTAGATTCTTAATTGTATACTATTTTACATAAGTGCTTTTCCCCCCTCCATCTGGGTGTAGGCTATTATTTATTTTAAGTAAAGTAATAATAGCAGTGTCGTCGCTCATTAACTAAATAATTGAAGTGTATTGCTTTGTTACAATACGCAACTATAGCTTATCAAATGAGTGTATAAGGAAGACAGTTGTGTACATATTTGTTTTTATCTCTCTTGTGTATTGCGTGAGAGATTGATTTGGGGGGGGGGGGGGATTCTTCTTTATCACAGGTTAGCAAGGCGCAGATAACTAAGCCCTAACCCTGTTGTCTTCAGCCTGTCGTGCAGCTGCCAGATTTAACTTCTCTTTGCTTGTGCCACTGTTTAGAGCGTAGACTCTTCTGCGACCAGTTTTCGTACTTCCTAATTCACAACGAGCCGATTTTCTTATGTTCCTTAAGTAGGAGATTATCTTTAGGGTCAGTCTCATTGTCTTCTTATTTGCATGTAGGGTTTTCCTCTAGGGTTGCAGACCCAGCTACAGAGTTAAATGTAGAATAGATAGAGAAAGAAGTTACACGTAGAGCCATCCAAGAAAGAAGTAAACTATAGAATAACTAAACAGTGAAGCTAACTTAAAATAGCCAAAGAAACTATATCAATATAGAATTGCCGAAGACAGATGTTCAGTTTAGAATAGCTAATGAACAAAATAATTTTTTAAATAAAAGAGTAAAGTAGTATGTTTAGTTTAGTTTAGTCGATGGATCAACATCACGGCACACAGGTTTAACCCATAAGTGCTCCTTTGTCCTCCTAATTCAAGCCTGAGTCGGGAGAAACTCTGCTCAGTTCACGAACTCCGTAGCTCCGGCGACGATCCTGAAATACTTCGGGTGGATTTAAACTCGAAATTTTGCCCAGGCAGCACCGTTAGGCAAATCAGTTTTTGATTTCCAACTGCCAAGGAATTTTTTACGTGGACACACAAGCGTGCGATCTCACTACCCAGAGGCCAGGGGAAGTTTTATTACTAGAAGACAATGTGGAAAAAAAAAACCGGTATTCACCGGGGTTTGAAACCGGGACCTCCAGCACTCGAGGCGGACACCATACCTCGAAACCACACAGGCCTCTTAGAGTAAAGTAGAATAACTAAAGAAATAGCTAAAGAAAGCCGTTCGATGTAGAATAGCTGTAGAAAGACGCTCAACGTATAATAGCTCAAGAAAGACGTTACATGTAGAATAGCTAATGAAAGACGTGCAATGTAGAATAGCTAAAGAATGACGTGCAGTGCATAATAGCGAAAGAAATACGTATAATATAGAATAGAGAAAGAAAGACGTTCAAACTAGAATAATTCAAGGAAGGTTTTTTACAATGAAGACTAGCTAAAGAAGGACTTTAAATGTAAATAGCTAAAGAAAGACGATCAATGTAGAATAGCTAAAGACAGTTGTTCAATGTAGTAAAGATAAAGAAATAATTTCCAGTGTGGAATAGCTAAAGAAGGAGGTTCAATGTATATTGGCTAAACAATGACGTTCAATGTAGGATAACCAAAGGAACAAATTAAGTGTAGCATAGCTAATAATAAATTGTAATATAGAACAGCTAAAGAACTTACATATAGTATAGCCCAAGAGAACAAATTTAATGCCGAAAAGCTCAAGGTAGTGAAGATTTTGCCTCATTATGAATAGAGAATAACTGAAACATTATATAGGAGTAGACACATTTGAGGCGACAGATAAACAAAGACAAGCAAAGAGAGAAGATTGACAAAATCACTTCATAAAGGTATGGAGACTATAAGTGAATGATATAATATTGTTTGCTGGAGGTTAGAAATCTGAAGAGATAGCATCGCATATGCTAGTAGGTTTATCAAGCGAAGATGATAATGATGATGATGATGATGATGACGATGATGATGATGATGATGATGATGATGATGATGATGATGATGATGATCATGATCGTGATGATGATCATGATGATGATCATGATGACCAATGTAATATTATAAGCGCAGAGGTCATGATAGCAGAATGGATAAGAACGCGCGTTCTTAAACATAATGTAGCAACAGGGCAATTTGTAATGGAAGGTGTAGAGGCAAGCAAAGAGAGATGATTCATAACAGCACTTGATAATTGTAAGGAGACTATAAGTGAATGAAACAATATGTTTCACTGGAGATTAGGAATTTGAAGAGACGTAGTCGCCAATGTTAATTGGTTAATCAAACAATGATACTGATAATGCATGTTGTAGCATGAAAACAAACACTGAATTACATCGTTCTAAGAACATGCTTGTCACATTTTCCACAGGAGATTCTGTACAACCATAACGTAGGCAGCCATCCAAATTGTACTCTGAGCCCGGAGTTTTACATGTGTTCCCAGCCTGGCAATCTAGGTGTTAGACATACAAATGAATCAACTCAGTTTGTAGGTTAGTCAACATCATCATGTGTCAAATACATTATTGTATGGTGAGACTATACTACACTAGCCATGTTTACATGTGTTCCCAGCCTGGCAATCTAGGTGTTAGACATACAAATGAATCAACTCAGTTTGTAGGTTAGTCAACATCATCATGTGTCAAATACATTATTGTATGGTGAGACTATACTACACTAGCCATGTTTACATGTGTTCCCAGCCTGGCAATCTAGGTGTTAGACATACAGATGAATCAACTCAGTTTGTAGGTTAGTCATCATCATCATGTGTCAAATACATTATTGTATGGTGAGAATATACTACACTAGCCATGTTTACATGTGTTCCCAGCCTGGCAATCTAGGTGTTAGACATACAGATGAATCAACTCAGTTTGTAGGTTAGTCATCATCATCATGTGTCAAATACATTATTGTATGGTGAGAATATACTACACTAGCCATGTTTACATGTGTTCCCAGCCTGGCAATCTAGGTGTTAGACATACAGATGAATCAACTCAGTTTGTAGGTTAGTCATCATCATCATGTGTCAAATACATTATTGTATGGTGAGAATATACTACACTAGCCATAGAGGACGATGTAGTAAATAAATCCAACATAGAATAGTCCAAGAACGAAGTTCAATATATATTATTCCAAGAGAGAAATTAAATATATAATAGACCAAGAATGAAATGCAATGTACAATAGCTACTTCGAGAGCACAATAACTCAAAAAATTAATTAAATGCAGAATAGCTATAGATAAAAAATTAATGTAATATAACCCACAAAAGAAGCTACTGTAGAATAGTCCAAGAAAGAAGTTAAATAAATGTAAGAATACAATTTTAAGAATAGAATTCTAAGAATATAATATTTTTTTCGCATATCCTTTACAGGGCATAGCTGTCAACATCAGGTTCTTTCAGCGGATTGTTGATTTCTTGGCAAGATGACGCTCAGTAGTTTGCCATTGCTTTCTGAGCGACCGGCTCACATACCCCGTAAGTTACCAACGCGGCGAGAGCCGCTACTGATTCTCGCGCACGTTACGTTATTCATGAACGTATACGGGATTACTGGGAAAGACCCCTAGCCATACAAGCAAAACATCAAATGTAGAATATCCCCAAAATAGAATTTAACTGTAGAAAAATCTTCAAAAGAAGTTAAATGTGCAATAGATAAAGAAAGAACGAACGAACGAACGAACGAACCAACGAACGAACGAACGGACTTTATTTTAAAAGGGTAACAAATTGTCCACGCAGGCCCGTCTTAAATTCGGTCTTTTGAGTTGTTTTAAGAAATTGAATGTAGAATAGCATAAGTCGTCATAAACGCTGATCGTTTGCAAGACGTATCCTATCTACAAGGATACAAATAATTATGTGCCATGCTGATACCAGTGGGCGGTCATATTTCGCCATCTTACACGATCTTCAGAGTCGTGGATCAGCTTTGTGTTCTTGTCTCGACAATAGCACGTAGCCAAGGCATATAGGTATTTACTTCTCTGCCTTCCCCTGTTCATTTTTCCTCAGTCTTCCCAGCTGTCACCAAGTTATCCAATTCATTTCTTCTCATAACGTGTCCAAACATGTCTAATTTCTCTAATCAGTTTACTGTTTGTATATGTTCCCTGTAGGGTTTGCTCATTGGTTTTCTGTCTGTTCATGCTATTCTTTGCATTTTCGTAATGAAACCACATTCCCACAGCCATCAGATGTTTGTTTGTGGTTGTTTGTTATTGTTGTTGTTGTTTTGTTTTTATCCAGCTTGTCTGCTCGTTGCCCAAGCTTCACAATTATACATAAGTAAAGAGTCTATGTAGAACCTCAACTAATACAGGTTGCAACCTCTTACTTATAATCAATCGCATACATATCTTCTAAATTATAGCTTCTTGTCAATATCTCCAATAAGACCTTACAGAGGTAAGGAGAGTAAACACAAGTCTAGTAGGGAGACACCAGACAGGAGAGACACCAAGCACTATTAATAGCCTCACAAGGAGACACATTTGTGTCAGACCAGCGGCCAATGCGTACAGCTGAGCGAGGGCTTTCCCCAAGCTATTGGGAAGCTAGTCCTTGCGAGTAACCGTGAAGTGCCCGGTTATTCGAGCTCACAAGAGAGCGTGCTTGCGAGACCATGCACGCAATAATAGCTACTGCACGGAGAGGACAGTGTCCGTGCTTGTCCACGCAATGTGTAGCGTGGGACAGACCCGACTGGAGACGGTAGAGAGCAGACGTATCCTTAACCAATGCTATAGTTTCTAGGCTATAGGCAAACATTAGGCTGTTCATTTAGATTGTGATTTCGAGCATCATTTCTCACCACTTCATTGCATTCATGTTGTATAACAATGATGAAGTATAACGCTCGCAGAGCCATTGCAATGTCGGCTCTAAATAAATTGGATTCCTTTCGCAAATGTCACGAGTTGTTATTTCGGGCGGTGCGAAAGTAGGGGAGTCCTGAGAATCTGCAGCGAACAAGTCGCTGACAGGCAGGACCCCAATTGGTGTCAGAATACAGTGAACCAACGCCAGCAAAGCAATTGGTGTCAGAATACAGTGAACCAACGCTAGCAAAGCAGTCATAGCAGGCATTTGTTGTAATATTCAACGAACAGTTAACGCCAGCAGGCAAGTGGTGTTATAAACCACTAAACCAACGCCAGCTATCGATTGGTATCAGACAATTCATTGCACGATTCAACATCATTACCGTGTGATATATTTCAAAGTAATGCAAATTTGTTTCTATACATGACATAAATAATTTTCTTTGGTAAATTATACGATCACCAATTTGTGGAGGGTGAACCACAATTGAGCGAAATTAAATCGGTAAAGTGTGAAATTCTACCAATATTAATTAGAAAGTGTGTTATTATACTAAAAGCAATTGGAATGTATACAATCATCAATGAACATTACCATCGTAACCACCGTGTACATTTCATTGCGTGTGATACAGCCATCAGTGTCACCATTCTACGAAGTCAATAAATAGAGTAGCGACGAATTGAAGCCTAGAACGAAGATACGCCATAGTCAGAAAGTGAAGACAAGTCGACATCGACTGTCATACGACGAATCATCTTACATATCATCTAACAATCATTCAGACGATCATATCAATCATTCATTAACACCATTTATCACTATCTATCACATTTTTTCATTCATCATTCGCATGAAATATAAGCTTGTATTGACAACATAAGCGTGTGTCTAATTTTTGCTGCTCTACTAAACAGAAGCAGCCATTGTGTGAGCAAGTCAAATCATTTTGTAAGTGTGAAAGACAGCGGTGGAACATCCCAAGAACCGTACTTTCCAAAGAATTAGATGAGTATATTTTCAGAATATTTTGGTATGCTCTAAATTAATCATGCATCTTCTTTTTCAGTAAAGATGTACACTTACTAACACATTATTATAAACTATCGTGTGAATATTATTGTATTATCATTTTGAACTAACATTACGCCACAAAATGGCGTCACTGAATGAATGCATCCAGGCGGGCATCGCAATGGGCCATACTGGTGAAAAATTAGAAAAGTGGACGGATCAAAAATATAAAGAAGAATCAGAAAGGAAAATTGCTCTACAGAGAGAAGAAACAGAAAGAAAAGCTGCTCTTGACAGAGATGAAAGAGCATTAGAAAGGCAACATCAAAAATAAATGAAAGAGATCGAGGAAGTTACCAAACAGAAACAATTAGAGTTAGATCAAATTACCAAACAGAAACAATTAGAGTCAGATCAAGCTATCAAACAGAAACAGTTAGAGTTAGATCATGCCACCAAACAACAGCAAATACAAGTAGAGTCTGAGACTAAACTAAAGATGAAGGAAATGGAGGTAGATTCTAACATACAAATAGCCTCTAGCAAACAAAAGAGCCAAGAAGAACAGAACAAATTTAGTAAGTATAAGGGCCTTATCAAACCATACAGTGTAGGTGATTCTATTAGCGCATGGACTGAAAACATAGAGTTCCAACTAAAAACACAGAAAATACCTTTAGATGATTGGGCAATGATTTACATGAGGAACCTAAGTGGGGAGCCTTTAAAAGTAATAGAATCCATACCTACAGAGCTTAGAAACAATTATCAGTACATACACGATAGGATAATGCAACATTTTCTTTTAGACGCTACTGGGTACCAAATTCAATTCTCACAGATTAAGCCAAAAGCAACTGAAACCTTCTTAGACTACATCTCTAACGTGCAGAGCACATTTAAAAAGTGGACTAGAGCTGCTAAAGTAGGTAACAACTATGAAAAACTAGAAGAGCTGATGGTAATGGACAAAGTGATTTCTACCGTTCCTACCCCTTTTGCGAAGTTTTTACAACAGTCAGATATTGAGTCCATTCAGCAATTAGAGAAACGGGGGTCAGCTTATTTTTCATCTAATCGGGACATTTTTAAAACTACATCACATGACACAGAAATTACAGCTTTTGCAAACAAAGTTCCTGATAGATCTTACAACCAGAAAGATTACCGTAAGAAGGACAAATCATATCAGAAACCACCTCGATGTAACTATTGCAATCTTTTTCATCCGACTTACTCGATGTGTGATAAGAACCCCGCATATCCGTCACACTTAGAAGCAGTGTTAAAGAAGCAAGAAAGCAGAAGATCATCCTTTAAACGTGCTGTTAAATGTTATTTTTGTTCAAGTTATGGCCATTATAGCAATAAATGTATTGGGAGACAGAGAATGAAGGCAAACAATGCAGCACTCATCGATACATCATCAGACGATGAGAGTGACATTGATCCGGAACTTGTGAATGTGTTGCCAACGAATGAATGTCAGAGTGTAGCATCAGTAACAGATATTTTAGACTTTAAGAAATGTAAAGTATGCCATCAGTTTCATGCGGATGGGAAATTGGAATGTGGGCACATAATACCATGTTCAAATGAAGATGCTAACGCAGCGTGTGCCTCCAGAGGTAAACTTAAGTTCTACGATGCACTGGTCAATGGGCAACCATGCCAATGTTTAGTTGATAGCGGGAGCACTCTACTGGGTTTAAGGAGAGAACTTGCTAGACCAGAAGATTATACGGGTGAATTTGTCAAATGCCAAACTTTCTCTGGAACCATCGAGAAATATCCACTGGCAAAAGCGCATATCAATACCCCGTTCCTTACCGGCACATTTACGTGCGCTATCCTTCAAGATCCATGCACGGATCTTATTTCAGGATGCCTAGATGCATTGAAAGAATGTACAGAAAACGACATAAGAGCCTGGAAACATACACATATGGCTAACGCTGTAACAAGGTCAGATACTGAAATAAACTATACTGACTTACAAAATGAAATGCTACAACTATTAACACCAAGTGGTGCAGATACCAATACAACTCGACAGAAATTTATCGAGGCACAAAGCACCGACCAAACAATTACACCGTATTTTAAATTTTTGGGTGAACGAGCGAAAGTGACTAAGAATGCATCTTGGTACTTTAGAAAATTTAACGGAATTCTCATGCGTTATTACACAAATAATAACCATGAAATTCAGCAGACGGTGTTACCTGTAACATACCGACAAAATGTGCTTAAAATCGCACATAAGTCACCGTTTGCTGGACATTTGGCTTATGATAAAACGCGAGCCAGAGTTCTGTCACACTTTTACTGGCCGAAATTCTGTTCGGACATAAAATCTTTCTGTCGTTCTTGTACTATCTGTCAACATCTTGTACGAAAGGGAAAGCATGTGACGGCCGAAGTTCAACGGTCATTATTAGCATCCAGACCATTTGAGTGTGTAGCGGTCGATATTGTTGGACCCCTGAATCAGGTGTCAAGCAAAGGAAACCGTTATATACTTACTCTCGTGGACCTATGCACCAGGTGGATCGAAGCAATTCCACTCAAATACATCACCTCCAAAGATGTGGCAAATGTATTTTTGCACATATTTTCTCGCTTTGGCTTCCCACGATCTATCTTATCAGATCGGGGAACGCAGTTTATTTCGGCTGCTACGCAAGCCTTAACTAAATTGTTAGGAGTAGAGCAGCATTTCTGTACCCCGTATCACCCAATGAGCAACGGGATCATAGAAAAAATTAACGGGGATCTCAAACACATGCTGGCTAAAGTAACAGCGGAGAACCCAGCTGATTGGGACACACTATTGCCAGCAGTGCTATTTGCCCATAGAGAAATTCCGCACTCGAGTACGGGTTTCTCACCTTTTGAGTTAGTTTATGGGGCGAACCCTCGAGGACCCCTAACCATCTACCATCAGCTAATCACTAGCTTACCAGATAATCCAACAGCAGTAACACCGTATGAGATGGTAACCGAAACACGCGATAGAATAATGAAAGCGTGTGTAATAGCCAAAGCATCTTTGCAGAGGAAAGGACAGATGTACCGCGATTATGCAAATAAGGGTGCGAAAACTATTCACCTCGAACCAAACCAGAAGGTTTTGCTTCTACTACCCGACAAACGTAATTTGTTACTAACATCTTGGCAAGGGCCTTTCAACGTTGAACGTAAAATATCAGATGTGGATTATGAAATATCGATAAAATGACACTTAAAGATATTTCATATCAACATGCTGAAACCATATTTTTCATGACAAGAACAACAGACAGACGAACAAATTGCACCAACACCAAGCAATGAGACGACAGACGTACACAACACAACTTCACTAGATAGGGCGACACACGACAGCGACAACGCAAACACACTTAGCCAGGTAACAGCACACACAGCTAGCACCACAACAGTATTGAACGAGACAGACGAAGACGAGATGGAATTACCAGTTCCTACGGTAGACACGACTGCGACCATTGACAGCATAAAGATAGAAACGAAACTGACAGATGACCAACGTCGACAAATCATAGAGCTAGTGACGGAATACAGAGACATATTCTCCGACATCCCAGGAAAGACAGATAGAATAGAACATTCTATCATTCTGACTGACACCACACCAATCAAGTGTCGACCTTATTCTATCCCTTTAAACTATAGGTCGAACCTCGACAAAGAAATTCTATCTCTTGAGTCGAGCGGAATTATTCAGAAATCTCAGTCAGAGTATTCTTTCCCTATTGTCCTTGTCGCCAAAAAGGACTCTACTATTCGACTCTGCGTCGATTATCGCCGCTTAAACAAAATAACCAAAATTGACGCTGAACCGATTCCATCATGCGAGGATCTGATCTTGGACATGTCTACATCTCGCATATTTAGCAAGATTGACCTCACGAAAGGTTATTGGCAAGTCCCGATGGAAGTAAATTCTATTCATCTTACAGCTTTCTCCACTCCTTTAGGACTTTATGAGTGGCGCTTTCTTCCTTTCGGCCTTCGTAACGCTCCAGCGACTTTCGTCCGTCTAACTAGGGATCTTCTCCATGGGATGACCAATATTTCAACTTATATAGATGACATATGCATCCATACGGAAGACGGGACAACACACCTACTGAAACTTCGACAAGTCTTCGACAGGTTGCGATTATTTGGGCTCACAGCGAAGCCGACCAAAGTAGAGTTGGGCATGGAACAAATTGACTTCCTGGGTCATACCATCTGCAGGGGCCAATTAAAAACTGATGACAGAATCGTCACCAAGATTCTGAATTTGACAATGCCAACGACCAAGAAACAGGTCCGAAGGTTACTGGGTTTGGTAAACTACTATAGTAAATTCATTCCAAATGTGGCGGAAATCACCAGTGTTTCTTCTAACATCTTAAAAGTTTCGGCTAAGTTATCTGTACAAGATGCAAGATTAATTAGTGCGTTATCAAAATTGAAACATCTTTTCAGCGTTCCACCTATCCTTCGTATGCCTAACCCAAAACTCACTTATTTCTTACGCACAGATGCGAGTGCCATATCCATACCTGGGATACTAGGACAGTTCTACGACGGGACGTTCCACCCCGTAATGTACCGAAGTCGCAAGATTACCCCTGCTGAATCAAAATACTCAGCATCAGAATTGGAGGGCCTCAGTTTGATCTATTGCGTCAAGAAATTTCATAGATTTTTGGCAGGAGCACAGTTTGTAATCCAATCCGATAACTCTCCGTTGTCTGTGATGCAGTCTGGACTTCCTAGCAATAACATAATTTACAGGTGGGCATTGATTCTCCAAAATTACACGTTTACCATCCAGCACTTAAAAGGAAGATTGAACACTGTTGCAGAAATTTTGAGTCGATCATCATCCATTGAAATACCTGATTTACAGGAAGGGATCGACCACAGACCACCAGAAACAGTGACACTGTAATGGTAAATAACTCAGTGCCGTATGTGGTCATTATGATACATTGTAAGTGCGTTATCATCGCCAAATATGTCACCTGTGTGAAAGTAACAGTGCTATGAGAAGTGTAACGAACAGACGCAGAAGTAACATGCGCTGACACACACGTAAGCTAGAGGAACATTAAAGTGTTAGCTATGAACCTACATAACTTAGTAGGAAACTATATTTATACACTATCCTTGAAGGAGAGCATAGAAGACTTTGCCGAAATGAACTATGTTATAATAGTCTACACAGAGTATTGCTCCATCTTCCCAACGCAAAGGAGGACGTCGATTTAGTGTAATTAGATATAGAAATGTAACTGTGATATATTTATATTATTATTTTATTAACAGTACCTATAACTTCATTTTTTTTATTATTAATAATTGAATTGCAAATTGTTCAACTGCATATATAACTTTATTTGGTTATTTGGTAGTTAGAAATCACCATCATTTAGTTAAGAACCCATTTCATAAAACAACAATTATAGAAATACGATTGTTAGATAGTATATTAGTGTATTACCATAGAATCTTAATCATTTATAAGTTCTTTTATCTAAAATATCATTTCCAAACTAACCCAACCATTTAGGAATTAATATCATCTTTTTCACAAATAACATTTTAAGGTAATTAACCCAATTCATTTAAATGAAAGTATTTATTAGATTATTTCCCTTCAGCGTAATTTAGGTCAGCACACCAAAATTATGTAAGGTACTATTACAGTATTGGTAACAAACCATCCTCATAACTTTGTATATTATGTATAGACATGAAACGTGCAAACAAAACGCACAGTCATTTGGCGTGATTACTGTTACAATTCAGCGAATCATTTAATATATATATGTAATATGCATGTATTTGATACTATGAAACATATTTTAATGACGAGAGAATGTTTGAGTGAAAGAAAGGTATGAAAGTGAATGAAAGATGTATGCAAGAAGAATAAATGCGAGGAGAGAATGCGAAAATTAGTAAACATTGAAAGAAAGAGAGCGAGAGAGAAAGGTAGCGGAAAATTTTTCCACCGCTGTAAACGTCTTAATTTGACTTGTCTGTGTCATCTGTGTAGCAATGTATTGACGAGTTGTTATGTGTGTTACTGCCATACTTTAATAGAGTATATAGAGAACGTACTTTGAGCTTCAGAAAGCGGAGTTGTGGTCACAAATAAGAATAACGAACATTTGTAACCACAATAAACCGATTTGCGGCGCTCGAAGCAACACACACATTTAGTACACTAACGCATACACATGTTAGAGAGTTAAGTACATTGTAGTTTATTAGAAAACACGCAAACAAACAGGAAAACAAACATATAAACGATGCACACAATATTCAGTTCAAAGAACAATAACTTTAAATTCAGGGGACACAATAACTTCTTTGAAACCTTAATGTAACAGTGAATATAGCTTTTCACAAGCGGAAGCGAGAAGGTGAAAAGTAGAACTGTGTGTATAAAACTTGGAGGGGATATTAATAGGAACATGAACACTTTGTGCTCATGCGTTGTACTCAGAATAGAGTCAACTTGTATGTGTGTTGTCATTTCGGGCAATTTGAGGACAGGTAAAGACAAAAGTCAATAGGTGAAAGTCAAAAGACATAGGGTCAAACGACGGAAGCCAGGACAGAAGTCATAAGACAATGGTTCCGGTCCAAAACAATTCCCAAAGATATCTATAAAGCCAACTATACTGATACATGGACTACTTAATTAGCCAAGTGAAAAGGTAAAGCAGTGTGAGTAAAGGAAGAAGAGAGTTGTTCTATCCCCAAACTAGAGAGTTTAACTTATTGGATATCTGACAAAATTGGAGCAACCAATTTTTCTTTGTGACCAGAAGTGTTACAAACAGGAGTTAAAGGGAAGTAACACTTCACAGCGAGGAAGGGGAGCCTGTCAAGATCTCCAATAAGACCTTACAGAGGTAAGGAGAGTAAACACAAGTCTAGTAGGGAGACACCAGACAGGAGAGACACCAAGCACTATTAATAGCCTCACAAGGAGACACATTTGTGTCAGACCAGGGGCCAATGCGTACAGCTGAGCGAGGGCTTTCCCCAAGCTATTGGGAAGCTAGTCCTTGCGAGTAACCGTTAAGTGCCCAGTTACTCGAGCTCACAAGAGAGCGTGCTTGCGAGACCATGCACGCAATAATAGCTACTGCACGGAGAGGACAGTGTCCGTGCTTGTCCACGCAATGTGTAGCGTGGGACAGACCCGACTGGAGACGGTAGAGAGCAGACGTATCCTTAACCAATGCTATAGTTTCTAGGCAATAGGCAAACATTAGGCTGTTAATTTAGATTGTGATTTCGAGCATCATTTCTCACCACTTCATTGCATTCATGTTGTATAACAATGATGAAGTATAACGCTCGCAGAGCCATTGAAATGTCGGCTCTAAATAAATTGCATTCCTTTCGCAAATGTCACGAGTTGTTATTTCGTGCGGTGCGAAAGTAGGGGAGTCCTGAGAATCTGCAGCGAACAAGTCGCTGACACTTCTAAATTTCTCGAAATATTTTCATTGTATAGGGGAAAAAAAAGATTTGGAGACATTATACACCCCTGTCGCAAACCTCTCTTAATAGGTTGATATTGATCTACTTCATTATCAATCTGTATGGTAGCTTGTTGTTTCCACTATACATGTCTAAGATCTTTCTCATTAATTTGTAGATCTGCAAGCATCTTCATCATGTTACCATGTCTTACTTTATCGAAAGCCTTCGTGTAGTCAATAAAGCAAAAGTGTAGGCCTTTATTTACTTCTATAGAACGTTCAATTAATGTTCTCAGTATTTACATATTTACTTTACCCTTTCCTTCTGCAAACCCACATTGATTGAATTCTTTAACATTTCCAACTGTTCATCCACATCTTGAAATAATATATGTTCTTTAATTCAATGTTAACATTGTCATGTATTTCCTTATCTCTCAACAGCTGCTAAATTGCGGTCACAAAGTGGGAAAATCAAGGCATATCGCATTATTATATCGCATTATTACAGAACTCGGCAGAGTAATACCGCGATATATGTATATATGCTTAGATGATATGGTCTCAATGTATTTTTCTATACGATTACGCCAAGCCCATCCTGGCCAGTATAGTTTAAGATTGTATAAATGTATGGAATATAATTATTTATCCACGATGCGAATTAAATTAATTTTCATATACCGCTATCTCAAGCATACCTGCGTGCTCACATTGTACATTGATAATGTACCGCATGATTGAATTAATAAAATGCATCGTGGCGATTACATCAAGCAATGCTTGATAGCATCGATCATTAACACATATGGTAGAATCAATCTGTAACAGAATAGCCTGGGTAAAGAGGAGTGACATAACCAGTTCGTCCTGTTCTAGCGGTGGATTAACGAAGGAGAGATAAGACCTCCGGGTTGACAGAAGACACCCATAAAAAAATTCCCACTGCACGATAATCCACTAAACATATATATATTAATTTCGCTTAGAGACTGAAGTCATCACTAGAGATTACGAGAAGTGTTGACAACAAGACAATATAGACAAGGGATTACACAGGATATGAAGGACGTTAAAAGATCACAGCGTAAAATAGATCACAGAGGATTACATCCGGAGCGAATTGTAAAGTTGGTTCAATAGCTCTAGAATCTAGATGATGGTCCGCGAATTTTGATTCAGTGAATGAATAACAAAGGTCACGAGATGTCTGACTGCAATGGTTTATCAGACGGAGAAAGTTGCATGATTTTTGCCAGATGGCTGTCGACATACGTTGCATTGTTATTGTGGGAGATTGTGAGTTTTGCTTCGAATGTCCAACTTACGATGGGGTATGTTTAATATGTGTTAGTAACGATTGAGTTTTGCTGCCCTACTTGTCAAGGTCGAACGGGTTTACAGTAGGTGATTATTTACCAGAAACGATGCCTACAACATTTATGAAAATTGTTGACCACCAAGTGTCAATCCTCAGAGTAGATAAATCGCCATCAGGTCAATATCAATCTTCGGGAGAGAGGTATATTACTAAAGGCATTAACTATACACAACTATTTTGATCAATACGGTCTAAGCTATCTTGGATAGGACAGTTGGTTGGTTGTGGACTGTCCTCACATCTGTTTCAACTTCGTGCAGATCTTGCCACTACCCTGCTAATAGATGCTGCTTTATTTCGGGTGGTGCTTTCTTGATTTCCATGATCAAGAGCTTGAATTGAGTCTGGCATTGTCACAGATGAGTTGTTTGTAGACATGGACCAGGATTCGACCAAGATGTTGCGGATGCTCAATTTCAACATATGCCAATAAACTGCTGACAGCTGGATGAGATGCGATCAATAAACGAGTTACTGAATGTTCTACAAGTAACTGTATTTATATCCATATTGCGAGATATTTGTTAGACCAGTCTCTGTGTGGTTCATTTTCGTCGATTTGATTTTGATTTGATACTACGAGAACTATTCTTTCGAAGTCAGAAGAAGACCAGAATTTCAAGTTGTGAAGAAAGCGCAAGAGGAAGTCCTGAAATTCAAGTGATGGGAGCACAGTTCCAGACATCGTGTCCAAATGATTCATTAGGTTAACAATATCTGTTGTTGTGTATATTGCTTTGTGGGTAGTGGTAAAAACAAAATGATGACAACGGATGAATTCACAATGACAGGTATACTAGGGGGCATGGGTAGAGCAATTGGGAGACTGGAAATATCCATCAATCAACATGGAATATCAACCTGTGTTGACACGTTTAGTGGACAAGCTAAAATGTTTGAAACTTGGATGGGTGCCATTGAAATGTGTGCCTATTTGACTTGTGCCACATATTAGGAGAAAACTAAACTTACCTATCAAAGTAGCATCAGTCCAGTGTCAGACCACATAAGGCAAAGGTTGGAGGAAGAGATACAAGAAACTTGGGAAGACCTGGATCATAAGTACTCAGAGGTGACTGACCTACAATACGACGTACCCATATTAAGACTGTTGAGACAAGAAAGAGGAGAGAGTGTGCAGTTATATAGTGATGGGCTTATTAATCTGGCAGAGGAGGCATTCTTGAGGGGGGGGGGGGGGGAACTTATAAGGGGATGAAGTGGAGAAAATTCTGGTAGGTATTTTTTTTTGATGGACTTTTGTTTTCAGATGGGTTAAAATTTAAACTAATGTGGGATAATTCCAGTAAACTATCTCAGGCAGTGATCATTGCCATGGTAGAAAGACTTGAGACGTAGATTTATATTGCGAATTGGAAGGGAACCAGGTAGCAATGTAAATAAAAGAACAAAATAACCAATGGATATAGGACACTCGAGAAATATGTAGAGAAGAAATAGGACTACTTATCTGAGGTGGGGGGGGGGGGGGTGTCATGCATTGGTAGCACCTTTGGTAAGGATGACTCTCATGTCCTTTTCAGGACCAATCCCCCACTGGTCCAAGCCTGACACCCAGCTCGCGTCTGTGGCTCCTAGTAGCTGTCAGCATGCGACAGCGGCCACCCCCGGGCAACAGCTGTGAGAGACTGACTAAACCAGGCGTGGGTAGCCGATTTGGTGTCAAGACAGGATTCGGCAGACTGCGCGGAAGAAATCATTCCTGATTCAACGGGCAAGACGGTGTTTACCTGCAAAGCGTTGTGGAACGTAATGAGCACGGCAAGGCACGTAGAGCGCCCTGGTCATTAACTGCACCGGTATTCGTCTCCAGTCGTCTCGACTTGTCTTGCCACTGGATTTAGATGGACTCAGGCGAGAGAGTGAGGTCGGCGAATTGCGCAACTCTTCCTCATTTTAATCCAAGTCATCGCGCAAGTCATTCTTCATCCAAAGTCATATATCACCTTCAAACCCTGTGGCGATGGGCGAGTGGCGAAGAGGCAGGCGTGGGTACGCTGGCAGCCGTAGTCGCAGACCTACACACAGGCGGCTCAGGCCATATGGTCGTCGTCTACTGACCGGAGCAGCAGTGGGATTCGGCAGCCCCCTGAGCGACTGAGCAGCCCTCTATAGGAACACACTGCTCACCTCCATAGCATAAGGAAGGGGCTAGATAAGGTGCCTTAAACATTGTCTGCTACATCACTACCTAACCAGCTAGCCGCGGTTGGTGGGTACCCTAACTGCGGTCGACATACAAATAAAGATAAAACAAGTAAAGCTAAAAGAGGAAACCATATTCCCTTAACAATTGGAACTTGGAATTTACGCACCCTACTTGATAGAAACCGCTCGTCGGGTCGAGATAGACGAACAGCACTGATTGGGAGAGTGCTGGGCAGGTACAACATCGACATTGCAGCCTTGAGCAAAACACGACTTGCAGAAGAAGGCCAAATCTGTGAAATAGGTGGCGGCTACACATTTTTCAGGAGTGGAAGGAAAAGCGAGGAAAGACGCCAATCCGGTGTGGGATTTGTCATTAAGTCAGCTCTGGTCGGCAAATTAGCTGGATTTTCAAAGGCTATACACGACAGGCTCATGACCATTAAGTTGCCCCTGCTGAATGGAAGGAAGCATGCAACCATTGTGAGTGTCTACGCACCAACTATGACCAGCGAAGATGATGTCAAGAACAAGTTCTATGAGGACCTGCACAATGTATTAACATCTGTTCCCGAAGGAGACAAACTTATACTCCTTGGGGATTTCAGTGCCAGAGTAGGCACGGACACCACCTCTTGGAGTGGCATTATTGGAAAGCACGGATCGGAAATTGTAACAACAATGGACTCCTCCTCCTTCAGACATGTGCCGAACACGATCTCCTGATTACCAACACAATTGTCCGTCTCCCGATGAGAAATAGGACATCGTAGATGCACCTTCGCTCGAAACACTGGCACCTCATTGACTATGTCATCGTCAGGAGAAGTCACAGATAAGACGTTCGGGTAACAAAATCCATGTGTGGTGCCAAATGTTCTATAGACCATCGTCTCATTGTCTCGAAAATAAACATTCACATCAGGCCACCACGGCGTCCTTAAGGGGTAAAAATGCAAAAAAAAAAACAAAAAAAAAAACACACAACTAAATGTCACCCGCCTAAACAGCAAGAAAATGCAGCAGTCGTTTCAAAATACGCTGGAAGACCGCCTCAAGCCCAATGCTGCTGCTAAACAGGATACAGAAACAGAGTGGAGAGCCCTAAATTTACAACACTGCTATGTAAATCCTGGGCCAGCCCGCCGAAAGCATAAAGACTGGTTTGATGAAAATTCCGAAGACATCAACCAATTGCTGGCCGATAAACATCTTCTCCTCAAGGCACATTTGAATGACCGGAAGTCAACATCAAAAGAAGATGCCTTCAAGAATATTCAGAGAGTAGTGCAGCAGAAACTTCTGCACATGCGGGACTCCTGGCTGAGCAGCAAAGCTGATGAAATTCAAGGCTTTGCTGACAGACATGATATGAAAAACTTCTACGACTCACTGAAAGTGGTCTATGGTCCTACATCACCAGGCATAGCTCCACTCCTCAGTGCAGATGGGGGAACATTGGTCACCGATAAGAAAGAAATCCTTCAACGCTGGGCAGAGCATTTCAGCAACATCTTAAATGCAACTTCCTTCTTCGTTGAAGACACCATCAACTGCCTTCCTCAAGTTCCCACCAATGAGACACTTGATGACCTGCCAACCATAGTGGAAGTAAACAAAGCCATCCAGCAACTCTCCAGCGGCAAGGCACCTGGTCCGAATCCATCCCAGCAGAGATATACAAGACAGGTGGGCCTGTCCTAACAGAGCAGCTTCAACAAGTCTTTACAAACATATGGGTGAACGATACCATGCCAAAAGATTTAAGAACGCGTCAATAGTCCACCTTTACAAACGTAAAGGACACCGCCAATCCTGTGGCAACCACCGAGGCATCTCTTTGCTTTCAATTACAGGGAAGATACTCGCCAGAATTCTTCTCAATCGCCTCACGGCCCATCTCGATCAAGGTCTTCTTCCTGAGAGTCAATGTGGCTTCAGAAAAGAACGTGGAACTGTTGACATGATTTTCGCTGCAAGGCAGCTGCAAGAGAAATGTCAGGAACAGAACTGCGAAATGTTCTCCACTTTCATTGACCTTACCAAGGCTTTTGATACAGTCAGCAGAGAAGGACTGTAAAAGATCATGGCAAAATATGGCTGTCCACGAAAGTTTGTCCAAATAGTGCGGCTATTTCATGATGATGATGCAGGCAAGAGTACGGGAAAATGGTGAACTGTCTGAACCCTTTCCTGTCACCAATGGAGTGAAGCAAGGATGTGTCCTGGCACCAACCCTGTTCAGCCTCATGTTTTCAGCCATGTTGATGAATGCCTTCGAGAACGACGACATTGGAATAGACATCAACTACCGTATGGATGGAAAGTTATTCAATCTCAGAAGGCTGAAAGCTAAAACCAAAATTAACAGAGACACCGTCAGAGAGCTCCTGTTTGCTGATGATTGCGCTCTATACGCCAACTCAGAGGCTGGACATGCAACATAATGTCACAGCTTTCTCACATGCCTGTGCCAACTTTGGCTCAATATCAACTTGGAGAAGACTGTAGTTATGTACCAGCCAGCTCCAGGGAATAATCACACTGTGCCAAATATCAAAGTGAATGGTCATAGACTAAGTGTTGTGGACAAATTCACCTATCTTGGCAGCACTGTGTCACAAGCTGCCACAATTAATGACGAAGTGAATGCAAGAATCTCCAAGGCCAGTGTGGCCTTTGGCAGACTGTACAAGAATGTATGGGACAGAACTGGAATAAGCCTGCAAACAAAGCTAAAAGTCTACAAAGCAGTTGTATTATCCACACTGCTATATGCTTGTGAAACCTGGATTGTTTATCAGCAACACGCTAGGAAATTAAACCACTTCCACACAGTCTGTCAAAGGAAGCTACTGAAGATTAAATGGCAAGACAAGATCCCAGACACTGAAGTCGTAGAAAGAGCGTCCATGCCCAGTATCCACACTCTAACTGATGAAGAATCAGATTCGCTGGGCTGGTCACTTGACTCGCATGCCAGATCACAGGCTCCCTAAACGAATATTTTACAGCGAACTGCGTTGTGGTAAACGCTCCCAAGGTGGCCAGAGAAAACGCTTTAAAGACACTCTGAAAATCTCTCTGAATGCTTTTGGAATTCATCATGACACCTGGGAGTCTGCAGCCAGAGACCGAAATTCGTGGCGTGCATCATTTACAGTCAGTTACAAGAGAAATGTTATGTGTGTGTACTAGAACGTGTACTGATACATTTCAAAATAGGCGAATTAGAGTTGAAACACACTTTTCTTGAAGTAAAGGTTATGAATAAGACTATGATCCTTTGTTGAGACATTTGTTGGGAAATATTCATTTGTTTTTCATATTTTTATTCTTCCCATACCGTCGTCACGCCTCAATATAGTTACCGGAGGGTGTTCTCCGAGATTATATGTTGTGTTTTGTGTATGCTTTTGTTTGCTGATGAAGGCTAGTCGCCGCAACGTCCTGTATGTGTCGTAATTATGTTATGTGAAGCTGCATTACTTTGTGTTATTTCATATTGTTTACATAAGCAACACTGGGAAGACAATCAAATTAAAAAGAAGGTGTGTAATAGAAAAAGTATAATGTGTATGCCTACACGAGTACACAGAAAGATGGATTATAATAAAATTCATAAGGAGAGAAAACCAATAAGAGGAAATATATGTTGACCATAATTCAGAAACGCTCTTGAATAAAAGGTATGAAAGGAAAATGCAGGGTGGACGTTGCAAGAGACCTAGTAATAAAAACCAAAATAGCAGAAGGCAATGGAAAGGGTCACGCAATGTTAACAATAATTAGTTTAATTGCGACTGCAATAACCGGGATAAGCTGGATGGGAGACCCCATGGAATATCATTCATATTAGAAGGCAAGGTGAAAAATAGTGAGCTAGAATTGCTTAAACAGTTAACAACTCTAATGGAACACCGATACATTTTGGAAATATTATTAGTAGAAAATCGTGATGTTTTTTGCGTTAAATGATATCGAATAGCGTAGAACAGAGACAGTCACTATAGAAATACACAGGCGATCGTGCACCGATAAGTTAAAACATAACAGGATACCATATAGAAATAGGGAACTAGTTGAAAAAGCAAATGACGACATGTTAAAGGCAGATATCATAGTAAGATCTATATCTGAATGGTCGTCACCAATAGTCATAGTTACAAAAAAAATTAAAAAAAGATGGAGCCGACAGGTTGTGCTGTAATTACATGGTGTTGAATAAATTCACTAGGAATATTACATGCCCCTGACTAGTAATTGGTTATATTTTAGGAATGCTTAACAAGTCTACTTATTTTAGATGCAGAGTCCGGCTATTTATGCTTATCGATATCGCTGGACGCCCTAAAAAAAGTGCTTTCTGCACACATGTGGGTTCTTTCGAGTGGAGGGTTTATAGGAGCGCCGGTCAATTACATGACTATGATGGATTACGTACTAAGTGGAATGCTTGCTTGCTCTGGCCTACATTGATGACATCCTGAGATTTACATCATGAACAAAAGAAAACCACCTGGCACACATAACATTGGAGGTCAACAGGCTAAGAGAGCATTCGGTAAAAAATGCAACCATACAAAATAAAAGTTTGCATATTTCAGGACATATATCAAGTATTATTTCGGGAAACGCTTACACGTTACAAATTGTCGATTGTCAAGGTATATCTCCTGAGATATTCCTGATTCAAGACAAGTCTGCAGACACGATAATAATGATATTTTACAAGAATGTATACCCCGATTTGGCTGTCTTCAAATAGCTTTGACTGACAATGGCAAGGAATTCGTAAATAAAAACAAGTTGACCAAAATCACGAAAGAAATTAACATGCGCCATGTAAGAACTAGTATTTTTTATTCCGAGAGCGAATGCAAACAATGAGAGACAACATAGGACCCTGTGTAATATATTGACGAAAAACATAGACGAAAATAACCGAAACTGAGATGTGTACTTAGGGCAGACTTTGGGATCAATTAGAACTAATGCAAATAAGAGTAACTCGTATTCACATTTTTATTTGCTATATGAAAAACATCTGATGGCTGCAGAAATGTGGTTTCTGAGGAAAATGCAAAGAATACCATGGACAGATAGAAAAACCAATGACCAAGTACTACAAGAGACAAATGAAAATCGTAGATTGATTAGAGAAATTAGACGTAGACAGTCAACATTTTTTGGACATGTTATGAGAAGAAATGGACTGGAGAACTTAGTGACAGCTGGCAAGGTCGAAGGGAACAGACCAAGAGGAAGACCGAGAGGAAAATACCTGGATGGCTTGGCCACATGGCATGGACGAGACAGGAACACTGAGCTAATCCACGACTCTGGTGATCGAGTGAAATGGCGAATCATGACCGCCCATGCTTTCCGGCATGGCACATGATTGATTGATTGATACGGAAGGTAGTCAATTCTACTCATAGACAATTTGTTAAAACCAAGGATAAAATATATGGGAGAAGACTTCCAGAAAATAGTTTTGCATGAAATGCATTGGGCGCATGCAAAAGTGAATAGAAACGTGAAACATGCGTTTGAAAGACCAAAAATGTTATAAGCAGATCGAAATATACAATCACAAGAATGTAGTATAGGAGATAGTGTATCCTTTAAAAAAAACTATTTATTGTAAGCTTAAAACTAAATGAGCACTTGGTTACTATGTATTGGACAAGTTAGGACCAGTAACATATTTTATAAAGAACCAGCTGACCGGGCACACAGCAAGAGGCATTGCACAGCATTTAGGATGAGATGAATCTAGGTTTACAGAGATGAAAGGCACTGGGTTGAAGTCGCAACGGCGGACTAAATGCGCAGATTCATCTGAAGGAGGATGACTCTGTAAGCGATCAACAAGAAATATTTGCTGGAACTTCTAGGGAACTACCCAAAGTGCAGTAAATTCTCACACACAAACCCATCAATATGGAACCAACCCCTGATATCGAAATAGAACTAAGGTATAGGTCATGAGGTCAGAAAACTAGTTTATCAGGCGGGGAAGGCATTCCTTATAGAAACACTAGGACGGCGACGATTAGAGAAGAAAGACAGAGATAAATTAAAAAGAGCGAGAAAATGAGAGATTGCTCGTCCAGCGAGGATTCCTATTTTCGTAATGTTACAAAGTTTACAAGACAGGAAAGATAGACTGGAACAAAAACAGGAAAGCCTGGAGACAGATGAGACAAAAGTTCGGCAGGTGAGGGCAAGAGATACAGGGAGAGGCGATTGCCATGTACTTGTACAGGATTATGGGACTAAGAATTAACCTGATGGCAGTGTGGAAGACAAATTAACTGAGAAGCCAGACGATGAAGATCATGTTTATAACAGTAATTTAGAGGTAATTCTTCTCATTAAAAGGTAATGTAGAAAATGTAAGAAGAATATATACGACATAGGACAAATCAAGTTCTTCATGTTTTGTGAATAATGTGCCAATATTTCGGAAACTTACCAGTGATGAAGAGGAACTAATTAAAATAACTGACTTGTCTGATGAAGACGCTTCTACGAGGGGAAGTCAAAAGTAAGTCACAAATGGCTGTAGAAAAATAACTAAATATGATAGTAACTTGAAACCAGTTTATTTTTATACATACGGCATCCCTTTATATCTCAACATAATTTCCATCAACATTGATGCACGTATCCCATCATTTTTACAGTCATCCCAAACTGGCGCATAGAACTGTGTGCTCTGTCACGTTCACGTCACATTCAACTTCGGCGTCATTCGTGAAATGTCTCCCGCCAAGGTGAGTTTCAGTGGACCAAAAAGATGGAAATCGCCAGGGGCTACGTCGGGACTGTGAGGTGGATCTTCCACAACTTCCCACCTTAGTTGGTAAATTTTCTGCTGAATTAATCGAGCCGTATGTGGTCTGGGTACCTGTCACGGAACTTAGTCGGTCCCCCTCGGGATGTTTCCCTAGACCTGTGGTTGTCGTACGCAGCATGTCGTTGCCGGGACATGTCCGTTGAGACATCGGGCAGTCGGGTGAAGACAATTAGTGGTCAAAGGGCAAGAACCAGTAATTTAACACAACCCGAACAGAGCCGTTGCTCGCCCTTTAAGAATATTCCAGTACGTGGGTGGCGGAACAGGTTTTCGGAACTTACGGGCTGCGCATGTCCGACGCAAGCGCAGACGAGTGTCCCGGAACAACGGATCAGTTGAAGACGAAGGTTGCTGGCAGGCAGTCGACATTTTGGCCCAGGGCTAAGTGATAGAGAGCGGGACGCCGTGTCTTGATGAGGGTTGAAGACCTTTGACATCATGTCCAGTTGCAGTGACAACGCTTCTCGTATCCACTGTCGTGCTGTTTGTGTGAAGGTTCTATCTTGCTGAGAGCAGAGCGATGATCTGGGGATGAGTCCAGTGATCCGGACTACGGCGAGAACCGGTGGGACCAGCTTGGAAGTCCAACACTACAGCGAGCAGTACTTACAATCGAGAGTACGTCGCAGTATGGGTTCCAGCTAATGCATCACCTCCGCCACGTCTGATATCCCAGGTTATTCGCCATGACAGCACCCTATTGCCTTGTTAGTTACTTCACCAGGCAAGTAGCTTGATGTTGTTAGTGTCCCAGTTGAGAGCCTGACTGACTGCCTTCATATACCAGCTAGATATGATATCTTTGCTCCCAAGTGCCTGGTGTCATGTGGTGCATGATATTGTGGAAAGACTGTTGTCTACTGAACTGTATCTACCGTGCCACATTGCAGCACAGGATGTTTCTATGCTGTGATATCTGCGCTATGAGTCAGATGATCGACGCTGGTCTTATCGACTGTTGTGACATTTACAACCGTTGAGTGGAATATTCACATCTCGCTCGACCAGCAGAGTCAGTTAAACTTCAAGACATTTTTCAAGAGGAGTGTCCTAGTTCCTCGACCACTCGAGAGACAGTATTTATCCCTACACGATGGTGGTCCAGCCGTCAGTAACGTCATCCACCGGAGGTCCCAAGTCCCAGTGAGTCGACTCGCCATCCACCCTGTCCAAGTGGAGAAACCTATACCTGGAGGGAGGCCTGATAGACTTGGTGAGCGTGTCCGATTTACCTGATAGTGGAAGACTTGAGGCCCTAACTATGATGACACTTTCTCTGGGAGGCTGCTCGATCCTTGCCACGTCTTATCTCTCATAGATTCTGCGAGGCCTATCTCAGAATCATTATCATCTTTCTCATTCTTCTTGTATAATACACCATATTGTTAACATAGTTATGAGGTCAGGACGAGGTTTGAAAGGGGTAACGTCCCTTGGTTGAGAGTGAGGGAGATAGGGTTCCAAGGGTTGAAGCGTTTTTGTGGAGTGAGGTCACCTATCTCCCAGGGCTAAAGGTATCCCGTTGTTAAAGTGTGATAGCAGGTTACCCTCACCCCGGAGAGTGATGTGACATTATTTGGGAGCTCGTCCGGGATCCGATATTATTCAGCTCTGGTGATTATTGATAGGTGTTAGAACATATCATTCCTATCATCACTATAGAAGTCTACGTAGGTCTTTTGTCCTATTTCTTCTCTTGACTAAGACTGATTGACTTGTGGTGTGCTGTGTGTTGTGGTATATAGATTAGAGTTAAGTACTGACTATCTGTATATTGCACTGTTGAATATACACTAACACTACTAACACACCGTCCCTAACTATGGCCTCTAGCAAACTAAATATGGCCGTAGTGCGGGCAACAGGCGAAGGATTGGGCCACACAGGGAATGCACTTTTGGTGTATATACAGGAGGTGGAAAGAGACTTCCGGCAGGAAGAAAGAGAGAGAAGAAAGCGTGAAGCAGACCGGGAGGATATAAAGTTAGCCTTGGAGGAAAAGAAATTAGAGGCTGAGCAAAAGAAATTCGAATCTGAGCAAGAAGCTAAGAGGCTTGAGCGAGTGCATGAGTACCGAATGCGGGATCTCGAGCTCAAGGCCCAAACCAGTAGAGATCCTGAGGGAGTCGTAGGAGGTTCTTCACTAACTGGTTCACCCACCTTAGGTAGACATGGTTACCAGGCCATGAAGTTTCCTCTTGCAATTTTTGAGTAAGACAAAGAGAAGATCGATCAATTCTTACAGAAATTCGAGGCTATGTCTGTCGCAATGGGTCTCGATAAAGACAAATGTTGTCTGAAATTATCCAAAGGTTTGCGCGGAACCACGTTCGTGGTCTATGCCCGTTTACCGGCGGGACACGAGAACGATTACGACTCGTTGAAAGAGGCGTTATTGAAACGTTTCGAAATGACTTCACACACGTACCGGGAGAAGTTTCGGTCTGCGAAACGTGAACCGGGTGAGTTATTCGCCGCGTATAGCCTGCGACTCAAATCCTATTTGCATAAATGGATGGAATTATACGGATTTGCGAAGGACTACGAAAGTCTCGAAGAGCTTACAATCGTCGACCAAATGCAAAAAGCATATGTCGAAGCCGCTCACGACGTTCTTGGGAGAACAGGGGGTGGAAAGGTTAGACGTCGTAGCCAAATTAGCTGAAAGGTCCGTCGTAGTGCATGGGGAGGCTAGTGAAACCTTTCCCACGAGTACTAAAAGTAGGAAAAGTCTGACAAGAAGAAATTTAAAAGCTCCCATCAGAAAAAGATAGAGTCTTCCGAGAGCTCCACAGAAAAGAGTCATGAGAAGTCAAAAGATGGAAGCAAGAGCCCACCTAAATCTCCCCCGAAAAAGAGGTGGTATGATAAATGGTATTCGATTTGCAAGGAGCCCTCTCACAATACGAAGGAGTGAAAATCGAAGGCTAAGAGCTCTCACTTCGCGGCATGCCTAGTGGAACCCAAGGTGGTTTCCACCGAAAAGGTCGAGGTCGTTGAAGGGACTCGGGACGAAGAACGACCACCAGTGATAGAGCTGGTTGTAGTAAACGGCCAACAGGTGGAGCGTCTCTATGACGCTGGCCTGGATGGCGAAGCCGCAATTGCTGCCAGTCTGGTGCGACCAGACCAACTCACAGGGGAGAACATCGAGATACAGCCTGCAATGAAGAGTGCTGTAGCCATGACGTTACCAATAGCCAATGTGGAGAAAATAGCTCCAGATACGTCACGGGCATCATTCCAGCAGCTGTATTGCTTGATCCCCTATATCCCGTGATCCTGGGAAGTAAATATATATTTCTAGGGGTGCCGATGGAGCCAATCCACCTAGGCGACATACATAACTGCGACCACACGGGAAAAGACGAGGCAGATGCAACCAGTCTGAACCCCCTGCTAGGGGATTTGCGCACTGCCCAGAGCAACGACGCGACTCTGTGTCATTGCTACCAGAAGCTGCAGAAAAGTGCTGACCCAACGCAACGGGGGCAGTACCATCTGAAGAATAGGCTGCTTTACCGGAGAGCTGGACGGGGAAATGAACTGCACGGACAGTTGGTGGTCCCTAAGGACTACCGTCTCAAAATTCTTAAGAGGGGACACACCATTTTCGGTAGTAATCTGTCCGGGAGTGGGCATATGGGTGTCAGAGCGACGCTGCAGCGGATTTCCGGTCATTATTACTGGCCAGGAATGACTGGCAATATACGCCGGTTAGTGAAGTCTTGCCCAGAATGCCAGAAGGCTATACCCCAGAACCGGACTAAGACTAGATTAGTTCTTAAGGTGGGAGATGGAGTATTACTGTGGGGTCCAGGCAGGATCAATATGCTCGAGGTAGGATGGCAAAGACATTTTCCCGTGGTAAGGGTAGTGTCCAAGTCCAACTACGAGATCCGGATCGGGGGAATTTTGAGAATGTTCCATGCAAATCTCCTACGGAAACCCGAGGAGAGGTCCGGGACAAAAAGCTCCACACCTGTTGGCGATGGACAGTCGCAGTGAAAAAGGTTACAGGTCCAGACGGGGACCAAGCAGACCCAGTACTACATAGGGAGGAATATGGGAACGTAAGGTGTAGGTCCGATTTCCCACCTAGCGAATAGGGGGCAATCATTCGTCGGGAAGAGGCCCAGGAGGGAAGGATTCCCTGGTAACCTAGTTCGGAAGGGATGGGGAGCGTCGGGCAAGGCGCGTCAGGCCCGGAACTCCGTTCGATCACAGAATTGACCAACCTCGCTGTCGAAAGAGATGGCCGGGGAAGCCACTGTCCAGAGGGGTCTGGAAGACTACATGGTCCATCGAGGACGATACCGTGGATCCCAAGGCGTGTAACGTAGGGAAACAGAGCGGTAGTGAAGACACGGTTACCGTAGGAAGGACAAGATCCGTCTGTATTACGACCCGTAGCGTACGCTAGTCGGTGTTTCGGCCGGCCGAACGTAACAGCGTGACGGGCGACCACTAGTGTCGTTTGTAAGTCTGGGCTTGTAAGAAGTCCCGCAATTCTGGTATGGGATGGTGTACCCTTTAGGGTACATTCAGTCCATCGATCTTTGGTGGATTTAGCCACCTCCCAGGAGCTCAACGCGCGCATAATGCGTTGGTCGTTGCTGCTCCAGCTCTACAACTTTATGGTTGAATACATTCCCGGTAAGGAGAATGTTGGGGCCTCATTTTCTGTCTAGGCATCCAATCCCGGAGGAAGAGGTTGAGATCACTCGGACCGAACCTGCTGAGGAAAAGAGTCGACCCGGTCAACTCTCTTATGAGAGGGCCTATGTCACGAAACTCAGTCGGTCCGCCTCGGGATGTTTCACTAGACCTGTGGTTGTCGTACGCAGCATGTCATTGCCGGGAAATGTCCGTTGAGACATCGGGCAGTCGGGTGAAGACAATTAGTGGTCAAAGGGCAAGAACCAGTAATTTAACACAACCCGACCAGAGCCGTTGCTCGCCCTTTAAGAATATTCCAGTACGTGGGTGGCGGAACAGGTTTTCGGAACTTACGTACTGTGCATGTCCGATGCAAGCGCAGACGAGTGTCCCGGAACAACGGATCAGTTGGAGACGAAGGTTGCTGGCAGGCAGTCGACATTTTGACCCAGTGCTAAGTGATAGAGAGCGGGACGCCGTGTCTTGATGGGGGTTGAAGACCTTTGACATCATGTCCAGTTGCAGTGACAACGCTTCTCGTATCCATTGTCGTGCTGTTTGTGTGAAGGTTTTATCTCGTTGAGAGCAGAGCAAAGATCTGGGAACGAGTCCAGGGATCCGGACTACGGCGAGAACCGGTGGGAACAGCTTGGAAGTCCACCACCACAGCGAGCAGTACTTACAATCGAGAGTACGTCGCAGTATGGGTTCCAGCTAATGCATCACCTCCGCCACGTCTGATATCCCAGGTTATTCGCCATGACAGCACCCTATTGCATTGTTAGTTACTTCACCAGGCAAGTAGCTTGATGTTGTTAGTGTCCCAGTTGTGAGCCTGACTGACTGCCTTCATATACCAGCTAGATATGATGTCTTTGCTAACAAGTGCCTGGTACCATGTGGTGCATGATATTGTGGAAAGACTGTTGTCTACTGAACTTTATCTACCGTGCCAGATTGCAGCACGGGATGTTTCTATGCTGTGATATCTGCGCTATGAGTCAGATGATCGACAGTTACAACCGTTGAGTGGAAGATTCACATCTCGCTCGACCAGCAGAGTCAGTTAAACTTCAAGACATTTTTCCAGAGGAGTGTCCTAGTTCCTCGACCACCCGAGAGACAGTATTTATCCCTACACGATGGTGGTCCAGCCGTCAGTAACGTCATCCACCGGAGGTCCCAAGTCCCAGTGAGTCGACTCGCCAGCCACCCTGTCCAAGTGGAGAAACCTATACCTGGAGGGAGGCCTGATAGACTTGGTCAGCGTGTCCGACTTACCTGATAGTGGAAGACTTGAGGCTCTGACGATGATGACACTTTCTATCGGAGGCTGCACGATCCTTGCCACGTCTTATCTCTCATAGATACTGCGAGGCCTATCTCGGAATCATTATCATCATTCTCATTCATCTTGTATAATACACCATATTGTTAACATAGTTATGAGGTCAGGACGAGGTTTGAAAGGGGTAACGTCCCTTGGTTGAGAGTGAGGGAGATAGGGTTCCAAGGGCTGAAGGGGTTTTGTGGACTGAGGTCACCTATGTCCCAGGGCTAAAGGTATCCCGTTGTTAAAGTGTGATAGCAGGTTCCCCTCACCCCGGGGAGTGCTGTGACAGTACCTTGAGAAAATTGTCTTAAAATTTCAATCGATCATGCATTATGCTGTATGCTGAACCACGTGAGCACCATATTGCAGATGCTACTGAGCCCATCGTTACTCACCTGTAACCTCTAATCATCTCCTCAAGACGCTGCACGGATGCTTCTGTTACAATCTCACCAGATCGGAATCCATCAACAATTTTAGATCGTCTTTGAGAAAAACTTTTCTACCGAGTAATGCATCGCTTTACGGGACAAACATTTGTCAGCATAAACAGGAAGAATTTCCTTATGAATGTCCTTTGCAGGCTGTCCTTTTGCCCACAACAAATGCACAACAGCAAGATGCTCTTTGTTTGTAAACTCCGTAAGCACATTCGCCATTTTGTTTATGCGCAGCGCATGCGCATGAGACACCTAGTGCCACCTGACGAACGGGCATATAAAGTTCGATGTTGCTTTATTTAGATCTATCCATGCCGCAAGCATTAACTTCTTCTTGTCTTGGAATGCAACCTCAATTTCAAGATCCGGAGTACGACAAGGTTGTGTCCTGTCCCCTCCCTTGTTTATAACTTATAAAGACAACATATGTAAACAAACCAGCCAAACAGAGACTGCAAAATCACAGCATGACGGGAACACGGAAGACGAATCATCTGCACACCTAACCATTAGATAACTCCTGTTTACGTACGATCAATCTCTAATAGCAAAATCAGAAGCTGAATTACAAGACCACAAAGTCTAAATGAAATGTGTAGGGAACTTAACATGGAAATTAGCACAAGTAAAACAGAGGTAATGACTATAACCAAAAGAGAAAAAGCAACACCTATTCACCTAAACGAACATCCCTTGAAAGGAGATTCTAGTACCTAGGATGTATAATATCATCAAATGGCAAATCAGAAGACGAGATTGAAAATAGATGCAATAAGGCAAACCAACTCATTGGACAAATGGCACCAATACTAAAGAACACACATAAATCACTAACTACTAAGAAAGCACTTTACAACACAATCTTCCTACCAACTCTATGTTACCAATGCTAAACCTGGACAATGACAGAAAAAGAGAAAAGAAAAATCACAACAACAGAAATGAGATTACTGAGAAGATTACTCAATGTATCAAGAAGAGATAAGATCAGAAATGAAGAAACCAGGACTAAAGTGAGGGTTATAGCTTCACTAGATTTTATTAGAAAGCAGCAAGTCAAATGGTGTGGCC
The DNA here is from genome assembly GCA_014155875.1 of Cepaea nemoralis. Classification (NCBI taxonomy): domain Eukaryota; kingdom Metazoa; phylum Mollusca; class Gastropoda; order Stylommatophora; family Helicidae; genus Cepaea; species Cepaea nemoralis. The sequence goes on from JACEFZ010019792.1 coordinate 1,336,848, forward strand.
ATGCAAGCAGGTTACCAACTAACAGTATACCACAACAAGCAACGATGTACAGACTAGAGGGAAGCAGAGGAAGAGGCTGACCACGTAAACGATTGACGCAGAGATAATAGAGTCCATTGGAATATCGATACATGAAGCCCATAAGCGGGCACTCTCCCGCTGTTTATATTTCACCTTGACACAGCAAGCTACAAGAGGAATATGATGAGATGAGGTGAGGTAGGTTGTCTGATCTTCAGTATAGTAGCACTGCCTAAAGCCAGCTTGTGGTGGCACAAGGATGTTTTCACTTTCAATGTACTACTGTAGCACGATTCCGACACTCGATCACTCCGTCGCTGCCTGGTCGGCGGGGGCATTTTCCGCCGATCCATAGAGCTCTTTATTCCGAAGCCTCGTTTCTCAGTTCTATAGTTTAGTTCGTAATGTTTAATATGCCGTCTCCCTGGCCTAGGTGATAACGTCTTTCGCCGTAATCCCGCATACTCTCGTGAGTAAAGTGACGTGCGCGAAAATCGGTAGCGGTTCCCCACACGTCGGTAACTTACGGGGTATGTGAGCCTGTAACTCAGAAAGCAATGGGAAACTACTGAGCGTAATCTTGCCAAGAAAGCAACAATCAGCTAAAAGATACTGGTGTTGACAGCGATGTCCTGTAAAGGATGTGCGTATCCCCCCCCCCCCCCAAAAAAAAGTGGTTATTATAGGAGGAGCGGCTGGCTGTGTGGCTAAAACGCCGGATTCTCCTTCAGGAGACCCGGGTTTGAATCCTCAGTAAGGTGTGGGATATTTTTTCAGTCGGGTGCAAGAAGAAGATATTAACCTGCACAGTTCGCGGCGACAACACTAGCCAGGCGGCCTTAATTCCTCAGGCTCAAAGACACCCCCCCCCCCCCCCCCCCCCCCCATAAGCAGCAAGGTACTGTATTGGCAGTAAATGACAGTGACGGTTTCAATGTTTAATATTTTTTTAAAAATTAATTGCAAGACAGTGCAGTGTTGGGTACTCATGTGATTACATCTTAGCTTGCCTTTGCAATTTTATTTATTTATTTATTTATTTTCGTTTCTTGATTCAAATGTGTTCAGTTGGTCTTCAACACCTGAGTGAAGTGTTGTTTCCAGAATTGATTAATTGAATTTTATTTTGCCATTAAGACTGATGAAAGGTAGTCGGAAGGTCTGCCATTGTTGACCTGTGTTTTCAGAAGTTGATATTTGCATTGTTGCGTTGTGTTATTTTGGGGCGTGGAGTGTTGTGCCCAGAAGAGACAGTTTGAAAAATGTTGTGCACTCAACATTTTCCGCAGATCCATAGAGCTCTTTATTCCGAAGCCTCGTTTCTCAGTTCTATAGTTTAGTTCGTAATGTTTAATATGCAGTCTCCCTGGCCTAGGTGATAACGTCTTTCGCCGTAATCCCGTATACTCTCGTGAGTAAAGTGACGTGCGCGAAAATCGGTAGCGGTTCCCAGCACGTCGGTAACTTACGGGGTATGTGAGCCTGTAACTCAGAAAGCAATGGGAAACTACTGAGCGTAATCTTGCCAAGAAAGCAACAATCAGCTAAAAGATACTGGTGTTGACAGCGATGTCCTGTAAAGGATGTGCGTATCCCCCCCCCCCCAAAAAAAAAAGTGGTTATTATAGGAGGAGCGGCTGGCTGTGTGGCTAAAACGCCGGATTCTCCTTCAGGAGACCCGGGTTTGAATCCTCAGTAAGGTGTGGGATATTTTTTCAGTCGGGTGCAAGAAGAAGATATTAACCTGCACAGTTCGCGGCGACAATACTAGCCAGGCGGCCTTAATTCCTAAGGCTCAGAGACAACCCCCCCCCCCCCCCCCCCCCATAAGCAGCAAGGTACTGTATTGGCAGTAAATGACAGTTACAATGTTTAATATTTTTTTTAAATTAATTGCAAGACAGTGCACTGTTGCGTACTCATTTGATTACATTTTGGCCTGGCTTTGCAATTTTTATTTATTTATTTATTTATTTTCGTTTCTTGATTCAAATGTTTTCATTTGGTCTTCAACACCTGAGTGAAGTGTTGTTTCAAGAACTGATTAATTGAATTTTATTTTGCTATTTAGACTGATGGAAAGTAGCCGGATGTTCTGTCATTGTTGACCTGCGTTTTCAGGAGTTGATATTTGCATTGTTGCGTTGTGTTATTTTGGGGCGTGGAGTGTTGTGCCCAGAAGAGACAGTTTGAAAAATGGTGTGCACTCAAAGTTAGTGGGTACAAAAGAAGTATGGCGTTATGTCACTTCTGATGTTGACCTGTATTTTCAGGAGTTGACAATTGCATTGATGTGTTGTTTCGCGAATTGTGTTGAGATTACACGAGACCTTGTGACTGAGGTGGCATAGCTCAGTTCCACATGAAAGAATAATGATTTGGCGTGTATATATATATATATTTTTTTGTTTTGCTGAACAGTGAGGAGTTATTAAAGTAGTGGTATCGGGTGTCTGTGCGGATATGGCTTAAGGTTTCTGCAGGGAAGTGAGGAGATAATAAGTGCATAAATCGCATATAGTGATATGAGGTATTTTATCGGATATGGCTCAAGGCATTTGCAGGGAAGTGGGGTGTTGTTAACATACACAGTTCGCAGATGGTGATACGAGCTATCTGAGCGGGTATAGTTCAGAGTTTATGCAGGGCAAGGGAACAAGCAGGGAATGATTATGTTGCATTTTTTAAAGTCCCATCACTATATAGGGATTTGGTGAAAAAAAGCAAGTATGACATTCACATTTAAAAAAAACGTACAATTCGAATATAAAGCAAAACATACAACATGCATATAAAGTAAATGTACAACACTCATGTAAAGCAAAAGTACAACACTCACCTACAGTAAATCGATAACATACATATGTGTTGAAAGTAAAGCACAATATAAAGTGAATGAATAATATATGCATACAGTGAAAGTATAATAAATAAGCATATGTACAATAGACATACAAAGCAAAATTACAACACTCATATAAAGTGAAAATGTGACAACCATACATCTTAGAAGTGCAATACTGAATTACAGCTAAAACAAAACAATCTGATAAAGTGACATTAAAACATTATACATAAACATGAAGAACACTCATCAAGTCAAAGGTACTTGACGTATCTAAAATCAAAGTACAATTCATATCAAATAACTATTCAACACAGGTGCAAAAACAATACAAAGTAACAGTACAACAGCAAAACACATCAGCACTTATAAATGTGAAAATTTAACTGTTATATAATGTGAAAGTACGAGATACAAAAGTACCATCACCGCAGAGTCAGTATTACAAGAGTCTCCTTCTGTACGAGATCATAAACCAGCGTGGCATGTATGGTTGCTACAGAAACTTCACATCTAGGCACAGACATGTTAGTATGTCACCAGGTCATGTTGCAGCCCAGCACGTTCAGACTGACTGGGACTAGGCCAGGTGTGGAAATGAATCCCTATGGGTTGTCGGCATTTCATTGTCTGGTTTAGCATGTTTCCCAAAGGTGGTCGGCATTACATTGTCTGATTTGGTCATGTTTCACCGCATGTTGTCGTCATTTCACAGAGTCCAGCCTAATACCCCACAGACAGTTAGATACACATGATACATACCCGTTGTCGTTGCTTGTAAATAGTATGCATGATAATGGCCCACTGATATCTTCGTGCAAGTAAAGGTTCTACATCCTTGCTCAACAGAGGCTCCCAGGGGAACGCATGTGTTATTGAGGTCACACCCTGCAATATGAGAACCATTTGGTGTCAGTTTTTGCTGTCAGATATAATAATTCTCAGTCCAGCTTCTGTTTGTCTTGTCTCATATAATCACAAGATAGTATCATTAATTCTGTCCATTTCCTTCTTAATATGTTCAGGGATTTTTGGTTTCTTTAAAAGATTGATGCAGTGCTTTTTAGGGTTGGGTAAGTTAGTTAGTTAAGTAGTTAGATATGATAATTGATTGATTGATTTACGAACTGACATCACAGCATTCGGGGCATTTCCATAAGCGCTCCTCCCCCATCCTCAGCAGCCAACGAAGAGTTCCAACACCAATAGTATCAGTAGCAATCTGATTATATGTCGGTCTCGCAATTCCTCGGAGCGTCGAGTGCCGGCCAGATCCCCTGGCCACTCCTCGCTGTCTCATTCTTGCCAGACCATGGTGATTCATTTGCCCCTCCGAGGTGTACACGTGCTCCCACAAGACCGCAACCACGTCTGCCTTATCATGCATCAATACACCACCAAGACTTGGAGAGCCAGCCAATCTGTCCGCCTGTTCATTCCCAAGCACATCGGCATGCCCCGGAGAAAAGATCCAGGTGATGCTTGCCACCCGTGACCTCCGAAGCGAAGCAAGCCACTCTGCACGAAGCTTGCCTGTCCTCACCTCACTCAGCATGCTTTCTGAATCTGTTACAATCACGGTGTGTGTGTGTGTGTGTGTGTGTGTGTGTGTGTGTCGTATTCTCCATCCAGCGGAAAGCTGCACTGACTACCTCCACCTCCATTCTTAAGCTAGATGTTGTGGTATCATACGCTAGTCTCTCCTGCACCAAAACGTCGACCATTAGCTTTTGCTAAGAACCCCCAGGCACTTCACCTACCTCTCAACAAACACAAATAGTTTGGTAGTTAGTTAGTTAGCTAGTTAGTTAGTTAGTTAGTTAGTTAGTTAGTCGACATATCATCCTCATTGCACGTCTAACTAAACAGTCCTTAAGTGCTCAGATCCCCATCTCAGCAAATCACGCAGTGTGTAGCGATCCACTTCATCAATTCTGTGTTGGTTTATTAATTGTCTTTGACTTCCTGACTTGTGTTCTTGTTTAGCCACACCTCTTTTAACTTGCTGTTCTCGCAGGCTGACCATGTTTGAGGATTCTCAGTCATCACTTGGTGCTTTATAAGTCGTACTTCTCGTAGAGCATTCATTACATCTGCAAGCTTGTCAGCCTGCTCATTTCCTCGTACACCCACGTGACCTGGCACGAAAATGTAACAAATCTTTGCCAGCTTTGACCGCCCCAGAGACACCAATCACTGTCTACGGACCCCACCCATCTCTACCTTCCTGATCATACTCATTGCGTTACTAAGGAGACATGCGCTAGTGAAGGTCTGTGTCTACAACTATGTTATTTCTTTACTTGCTGCTATGACTCCCATAGTCAGACTACTTAATTTTCCTTCACAATTCTTCCTCCGGCCTCAACTTTAAAGCCCATGAACTTATCATGCATCGAACGACCGTCCCATCTGTATAAATGACAGGATCACTCTCTAAAGAGTTCTCGAAGATCAAAGCCAGTACTTCCGCCTCCACCGCGGCAGGATCTTCTTGTCTGCATTTGTTTGTCGAAGTGGATGCAAGCTGAAAAGGACGTGTATAATTATGTTGGCACTGGTACCCACTCATCGCCAGGTTCTAAGTCCTTAAGTGCACACACATGTTGAAAAATGTCTTCGTATTGATCCAACCACGACGTTCCTCTTTTTCACCTGTTGACATTTACCTTCTATATTTCACCATCCAGTGGATGTTGTGTGTTTTCGTAGACTCTGAGTTAGGCCCGCGCTCGACTAATTTGTATCATGTCCCCCTTGATTTGAAATTTAAGAAGTTAAAGCATA
>JACEFZ010019792.1:1347500-1374660 GCA_014155875.1 Cepaea nemoralis
GGAGGTGGAGGAAAATGCTTTAAGCGTCCTGCTATACGGAAGGAAACGTGGACGTATAAGACAAGTGGGGAATTATGCAGAGGCCGCCGAGATGTGGTTTCATAGAATAATAATCAGAGCACCGTGACGGGATATAACGAATAGTGAAGACATCTGTCAAGACGTCATCTGACATGGCCAACCGGTTACTGGCATCAGAAGGGGATAGGTATGATTCTTGTGTCACATCACGAGAAGGGGAAACATGTAGTATCCTCCTCAATGTCAATTCCAGCTCTCGTCAAGTTGGCCTGTAGTACTTCGTTTATATTATATATTTTTTACAACACAGTACCCCATTCACAATTTCCAAGACATACCATTTACACATAACAAGAAGTCTCACGCGATATAATATGTATAATTGATCAAGAAGACGTGTTAATATAGTAAAACAAAATATCTCGAAAAACACAAATTATCTCCAGAACTAATTAGGAAGGCAAAGGCTGGTTATCAACAAAGATAAGACAGAATATATGGTAATTTCAAGAGAAGGAACGGCTAAAAACTCTAGCCACATACAAATAGATAATATGACCATTAAAAGAACGGAAACATACAAATACCTGAGTACAATCTTCAACTGCTCCAACATAATAAGGGAAGAAATACAAGCTAGAATCACCTCTGGAAATAAGATATACTATGCACTACAGCATCTGCTAAAATCAAATGCGCTATCTCGTAACACCAAAATCACAATATACAAAACACTGATCAGACCAGTTGTGATGTAAGGCTCTGAAACCTGGAGTACAACTAAAGGAGACGAAGCCTTGTTACAGACCTTTGAGAACAAAGTCTTAAGATGCATCTTTGGGCCCATTAGGGATACACAAAGTGGAGAGTGGAGAAGAAGAAACAACAAAGAAATTTATGATCTGTTTAAGTCCCCACTAATCACTGGTATCATGAAGGCTAAAAGACTACTATGGCTGGGGCATACAGAAAAATGGAAGATAATAGGGAAACAAAACTCGCTTACACTCAGTAAATAAATAACCGTAGACCCCGAGGTAGACCAAGAATTCGGTGGAGAGATAATATGCATACATACCTACAAGCACTTGTAATCAGCGACTGGCAAGAGAAGGTCAACCAGAGAGACAAATGGAGACGGCTTGTATCTGCAGCAAAGAACCTCAATGGCTCGGAATGCTGAAGAAGAGGAAGAAGAAGAAAGGAAGAATCTGTATTGAAGTAATTTATCGCCATTGTGCACAGGAGACAGTTTATGAGATTTATACACTCGAGTGGATCACATGGCACCAAGAAAAAGGGATATTTAAAACATGTGTGTTCAACCGTATTTAAGTATTTTCAATTCATAATACCTACTAGCACCTTGCTGTCTTGACAAACCATAGTTATTGAGCTTTAAAAAAATACAAGGCATAATAACATCTCCATAGCATAAAGCATGTGCTGAATTGTAGAGATCACTTGCTTACCATGCAGCGTGAAGCCTCTCTCGGCCTGCCTAGTTTACTCTTGAGGAAATATTATACTAATGCATCTTGAACATGACAAGCTGCAGAATGTATCACATTAAACTGTCACCTTTGGAGCTTAGGATCTTGTCTGCACTGCCATGACATATAGTCATAGGCTGCATCTCCGTTTTCCAGGATACGTCTTGTACTCTCATAATTACGATCCTCCACCCGAAGCCGTTAGCACAATGTGGTGTGTAGGGTTTGGTGATCGCCGCCCAACATTCGGCGCTAACAGAGAGCAGGTTGTACCGTCTAGTATCACAGGTAGCTCAGTCATATATAAGTAAGAGCTGACTAACTCATACTACATAACACTGATATTTACATACTGATAAATCTGTATCGCACTTATGGAATTATGTCACACGTAATATATCTGAGAATAACACAATGATTCAAAACGGAAGGAATTTAGAAATAAGACTAAACACATCAGGTCGTGAAGGCTTTTAGACTTGAAACATAAACCAGACAGAAAGGAATACTGGATAATAATAACCAATTAGGGATTAACAAGACACAACTTTGAGCTGCGTTTTGTTTCTTCAATAAAAGCCAGGAAATGACAATAATACCGTGTTGGCAGCATGTACCTATCAGTAAGCGTTGGTATGAGAAATATCAATAATCCTTTGTTTGCAGCCTGTACTATCAATAAGCGTTGTGGATGATCTTGAAAATTTTGAAGAAATCAAATATAGTTTGGCTGCAGAAACAACTATTCTAAAATTAAAGAAAGTGGGTTGTAAAAAAATGGATGACTGAAGAAAGTTTACAACTAATGAAAACAAGAAAAGCAAACACAAATAGCATGCCAAATATGAAGAAATCCACAGAAAAGTCAGAGCATTATTTAAGGAGGCAAAAGAAGCAAGGCTTGAGAAAAATCTGCTTATAAATTGAAAAAAAAGTAAACAACACAATTGTAAAAATAACAGAATAATGCACAAAATAATTGAAGTGCGTGCTAAAAAAAACATTAAAAAAAAAAACAAACACATGTACATCAGTAGGCTGCCTAAAAACAAAATATGAAAACATACAAGAAAAAGATCAGATTTTACATGTGTGGTCAGATTATGTGAAACATCTCCATGATGATAACAGACAAGAACAGTATGATATTCGAAATAATAATGAAGGACCATCAATCTTGAATATGAAAGTTCAGAATGTTCTTAACCATATAACAATGGCAAAACCCCCGGTTCAGACAACATCACAACATACAGTATTAATACTTTAGAAAAGAAAAAGGAATAGATGAAGTCGCCAGACTGCTGAACACAATATATGATACTGAAGATATACCTCTTGAATTGTGTAATTCTGTATTTATTGCAATCCCAAAGAGATCAGGAGCCTTGGCATGTGATCAACATAGAACAGTTAGTATAATAAGCCACATCACGAAGATTTTGCAAAGAGTTATGCAAAGAATTGGAAAGAAAATACAACCCGAAATAGCAGAAGAACAACTTGGGTTTGTAGAAGGCAAGGATACAGTAAATGCTGTGTACATGCTAAAACAGTAATTGAACGTTATTGCTTTATTGACCACTCAAAGGCATTGGATAGAGTAAGACATGCCAACATGATAGAGCTGCTTGCAAATCTACAAATTAATGGGAAAGAGTTAAAATTGTAAAAAAAAACGTATATTGGAAACAACAAGCTGCCATCAGAATTTATAACGAAGTAGGTCAATATCAGCATATTAAGAGAGTGTGAGACAGGGATGTATATTGTATCCAGATTTGTTTTCACTGTATAGTGATCCTATCTTCAGAAATGTACAAGATATGAAATGAATCATTATTAAGGAAGAAACATCAATAACAACAGATATGCAGATGATACAGTATTGATTGCAGACAATGAGCAGGATCTGGACCATTTGATAGATACAGTTGTTGCACACAGTGAACAACTAGGGTTAGAATTAAATTGTAAGAATACTTAGATTAGGGCCGTCACTAGGAAGAACGAAATTCCACAATGTAATATATAGGTAAATGGACATATTCTTTAACAAGCGAATCGGTTCAATTATCTCGGATCAGTCGTAAAAGCTGATGGGAGATGCCTTGAAGAGATTAGAACAATAAGTTCCATGACAAAGGTAGCCTTAAGCAAGATGAAAAACATGCTGACCTATAAGAATATGTCAACTGAAACGAGAAAAAAAAGTTTTAAGGTGCAACATAGAGCCTGTACTTTTGTATGGATATGAAGCGGAGACAATGAGCAATCAAGCTTAAAACAAATGATCGCTGAGGGCATGTGATTTCTGAAGAGAATGCAAAGAATATCATGCACAGACAGAAAAACCAATGACCAAGTCCTACAAGAAATAAATGAAACTCGTAAACTGATTAGAGAAATTAGACGTAGTCGTCATTTTTTTTTTACATGCTATGAGAAGAAATATATTAGAGAACTCGGTGACAACTAATTGATTGATTGATCTTTATTTTAGAAGAGTTACAGATTGGGCACGCAGGCCCGTCTTACATTCGGCCCTTCCAATCACTCATCTTTCATTCATCAACAGTTCATGATGCATTCACATAGGAACAAAACATTGTCAAATGAATGTTGCAAACATAAACAATGCATGTTAGCATGTTATGAGACATATCCGCCACCCATCACGCATCCACCACACACACACATTCCCCCACCCACATCTTCCAACCACACACATACCCAGGGACACATATATTCCCCCACCCATCCTAACCCACACATGCCCCACCTACACACATCTCCCCTACCATACACACATCCCCACCCCAAAAACTCACCCAACCAATCATCCTCCACTCACCCACATACCTAAACCACTCAGCCAAACACAGATCCCCAACCAAACAATCCTCCACCCACACACACATCTCCTGCCAACACATCATGCACACACCCGCACACGCCCCCACCCACACTTCCCCCACCACACAATCTCCTCTCACCCACACACATCCGCACCCACACAAATCTCTCCACCCCCACACACCCCACACCAGCAAGCAAGATCGATGGGAAGCGATCAAGGGGAAGACAGAGAAGTTATTACCTGCATGGTTTGACCACGTGGCATGGTCGAGACAAGAATACTGAGCTGATCAAAGACTCTGGTGATCGAGTGAAATGAGGAATCATGACTGCCCACGCTTACTGGCATGATACATGATGGGTGGACGGACTGAGCCAATCCTGATGTAGGAAAGTTTATCACAGACAATCAGTTCATTACGGATTCAAAGAGTATGCTTAGCAAGGTGGAGAAAGGAATGTTTCGTGTGGAATGGCTCTCGTCGCTTCAGAGGTCACAGTTTGTGAGAATTACATAGATATTTTGCCCTGGCCATGCGGGTGTACGGGGGAATGAACAGGCTGATAGGCTAGCAGGGAATGCACCTCTTGGTGGTATCTTGCCTATGGACAAGGGGGAGGTGGTCGTGGGGTTGTGGGACCAGGTGGAGAAGGCGGAGGAACAGATTGAGAACCCATATGTGGAAAGAATGAGATTGCGGGGGATCGGCAGGGGTTCTGGAAGAACAGTGGAAACTGTGGATATGTGGTGTTATAGACGAGTGACGAGAACACCGAGGACGGATAGAAGACCAGCGAAGGTATTAAGAAAGAAGGTAACTCATGAAGATAACTAGTTACCTTCGTCAGAGGGCGAGAGTCCACATTCTTTGGCCGCGTCATGAGAAGGGGACAGCTGGGATCCGTCACGCCAGTTTGAAAGTCGGAGGCGAGGTAAGACAGGGGAGAAATGGAGAGAAAAGTATGTACAGTTTAACACAGGTAACATCAGCAGAAGATGTATCGCATAGATAAGAAACATACCAGGGCTTGCACATTCTATATATTCTAACAGTGGGACTAGTGTGTGTAACAAATCACTATCAATCGATGCTACAGAAAGAATTATGTGATGTTACGTAGAACCCGTTTTAAAATGTCACTGTGACTAATGAACATCTAAAATAATGTACAGCACGATTTATTGCCAGCCATATATCACTGCATCTCATCAGATGGATACTGCAGTGTTATATATCATATAAAGTGAATGCATCAATCGCATTTTGGATTAAATGCACAACACACATAGTCATTGATACTGTTGGAAAGGGGAGCATTTGTTATCCGCACGGTAATCGCAAAGCCACAATTAAGTCTTTCTGCCAGCATATTCAAATGTTTAATTGCTGGAGCCCTAGAATTTGAGTTATATGTTATTGTTAGTCAAATACAGTGCACAATAAATCTAAACTATTATTGACCGACTATGACAATCATCGTCTGCGGAATACCTTGTTTAATTCTTAAACCACAACGACTATCATTCAAATTGATGCTCAAAGATTCATTTTAAAAATTCGAACTACTGGATACTTTTTTTTAATTACATGGCTTTTATAGGACGAAGCAGTCAACCCCAGCATTTCGGCTGTTCGTGATTCCTGGGCAAGATTTGCGTTTAGTAGTTTGCCATTGCTTTCTGAACAACCGGCAACTATAACTTTTTCGAAAAAAAAAAAAACGGCACCGCTGTGTTTCGAACCCGTGTATACGGGATTACGGATCGCGTCCGTAACACCTACTCCACGGACATTATCGATCTCACTTTAAAAATACAAATATCCTTCTGGAAAAGAACATAACTCTAGAAACTACCACTGATATGCTAAACTAGTGTTACATTCATTAATCTTTTTAAAAATCCTACCGCGAAAATGACGGAGTGGCCATGTGGCGTCCTTAAGGTCCCATTCTAGCCGACATCTTTATTGCACACATATAATTTATATCAAGAACGTGGTTGTATACCGCCGGTATGTGGATTGCCTGGGACTAGGCCAGGTATGATTATGTTTCCCCACATGCTGTCGGCATTTCATGGTCAACAGAGTCCAGCCCAATGCCCCACAGAAAATAAGATACACATGATACATACCTGTTCTCGTTACATGTAAATAGTATATGTAATTATGGCCCACTGAAACCTTGGTGCAAGTAAGAGTTCTACATGCTTGCTCAACGGGTACTCGCCTGGAAATGCATGTGTTATTGAATGCACACCCTGCAACATGAGAACCGTTTGATGTCAGTTCGTTGCTGTCAGATTTAATAATTGGCAGTACATGTCCCAGTCCTGCTTCTATTTCTCTTATCTTGTATAATTGCAATATAATATCATTCATTATTTCCATTTCCTTCGTAACATGTTCCGAGTGTTGAGATTTTTGTTCTTTAAGAGAACAACGCAGTTGTGTTTAGGGTTGGCACTGTTAGTTAGTTAGTCAGTCGACAGATCATCCTCATTGCACGTCGAACCATTCAGTCCATAAGTGCTCGGATCCCCTCCTCAGCAAATCGCGCAGCGTGTAGCGGCTAACGACACCAGTTCTGTGTTGGTTTATTAATCTTGTTTGTCATCCTGCATAGTCTTCTTGTTTTTCCTACACCTATTTTAACTTGCTGTTCTCGCAGTCTAACCATGGTTGTAGATTCACAGTCATCACTTGGTCCTAGCAAGCGTCTTACTTCTCGCAGAACACTCGTATATAAGCCTGTGGCCAAGCCATACAGGTGCTCCGCAAATTTGTATTCTGTCCCCTATGATTGGACAATTAAGAAGGTAGCGCATAGTCATGCATGATGTATCTCTTGTACTCCCAATTATAATATACATAGATTCATGCTGTATCATTTCCATCCTTTCCATCTGCTTATGGCTGAGAGTCTGGATCGCCATCGCATACTCCTGTATACTGACCGCACCGAGTGCCGACAGGTCTATACAAATATGAGTCTGACATATTACTTGTGCCAGGAATTTTGGCTCAGCTTACCGGGGTAAGCCAAGTGTGTGGGGATTCTCAGCGAGCCCAAGTGGCAACACTGCCAAGGAAGCAAGAGATACGTTTGTCGTGACAACAAGCAGTCTTACAGTGGTAGCAATGGCTATAACCAATGCCCTGAATTGGCTCGGCACGCAACATTATTCACACGCGTTATAGTGAGCGATTCAATTAACTTGTTCAAGAAGATCCAGACTGGCCTCATCATAGGCGGCTAAACACTGAGCACATCTCAATTTGTCGTTCGTTCGTTCGTTCGTTTCAAAAACAAAAATAAATCTCATCATCTCATCTCATCATGTTCCTCTTGTACCTTGCGGTGTCGAGGTGAAGTATAAACTTCGTGAGAGTGCCCGGTTATGGGCTTCGTATATCGACATTCCCATGGATTCTGTTATTCCCTCCGTCCAACGTTTACGTGGTCGGCCTCTTCCTCTGTTTCCATCTGGTCTGTACATCATTGCTTGTTGTGGCATGCTGTTGACTGGTAGCCTACTTGCATGGCCAAACCATTTGACTTGCTGCTTTCTAATAAAATCTAGAGCAGCTTTAACCCCCACTTTAGTCCTGATTTCTTCATTTCTGATCTTATCTCTTCTTGATACGTTGAGTATTCTTCTCAGGAACCTCATTTCTGTTGTTGTGATTTTTCTTTTCTCTTTTTCTGTCATTGTCCAGGTTTGGCATTGGTAGCACAGAGTTGGTAGGAAGATTGTGTTGTAAAGTGCTTTCTTAGTAGTTATTGATACATGTTTGTTCTTTAGTATTGGTGACATTTGTCCAATGAGTTGATTTGCCTTATTGCACATATTTTCGATCTCGTCTTCTGATCTGCCATTTGATGATATTATACTTCCTAGGTACTTGAAGCTCTTTACTTGTTTCAAGGGATGTTCGTTTAGGTGAATTGTTGCTGTTTGTTCTTCTTTAGTTATAGTCATTACCTCTGTTTTGCTTGTGCTAATTTTCATGTTATGTTCCCTACACATTTCGTTTAGACTATTCATGTGGTCTTGTAATTCAGCTTCTGATTTTGCTATTAGTGCTTGGTCGTCCGCAAACAGGAGTTCTCTAATGGTTAGATTTGCAGATGGTTCTTCTTCTGTGTTCTCGTCATGCGGTATTCTTGCTGTCTCTGCTTGGCTGGTTTCTTTACATATGTTGTCTATATATGTTATGAACAAGAGAGGGGACAGGACACAACCTTGTCGTACTCCAGATCTTATGGTGAAGGGTTCTGAGTGTCCTCCAGTTGCTCTCACTATGCATTCACTGTTGTTGTATAAACTTCTACATAGGTTTGTTAGATGTGTACTCACTCCATATTGTTTAAGGATTTCCCACAGCTTGTTTCTATCTACCCTATCAAATGCCTTTTCTTGGTCGACAAAGGCTAAGTAGAGTGTTTCATTGAATTCGATTGATTTTTCTATAAGTTGTCTAAGAGCACAAATGGCGTCTGGGCATCCTTTGTTTTTCCTAAATCCAAGCTGCGTTTCGCTTAGCTGGGGTTCTAAAGTAGTTCGTAATCTTTTTTCAAGAAATTTGCAAAATATTTTCCCAGTATGACTCAACAGTGAAATTCCTGTGTATTGTGTGCAATCTCTTTTGCTGCCTTTGTTTTTCCAAATTGGGATAATTATGGCGTTTCCCCAGTCTAGTGGTGTCTGTTGTTCTACCCAAACATGGTTGAATAGTCTATGTAGCCAAGCTGTTCCTACTTGTCTTGCTGATTTAATTAGTTCATTTGGCATTTCATCCTGTCCTGGTGATTTGTTCAATGGGGCTAATCTGATGGCTTCTATAATTTCTTCTTTTAGTATGTCTGGTTCTAGTTCTTCGGTGACATCTGTGTAGGTCTCTTGAATTCCTGTGACATCTGATGGGATGTTGAGAAGTTGTTCGAAGTACTGCTTCCATCTTATTAGGATCTGTTTTTGTTCACTTATTGGTTCTCCATTTTCGCTGTTAATTATTTCAGTTGGGTCAAAGGGTTCTCCTCTGGTTCGCATTGCACTTATCTTTTTGTAGAAGTTTCTGGTTGCCTCCTTGTAGTTTTTATTTAGGGTTTCTCCATAATCTTCCCAGTCTTTTTGTTTTTCCCTCTTTACTATTCTACTCACATGTCTTCTCGCTATTCTGTATTCTCTATAATCACATTCCTGTTTGCTCTTCAACCACTTTTTATATTTTTCCTTTTTTTCTTTTACCGCTTTCTTTACTTCTGCGTTCCACCAACTTGTTATAAATAAATACATAAATAAATACATTGTTCAACCTGCCTTGTGCGGCGTTGGTTACAATTGAGGTGCGGGTTTTGCGGTCTCGTATTCTTTCCTTTTGAGTTGTTTAAATTATGATTTTTTGTTCTTAGATGACATGCCTCTGACATCAACAGATGAGGTGTCCACTGTGCTTTTCAGTCTTATCAGTTACCGCTGCATGTGGCTCCGGGCGTAGCCCTTAGCAGGATTCGTCCGTCTGAGTTGTTCCGTTCTTCTTTATGTTTTTTCCATCTCTCGGAAAATCGTTCCTATCTCCGCCATCAGCTTGCCATTCGCCTTCGGAATGTTTGAAAGGTTAGACACTGACCTCCTTTTAGATTCTTTGACATCTCTGTAGATGGTCTGGTTATCAAGAAAACAGTAACAATGGCAATAACAAAGAAAATGCTGACACTAAAAATTGAAGGGACAATTATTAATCACGTGGATAGTTTTAAATAACTAGTCGCATTTATATCATCAGATGGAAGATACACAACAGAGATTAAGAGCAGAATAAGGCAAGCAAAATCCGCATTTAAGAAAATGAAGAGTATTTTAATGCAATGAATCACTATCACTGAATGTTAAGAAAGAGAAGTGCTGAAATGCAATATAGAATCCACTTTTGCTGTATGGCAGTGAATCTTGAATGTACATGAACAAATTAAGAAGAAATTAGAAGCAACAGAGATGTGGTTCCTGAGAGCAAATGTTGCGAATTCCTTGGACTGCCAGAGTGAACTAACAACGACTTGCCTGAAACAGGCTAATGAAACTAGAAAATTATATACAACAATTAGAAAGAGACAAACTAACTTTCTTCGGCCATGTGATGAGAAAGAGAGTATTGGAGAAGATCGTGACAACTGGAAAGATCGAGGGGAAGAGAGGTAAAGGCAGACCAAGATAAATGATGCTGGATGGATTGAGACGGTGGCATGGAGGAATATCATCAGCAGATGTGATCAAGAACACAAAAGACCCAGATCTGTGAAGAACTATGAACGCCTAAGCCAGTTGTCAGGGCATTTGTTGATGATTATGATGATGATGATGATGATGATGATGATGATGATGATGATGATGATGATGTAGATAGTCTGCTGGCTTTAGCTTATCTGTGGGTTTGGGCTTTGCTTTTACTCGCCTGTTATTCTCCAGCTCCCTCTATCGTGAGTTGTTATCTTTCTGCTTGTATTACGTGCGGTCTGTCTTCGTTTTCTTTATCTGTGCCATGTCACGCTGAATTTCTTTTGTTTCGTCCAGCAGTCTTGCGTTGCTACCGGTGTCATGTTCATTGTTTTCATTGGTTAGTCTCTGTGACAATATAGGTTTGTTGATGTATTTCTTTAGATTCCAAAGCTGGCCTTGAATTTACTTTTGTTCTTTAGTACAATGTCCAAAGTCGCTTTAAAAAAAAGTCGCTTAAAAGTCGACAGGGTCGACTTCATCACACCGGGTTTTATCCCATATGGCTCGGTCTCAGTCCGCAGGGCGGAAAGCGTCGCACAAAGCACGAACTCCGTAGCTTTTTAGCGACGACCCACAGGAGTCTCCGAAACATTTAACTCGTAAACCGAAGGGCGCGGCCCGAAATCGAACCCACAACCTTCGTAGCACGAGTCAAACGGCTTGTCCACTTCTTCACATTCTCCCAGAGAATGTCCAAAACTTGTCTTGTACCTCCGCCGTGCTTAATTGAAAGGAGTGGTTGTTGTTATGGAGAGTTTTGCGGCGTCTCTGCGTTTTTGGAGGTACGAACAGCCTAGGTATCCTGCTCCGTGCTTGCCAAGGACAGTTGGCGTATTTTCTATTATAAAGTTTGCAGGCTGTTGAAGTTTACCACCCATCGTCATTTGGCATGTATATTCGTCTTCCATCTCTTGGAAAAAATTTTCCTATCTCTGTCATCAGACTTCCATTCGTCTCCGTAATTTTTTTGTGAGCGTAGACATTGACTTGCTTCCAAACTTCTTGTTCTTTATACATGGTCCGCTGGCTTAAGCTTATTCTGTGGGTCTGTGGGTTTTTGGCTTGGCTTTTACCGACCTGTTTCCGACTAGACCCCCCCCCCCCTCTCTTTTCTAAGCTGTTTTCTTTAGGATTGTAATGCGTGCAGTATCTCTTCGTTTTCTTTCTTTATCTGGGCCGCACGTTCCACCTCTTGCTGGATGTTGTTTAATTATATCATTATTGCAGCAGTCGTGCGTTACTGTCGTTGCCTTGTTCTTAGTTTCCATTGATTGGCTTATGTGTTAGTAGAAGTTTGTTGATTTTTTCCCATCAGATCAGCTGTCTGGCCTTTATGCTGCATCATGTCCTCTTGTGGAATGCCTGGGGTGCCGCGCACATCTCCGCCGGTGCTTCCTTGAAAGGAATGTTTGTTGTTATGGCGATTTTTAAGGCGTCTCTATATCTTTGGAGGTACGGTAAAGCCTAAGTATCTTGTTAGATGTTTGCCAAGGCAGTTGGTGCATTCTCTTTTATTATTTGACTGTCGGAAGTGCTTGTCCTGTTTGGCCAGCGGACATGCGTAGATATCATGGTCTTCGGCGCAATATCGGCGGATGTCTATCTTGCTGCAATACGTTATTCTACTGTATCCTGCCCTATGACACCGAGAGCTGTGGCCTGCCCTATGACTCCGAGAGCATAGGGTAATTATAGGAATAAAGCGTTCAGGCTGTTGTTGTGTGCTGTTCATCGTCACGCTGACAGGCAACTCGCTCCCATCCGTTGTCACCGCCGCTAGAGTTGTTGGTATCTTGGAGTATGTCAAAGGGCGCATCTTACTGAATCAAATGTGGAGATTTCCCTGCTGCAGTTGCATCATTATCTGGACGTCTGTCAGCTCCACTGGGACAGTGGATCACCTGATCTGATCAACTGCCGCCTGTCGGTGCTTTTTTCCCGACTATGGTGTCTTTCTCCTTTCTCTGCTTTTGGCTAGTCTTAGACATTGTATATGGTGGGTTGACGTCGCCTTTCCCAGTGGTCGCTTTATGCGTGTTTTCTTTCTTTCGTGCTGCTTTGGTACAGCTATAAGATATTGTCTCTCCCCCCACCTCCACCCGGTCCTAGTTGACGGCCTTGGTAGTGGGGGATTTTTTTCGTTACCCTCATTGCACATCGGGTGTCTTTTAGATTTAGTTTTGGATATTGCCATGTCTCTCCCTGGTATCTGGTATCTTAAATAACCAGATAGTTTGTTCTCGATAGAGGTATGTAATTACGAATAATTCTGATTCATTCAGTACTCGTATGCACGTTACTCCACCTGATTACTGGCCTCCCTTAATAGCAGAACTGTTAAAACAAATGAATGTTTCCAAACCGTCTGATCGTCAAGAAAACTATCAATTTTACTGGAACATTCCAATTCATGCGTGCCACTATTGGAAGTGTCTAGATGGTCGTACGTCGAAGTACACTTGTTCCTGCAGAGAGGCGCCGTCGTCATTTGGAGGCGGCAGGTTCGATCCCGGTCGGTAACTATTATAGCATTCAAATTTTATGTTGTCTAGTGCGTCTTCTAATCCCTGTTTCCTTCTTCTATTCCTCTTCTTCTTCTGTGAGCGCCAAATAATACTATGTGTGTCTGTTTATGTAATCACCATTTGTATCACAACGTTACCAGGCTATCCCCGGTTGTAACGCAATATAAATACATATATCGGATGTACAAGAAAACATGCCAGTAAGGCCGGTTATTCGCAACTTGATTTCAAACGCAAAAACTGACAGAACTCTTTCCACATTAAAATCGAATATGAACAAACACGACATGTATAGAACACACACTACAAGGAATAGAACAAACACAACATGTAATATGACAAACACTAAAGGTAATATAGCAAACACTACAGTTTATAGAACAATCACTACATATAATATAACAAACACAACAGTTTATAGAACAATCACTACATATAATATAACAAACAATACAGGTAATAGAATAAGCACATTAGGTAATCGAACAAACATTATCGATAATTGAACAAGAACTACGGGTAATAGAACAACCACTATAAGTAATATAGCAGACACTACATGTAATAGAACAAACATTACACGTAATAGAACAAACAGTAAAGATATTAGAACAAGAACTGCAGGTGATAGAACAAGCAGGCTAAAATATTAGCTGCCTACCTTCTTTGATAATGGTAACATGTCCCTTAGAACAGTGGAACTTGACACATTCGGAGTTTCCAGGAGGGGTGAATGTTTTCCCATCTTCAAAAACTTCTCCGTCCACACAGCACGTATCTGTTTGTATAACATATGTGTGTGTGTATATATATATATATATATATGTGTGTGTGTGTGTGTGTGTGTGTATATATATATATATATATATATATATATATATATATATATATATATATATATATATCACCAAGAGGAACATTTAAACAGCTTTCATATGCGGTGTCTGCGAAGAATTCTTGTAAGTGGCAAGACAAAATCACAAATACTGAAGTATTGGAAAGATCAGGTTGTGTGACAGTTTATTCCATGCTCAGTCTTCGTAGACTTAGATGGATAGGACAGGATGGATGGATGGATGATGGTAGAATACCAAAGGACATCTTTTTTGGTGAATTACAGATGGGTAAGAGATCTCGGGGTCGGCCTCTACAACGATACAAAGATGTGTGTAAGCGGGACATGATTGATACAGGTATTGATAATGCACATTGGGAGCACGTCGCCGCTGAACGTGTTGCATGGAGGGCAAACATCAGAAATGTAATAAAGACAAAGGAGAAAATTATTGCAGATAAGTCACACACCGATCGTGCGAGACGTAAGATGGTGCATGATGGTGGAAATAACCATGCGTTCACATGCACCCACTGTGAACGGACATTTACAGCGCAAAGTGGCCTTATCAGTCACATTCGCTACCGCCATAGGTAAAGGTTATTATGCCTTTTTAAAGCACAAACTATCGTCTGTCAAGACGCCAAGGTGCCAATGATATATATATATATATATATATATATATATATATATATATATATATATATATATATATATATATATATATATATATATATATATATATGCCGGTCTCTCTGGCTGAGGGGTTACAACACTTTCTCCGTAATCCCGTTTGTCACGCAGAGTCTCGTAGCGGGAGCGGTTCGTCCCCCGCTGGTGACTTGCGGGACACTGAGCCGGCCGCTCAGAAAGCAATGGCAAACTCAATCAATCAATCAATCATGTGCCATGCCGGAAAGCGTGGGCGGTCATGACTCGCCATTTCACTCGATCACCAGTGTCGTGGATCAGCTCAGTGTTCCTGTCTCGTCCATGTCATGTGGCCAAGCCATCCAGGTATTTTCCTCTCGGTCTTCCTCTTGGTCTGTTCCCCTCGATCTTGCCAGTTGTCACTAAGTTCTCCAACCCATTTCTTCTCATAACATGTCCAAAAAATTTTGACTGTCTACGTCTAATTTCTCTAATCAGTCTACGATGTTCATTTGTCTCCTGTAGTACTTGGTCATTGGTTTTTCTGTCTGTCCATGGTATTCTTTGCATTTTCCTCAGAAACCACATTTCTGCAGCCATCAGATGCTTTTCAGCTTGACTGCTCATTGTCCAAGTTTGACATCCGTACAAAAGAACAGGCTCTATGTATCCCCTCAACACTCTTTTTCTCGTTTCAATTGACATCTTTTTATTGGTCAGAATGTTTTTCATCTTGCTAAAGGCTACTTTCGCCATGGCGATTCTTGTTCTAATCTCTTCAAGGCATCTCCCATCAGATGTTATAACTGTTCCAAGATAATTGTACCGATTCACTTGTTGAAGAATAGTTTCCATTTACTCGTATATTACATTGTGGCACTTCTTCCTTCCTACTGACGACCATAACCTGAGTCTTTTTACAATTTAATTCTAACCCCAGTTGCTTCACTGTGTACAACAACCGCATCTACTAATTGTTGCAGGTCCTGCGCATTGTCTGCAATTAATACTGTATCATCTGCATATCTAATGTTATTGATGTTTCGTCCTCCAATGCTGATTCCATTTATATCCTCTACATTTCTGAAAATATTTTCACTGTACAGGGAAAAAAGATCTGGAGACATCACACATCCCTGCCTAACACCTCTCTTAATTGGCTGATACTGTCCCACTTCATTATCAATCCTTATTGCAGCTTGTTGTTTCCAATATATGTTTTTTATAAGTCTAATGTCTTTCCCATCAATTTGTATATCTGCAAGCATATCCACCATGCTGACATGTCTAACGCTATCAAAAGCCTTTGTATAGTCAATAAAGCAAAGATTTATCAAGAAATCAACAGACAGCTGAAAGATGCTGTTGTTGACAGCGATGTCCTGCAAAGGATATGCGAATAAAAAAAATACATATATATATATAGTATATATATATATATATATATATATATATATATATATATATATATATATATATATATATATATATATATATATATATATATATCATTGGCACCTTGCCAATGGATTTTTTTATTTGCTTTACATTTACTACACACATGGTCTCGCAATGCATAGGTAGTTTACCTGGCTAAATATATATATGCCTGTTTGGCTTATTGCATGCCTGTCTGCTTCTCTATCTACCTCGCTATCTCCCTCTCTCACCGCATCTCTCTGCCTATCTGCCTATCTGCCTCTCTCATTGCATCTCTCTGCCTATCTGCCTATCTGCCTCTCTCATTGCATCTCTCTGCCTATCTGCTTGCCTGCCTCTCTCACTGCATCTCTCTGCCTATCTGCCTGTCTGCATCTCTCACTGCATCTTTCTGCCTATCTGCCAGTCTGCCTCTCTCACTGCATCTCTCTGCCTATCTGCCTGTCTGCCTCTCTCATTGCATCCCTCTGCCTATCTGCCTGTCTGCCTCTCTCACTGCATCTCTCTGCCTATCTGCCTGTCTGCCTCTCTCACCGCATCTCTCTGCCTATCTGCCTGTCTGCCTCTCTCACTGCATCTCTCTGCCTATATGCCTGTCTGCCTCTCTTTTTGTCTGCTTATATCTGGCCTCTGTCTGCCTGTCTGCCTCTTTGTATGTCTAAGTCTCCCTCATAACTTCTGACTGCCTCTAGTTGTGTATGTAAATCTAACTGCCTGCCTGTTTGTCAATCTGTCTGCCAGTCTGCCTGCCTGTCTGTCAGTCTGTATGCCAGGCTGCCTGTCTGTCTGTCAGTCTGTATGCCAGTCTGCCTGCCTGCCTGTCAGTCTGTCGGTGAGTCTGTCTGCCTGCCTGTCAGTATGTCTGTCATGTCTGTCTGTCTGTCTTCTGTCTGTCTGTACTGTCTGCAAGCCTGCCAGCCAGCTAGCCTGCCTGCCTGCCTACCTGTCTGCCTGTCTATCTGTCTGCATGCCTCTCCTTCCACATGCTAGAAGTGCGAATGTCTCGATGTCAGTCTGTGTAGATAACTTGGACAGCTAAAAGAAGAATTGTGTCGATAACTTGGATTAGCTAAAATGAAGAATTGTGTAGATAACTTGGACAGCTAAAAGAAGAACTGTGTAAATATCTTGGACAGCTAAAAGAAGAATTGTGTAGATAACTGGTACAGCTAAAATAAGAATTGTGTAGATAACTTGGACAGCTAAAAGAAGAATTCTGTAGATAACTTGGACAGCTAAAAGAAGAATTGTGTATATAACTTGGACAGCTAAGAAAGAATTGTGTAGATAACTTGGACAGCTAAAAGAAGAATTGTGTAGATAACTTGGACAGCTAAGAGAAGGATTGTGTAGATAACTTGGACAGCTAAAAGAAAAATTGTGTTGATAACTTGGACAGCTAAAATAAGAATTGTGTAGATAACTGGTACAGCTAAAAGAAGAATTGTGTAGATAACTTGGAAAGCTAAAAGAAGAATTGTGTAGATAACTTAAAAAGCTAAAAGAAGAATTGTGTAGATAACTTGGACAGCTAAAAGAAGAATTGTGTAGATAACTTGGACAGCTAAAAGAAGAATTGTGTAGATAACTTGGACAGCTAAAAGAAGAATTGTATAGATAACTTGGACAGCTAAAAGAACAATTGTGTAGATAACTTGGACTGCTAAAAGAAAAATTGTGTGGATAACTTGGACACCTAAAAGAATAATTGTGTAGATAACTGGTACAGCTAAAAGAAGAATTGTGTAGATAACTTGGACAGCTAAAAGAATAATTGTGTAGATAACTTGGACAGGTACAAGAAGAACTGTGTGGATAACTTGGACAGCTAAAAGAATAATTGTGTAGATAACTGGACAGCTAAAGAGAGAATTGTTTAGATCATATGGACAGCTAAAAGATGAATTGTGTAGATAACTTGGACAGCTAAAATAAGAATTGTGTAGATAACTTGGACAGCTAAAAGAAGAATTGTGTAGATAACTTGGACAGCTAAAAGAAGAATTGTGTATATAACTTGGACAGCTAAGAGAAGAATTGTGTAGATAACTTGGACAGCTAAAAGAAGAATTATGTAGATAACTTGGACAGCTAAAAGAAGAATTGTGTAGATAACTGGTACAGCTAAAAGAAGAATTGTATAGATGACTTGGACAGCTAAAAGAAGAATTGTGTAGATAACTTTAACAGCTAAATGAAGAATTGTGTAGATAACTTAGGACAGCTAAAAGAAGAATTGTGTAGATAACTTGGACAGCTAAAAGAAGAATTGTGTAGATAACTTTGACAGCTAAAAGAAGAATTGTGTAGATAACTTGGACAGCTAAAAGAAGAATTGTGTAGATAACTTGGACAGCTAAAAGAAGAATTGTATAGATAACTTGGACAGCTAAAGAACAATTGTGTAGATAACTTGGACAGCTAAAAGAA
This sequence comes from Cepaea nemoralis, assembly GCA_014155875.1. NCBI lineage: Eukaryota > Metazoa > Mollusca > Gastropoda > Stylommatophora > Helicidae > Cepaea > Cepaea nemoralis. The sequence goes on from JACEFZ010019792.1 coordinate 1,366,038, forward strand.
GAATTGTGTGGATAACTTAAACAGATAAAAGAATAATTGTGTAGATAACTGGTACAGCTAAAAAAAGAATTGTGTAGATAACTTGGACAGCTAAATGAAGAATTGTGTAGATAACTGGTACAGCTAAAAGAAGAATTGTATAGATAACTTGGACAGCTAAACGAAGAATTGTGTAGATAACTTGGACAGCTACAAGAAGAATTGTGTGGATAACTTGGACACCTAAAAGAATAATTGTGTAGATAACTGGTACAGCTAAAAGAAGAATTGTGTAGATAACTTGGACAGCTAAAAGAATAATTGTGTAGATAACTGGACAGTAAAGAGAGAATTGTTTAGATCATATGGACAGCTAAAAGATGAATTGTGTAGATAACTTGGACAGCTAAAATAAGAATTGTGTAGATAACTTGGACAGCTAAAAGAAGAATTGTGTAGATAACTTGGACAGCTAAAAGAAGAATTGTGTATATAACTTGGACAGCTAAGAGAAGAATTGTGTAGATAACTTGGACAGCTAAAAGAAGAATTATGTAGATAACTTGGACAGCTAAAAGAAGAATTGTGTAGATAACTGGTACAGCTAAAAGAAGAATTGTATAGATGACTTGGACAGGCTAAAAGAAGAATTGTGTAGATAACTTTAACAGCTAAATGAAGAATTGTGTAGATAACTTAGACAGCTAAAAGAAGAATTGTGTAGATAACTTGGAACAGCTAAAAGAACGAATTGTGTAGATAACTTTGGACAGCTAAAAGAAGAATTGTGTAGATAAACTTGGACAGCTAAAAGAAGAATTGTGTAGATAACTGGTACAGCTAAAAGAAGAATTGTGTAGATAACTTGACAGCTAAAGAAAGAATTGTGTAGATAACTTGGACAGCTAAAAGAAGAATTGTGTAGATAACTTGGACAGCTAAAAGAAGAATTGTGTAGATAACTTGGACAGCTAAAAGAAGAATTGTGTAGATAACTTGGACAGCTAAAAGAAGAATTGTGTAGATAACTTGGACAGCTAAAAGAAGAATTGTGTAGATAACTTGGACAGCTAAAAGAAGAATTGTGTAGATAACTTGGACAGCTAAAAGAAGAATTGTGTAGATAACTTTGACAGCTAAAAGAAGAATTGTGTAGATAACTTGGACAGCTAAAAGAAGAATTGTGTAAATAACTTGGACAGCTAAAAGAAGAATTGTGTAGATAACTGGTACAGCTAACATAAGAATTGTGTAGATAACTTGGACAGCTAAAAGAAGAATTCTGTAGATAACTTGGACAGCTAAAAGTAGAATTGTGTATATAACTTGGACAGCTAAGAGAAGAATTGTGTAGATAACTTGGACAGCTAAAAGAAGAATTGTGTAGATAACTTGGACAGCTAAAAGAAGAATTGTGTAGATAACTAGTACAGCTAAAAGAACAATTGTATAGATAACTTGGACAGGTAAAAGAAGAATTGTGTAGATAACTTTAACAGCTAAAAGAAGAATTGTGAAGATAACTTGGACAGCTAAAAGAAGAATTGTGTAGATAACTTGGACAGCTAAAAGAAGAATTGTGTAGATAACTTTGACAGCTAAAAGAAGAATGTGTAGATAACTTGGACAGCTAAAAGAAGAATTGTATAGATAACTTGGACAGCTAAAAGAAGAATTGTGTAGATAACTTGGACATCTACAAGAAGAATTGTGTAGATAACTTGGACAGCTAAAAGAATAATTGTGTAGATAACTGGTACAGCTAAAAGAAGAATTGTGTAGATAACTTGGACAGCTAAATGAAGAATTGTGTAGATAACTTGGACAGCTAAAAGAACAATTGTGTAGATAACTTGGACAGCTAAAAGAAGAATGTGTAGATAACTGGTACAGCTAAAAGAAGAATTGTGTAGATAACTTGGACAGCTAAAAGAAGAAATGTGTAGATAACTTGGACAGCTAAAAGAAGAATTGTAGTAGATAACTTGGACAGCTAAAAGAAGAATTGTGTAGATAACTTGGACAGCTAAAAGAAGAATTGTGTAGATAACTTGAACAGCTAAAAGAATAATTGTGTAGATAACTGGTACAGCTAAAAGAAGAATTGTGTAGATAACTTGGACAGCTAAAAGAAGAATTGTGTAGATAACTTGGTACAGCTAAAAGAAGAATTGTGTAGATAACTTGGACAGCTAAAAGAAGAATTGTGTAGATAACTTGGACAGCTAAAAGAAGAATTGTGTAGATAACTTGGACAGCTAAAAGAAGAATTGTGTAGATAACTGGTACAGCTAAAAGAAGAATTGTGTAGATAACTTGGACAGCTAAAGAAGAATTGTGTAGATAACTTGGACAGCTAAAAGAAGAATTGTGTAGATAACTTGGACAGCTAAAAGAAGAATTGTAGTAGATAACTTGGACAGCTAAAAGAAGAATTGTGTAGATAAACTTGGACAGCTAAAAGAAGAATTGTGTAGATAACTTGGACAGCTAAAAGAAGAATTGTGTAGATAACTTGGTACAGCTAAAAGAAGAATTGTGTAGATAACTGGTACAGCTAAAAGAGGAATTGTGTAGATAACTTGGACAGCTAAAAGAAGAATTAGTGTAGATAACTTGGACAGCTAAAAGAAGAATTGTGTAGATAACTTGGACAGCTAAATGAAGAATTGTGTAGATAACTTGGACAGGTAAAAGAAGATTTGTGTAGATAACTTGGACATCTAAAAGAAGAATTGTGTAGATAACTTGGACAGCTAAAAGACGAATTGTGTTGATAACTTGGATAGCTAATATAAGAATTATAATTAATGTAAAAGCGGCTCAAACTCACAGACGACCTGGCACACACATACACAAGAGAAGGACAGCTTTGCGTCTTCATTATGATAAAAAGAAATCCGAAACATAAAGTAAAATACGACAATGTATGGCGAAAGATACAGAGGTAAGTAACGAGATAACATTATACATTCATTCACGATGGCAATTTTAAAAAAAAGAAGATAAAACTGATATATTATGATGGGGATAGTAGTTTTGAGGAAAATCATCGTTAAGACAAATGATGATGATGATGATGATGATGATGATGATGATGATGATGATGATGATGATGATGATGATGATGATGATGATGATGATGATGATGATGATGATGATGATGATGATGATGATGATGATGATGATGATGATGATGATGATGATGATGATGATATTGTGAATGGTGTATTATAAACATACACACTGACATACTTTCTTTCTGAAACCAAAAATTCACATGGCCATCTGATTTGGTCGTGCAGACATAACGTTCGCAGCCATTCATATAGTACTCGGAACCCATGGGATGGCACTTGTCCTCAAATTGGCAATCTAAGTGTCAGACATACAGCTGAATCAGCTTATAGTGTGTGTGTGCGTGTGTGTGTGTGTTTTTTTTTTTTTTTTTGGCCCCAATATAAACATCCATATCTCAGTAACCAACTGAGTGAAGATTATGAGATTTAGTATATAACCTTATCATTATGTCCAATCAAGAAAAAATTTTTTGTTCTGGAGATTTTACAGCAGATTTCAAAGTTTGTTTATATGCGGTATACAATTTACGGGTCTGAGATGAAATTCGTAATTTTAAATGTATTACAGCTTAGCCAGACAATCAGCGCTCAATGTTGAATATTGTATGTGTTTTGAAGGGATTGGCTTTATGCCAACACCCCGCATTGTTCAAACTAGGACTGTTCAGAGGTGTCTCAAAATGTGGGTTATTTCATGACACCTGATTAATATGTTGTTTTTGTTTTTTAAAATCTTACCACTTATCGCTAACATTGAAATGTGTGAATATTTTTCAATGGGATTCAATGCGAAATTATACACTTCAAAGAATCGCTATGAAGTTGTACACATATTTGTTGGCAAGAAGCTGATCGCAGGAAACTGTTTTATACTATTACAAATTCCTTTTTAAAAAAAGAACAGTGCATGCATTGGGTTTGAGTAAACGGTAATTTCGTCGATGGGTGAAAGAATCCGGAATTAAACCACCACGCAATAACAAAACGGTAGGTAGAAAGATTATTGTAGACAGCTTTGACAAAGATGTCATAAGGCGAGGTATTACAAAAATGCTTTAAAAAGTCGCTTAAATTTCGACAGGGTCGACTTCATTGCACCGGGTTCTATCCCATATGGCTTGGCCTATTTCCGCAGCGTGTTAAGCATCACACAAAGCACGAACTCCGCAGCTCTAACGAAGAGAAGTCTTCGAAAAATGTAACTCGTGAACCTAAGGATGCGGCCCGGAATCGAACCCACGACCTTTGGAGCCCGAGTCAAAAGGCTTGACCAATTCGCCACGGAGCGTCCTAAAATTATAAAAATTTTAGATTTTATATCCAGGATTATTCAGCATTATAAAAATGCTGGATGTCAAAGATACAGTTATTGTAAAAAAAAAACTTAGGGTTTGGTTCAGAAAGAACAATAACATAGAGCTATCCGAAACAACTTTGTGGAAAATTATAAGGACATTATCTTCACTATTTGAAAGTACAAGGGCGGTAAAACTAATTTTTGCGAGCAACCGCATTTATGAGTCATGAGAAGCAGATACCTACGTGAAATAAGGGAAATGCGAAAAGAAAATTATGACATAGTGTGTTTGGATGAAATTTGGATCAATGCGCACCACACAAGTGATAAGGAATGCCAATCAGTGGATGGACAGATAAAACGATATGTGCCCAGTACTATAGGACAGCTTTTGGTCATGGCCCAAGCAGGTAATACGCATAATGGCTTACAACAGAATGCTGGGCTCGTGTTCGTATCAAAGCATACAGACAATATGGATTATCATAATAAGATGAATGGTAATGTATTTAGAGATTGGCTCGAGAATACTGTGCTTCCATCCCTAGATAGACCGTCGTGTCCAATTATGGACAATGCATGACATCAATGTTGTTGCCTAAGAAGTCAAAATACCTACAGCATCGAGCACAAAGGGAGCAATAAAGATATGACTCCGAATGGAAAACAAACCATTTCCAGAAACGTATTTCTAGCTAGAAATGTTGTTCCTTGTAAAACAGACACCAAAAAGCAAGAAATATCAAATCGACAATTAGATAGAAGAGCATCGTCATTGGTGCTTGAGACACACGCCGTACCATTCTAATTTTAACCCTATAGATCTTGTGTGGGCTAAAATTAAAGGACAGGTGGCAGCTGACAATACTATATTCAATTTGTCTGACGTCAAGATACTAATCCAGTCCGCGCTATTAAATATTGATAAAAGTTACTGGAAAAATGTGAGGACCATGTGTTGAAAGAGGAAGAGGCTTATTGGAGAAAGGATGGATTGAATTTTATGCAATCGAGAGCAGTCATCAACCTACTGCAATCTTCCGACACAGATTAAGGTCTGAGCAGATCGCAGACCTTAATCCACGTGCACACCAACTATGATATTTTGCTACAAATATTTAGAAGAATTGCAGGCCCTAAACATTACAGCATCAGCATAATGTCAATGGCACAGTTTGTATTCCACAGTGATGAATTTTCAATTTCGCAAACCCTCAGCCATGACAAACAACTGTATTGAGAAAAAAAAATACACACACACACACACACTAAACGCATTGAAAACCAACAGAATAGTAATATTGCGGTGGAAACTGATATATTGTGGCATAACAAGAAACGTGAGAGCAAACACGTTGTCAAATTAGGGGACGACACACGTGCATACGATTCAATATATAAATGTCAATGAAAAGAGGACCAACATCTTGGTCGTTAAGAAGAAAGCCCACTACAGAGACACTGACAACTATTTTCATTGTTCAAAACAGGTAATCATGTTCCATCTCTGAACGGTAAACAGCAGAGTAGACAATCTTTCACGAAGACTCAAAGCGGGTCTGTCACCCATGTGTACGTGTGAACAAACTACACAGAAAGCTGGACAGGTCCTTAAAAATGGAAACATGATGACTACATTGCGGTATCATTTCTGGTCATTCCATACTCACATTAACGCACAGCTATTAGGAAGCTTTCACGAACTCAATATAAACAGCTAACACGAATACTTGTGTACACATTATTAACCAGAAGCTGAAGAAACAAGAAGGAAATGAAAAATAAGGTAAGAAATATATTCCTTCTACTTTCCTGTCAATTTACAAATTATTTACCGCATGCCTCTGTAATTCTCTGTCTTTACTAATATTACACATTGCACCCCTCTCGGGATTCTCCGTGGTGAAGTGGTCAAGCCGTCTGACTCGGATTCCGAAGGTTGTATGTTCGATTCCGGGCCGCGTCCTACATTTCACGAGTGCATTTTTTCGGAGACTCCTGAGGGTCGTCGCTGGAGGTACGGTGTTCGCGCTCTGTGTGACGGTTTCCGCACTGCAGAAAGAAACTGGGCAATATGGGATAAAAACCGGTGCAATGCAGCCGACCCTGTCGATATTAAGCTACTTCTTTCATTGCACCCACTCCCATACGAATCCGGATACGCCTTGTCTGTCATCTGAATTGGCGGGTTTTTCATTACTGTAAACATACATTTGTTAGCGAGAATTCACTAATTTTTCAGCAAAACATCAAAACATCGCCGCTTTCGATGATTTAAGTTGCTTTTGGACCTATCAAAGACATATTCCTTGGGCGGGGTTAAATATAAGACGGCTGGAAAAATTTCTTAACGATGCAACGGACAGTTTTCACAATAATTAATCGTGAATGAAGACATTCTTTTCGGGACATACTATAGTTTGTAAGTTATTCATCAGCATCACCTGTGAGTGGCACCTTGCAGTCTTGATACGACCAATGTATGTGGATTGGAATTTGGCCAAAATTCCAGCACACAATGCCAGAGCAGTGCTTCAGAGAACATGTCCACGCAGCATTCTCCCTCTCTCGGCCTTGCCTTGCTGATTCCAGAGGAAAGGATAACCAGTACGTCTGGAACAAGGTAACCTGCAGACGCTGGCGGCTCAGACATAAATGTGAGGTGTATAAACAAGTGATATATGTGTGTATTTCTGTACATAGCAGAGCAAAAACGTATTACGGAAGTTAAATATAGTATCCATTTATTCATTCAGTAGCATGTCCTTTGCAGAACCTCGATCCCATAACAACCTTTCGGAAGACCTCTCGATCACAAGCAAGATGTTCCGCGTCCGATACACTCATCTGGAGATCATCCGCCACATCTTGCTCTCACCTTCGCGTTGGCCTTTCTCTTCCTCTCTTACCCCTCCATTATTGTTCTCTCCAAACATTCATGACGTTTCAAGTGATCAAAATATATGTGTTTTTTTTCTTATTATTTAATCATCATTAATTGCCAACCCTCTTCAATATTCATTTCTTGAAATATGGATGCATTTGTTCTTTTCTGTACCCAAGGTATTCTTAGAACCCGTCTATAACATGTATATTCAAAGGCATTTGTGAGATGTTCAGCTTGTTTATTAAGTGTCCAGGTTTCACAGGCGTATGTTGCAATGGGAAAGATTCATGCTCTTAAACATATATTTGTCTTTTAGTTCTAACTTTCCTTCTCCCTAAATTATCCAGGGACAGATAGAAAAGTGTCTTCATTGGTAATGTCTATCATGCACATGAACCTAACAACTATGGAATACGGACAGAATTCGTATCAAACCATTGAGATAGCACCATAGGTCTCATAATTTATATTAAACCAGCATAGGCCAGATAACAAACACACAGACACATCGGATATACTAATAATAATACTATGTGTGTTTATTTATGTTTTAGATTACAAATATATATATATATATATATATATATATATATATATATATATATATATATATATATATATATATATATATATATATATATAGATTACATATAGATTACACATAGACTACAAACTCATTTTTAAAACAAAAGAGCTGCATAAGGTCACATGGAAAAATCCAAATTTCCCGGGAAATTTTGGCCCCCAGCTTGGGCTTCAAACTCAAAACGGAAAACAAAAAATCTGAACCATATATCTTGAATCCAAATTACCACAGTTTTCTGAACCCTTTTTTTTAAATCATTCTTTGATTGCTTTCAAGGATTAGATTTAGACAAAAAGAATCTCACAGCTAAACCACAAATCTAAAACCCCAAAGGGTTAAAATTTTTTATCCTCACGGGTCCTGGAAAGGGGCTTTTAATTTCCCCAACCCGCAACTTGAAGACCTTTCCACTTTATACCTCAAAAATTGTATAGTAAAAAGATAAATGGAGTTTAAAATTAATGAAACTTTTTATAAAACAGCGGTAGGGATTTACGGGCCCCTGTGGGTCATAAAAAAGCAGGACTTTTTTGCGACAAACACCAGATACTGCAGCCCTTTATTGATAAAAAAAAAGGTGATCTCTTATTAAAAAAAGGAAAAAAGTGAAAACCCCAAACTAGCGGGGGATTCCCTAAAAGCCATAGAAAGGCCCCGCCAACCCCCTTTACCACCTGGAACCCCACTTCCCCCCCCATAACAGAAATTAAGTGCGCATAAATGAACTTGCGTCTTTGGGAAGGCTCCTTTTAAGGATGGGATTCCCCCAAAAAGGTAATCAGGAGTAAAAAATT
>JACEFZ010019793.1:0-10000 GCA_014155875.1 Cepaea nemoralis
CCCATACTCCTCCCAGTCTGTTTGATTTTCTCTCTTTACTATTCTACTCACATGTCTTCTCGCTATTCTATATTCTATGTAATCGCATTCCTGTTTTCTCTTCGACCACTTTTTATAATTTTCCTTTTTGTCTTTTACAGCTTTCTTTACTTCTGCGTTACACCAACTTGTTATTTTCTTCATCCGTGTTTTGCGTTTTTTCGTGGTTTCACGTGTTATTTTTGCAGTATTTAAAATGCTTGGTTTGAACATCTCCCATTCTTCTTCCACTATCTTTCTTTCTATAGGTAATTTTACAAAGATTTCAGTTAGTTCTTTCTCATAATATTCCCTCACTGCCTCGAATTGAGGTTTTCTAAGTTTACTGATTCGCATAGCATGTATATTCCTGGTCTTTGCCTTCTTCTACTGATGGTTTTTATTGTGGCAACGACTGCTTTGTGGTCTGCGTTTATACTTAAGTTGGGCACTGCCCTTGCATCTAATATATTTCTCTTTCAGTTATTTAATGTTAATATAAAATCAATTTGGCTTTCCTACATTTATGTAGTCGCTCTGGGTATGGTGATTAATACGTTTGCCTGACAATGGCGAGGGTTCAAGTCTCAACACGAGCTGAATTATTTATCCGACCAGCATCGCTATGGGGTCGACCAGGCCTCATAACAATGGAAAGCAAACAATTTTCAGTGAATGCGCGGTAAGAAAAAGGTGAGACCACTCACAACCCCTCAGCATAAGATCCGGAGTGTAGGTCAGTATGGGCGAATGGATAAGAACGCATGTTCTTAAACATCCGGTGTGTTGATGCCGAGGTAAGTGGTGCAACCCTTACACTGGACAGTTGGACTAAAATGTTGACCTATCGTCCTTGACTTGGGAACGTAAATTGCAAGTACCTCTGAAGTCGGAGTGGGTTCGCCTAATGGTAAAGGACACTGTTAATAGGGAAAGCTAATCCACACGCAAAATTCAGTCCATCACTACTGGAAGTAGTGTGTATGGACTACGCATAAGGTCAACGCGAGCGAGCGCTAAAAAAAAAAAGATCCGAAGTAAGACAATGTTGTGTCCTCCTCTCTCTTTTGACTTGACTTGATTTAAAATCAAAAATTCCAAATTCGGTCTCGTTCAACTTGCTTCTTCAGCCTTGGTTAGAGTTGAGATCCGTGGTTTATGAGAATTTTATCCTGATTCTGTCTGTGCGCTCTTACGAGTGAGTTCTGACTCGGACTAGTTATATAGGCTTTTGTGTCTGTGACGTCAGATGGGGTATTGGTTGGCCAGCAAGTTTTCCTTTGAGTCCATCTCCTCTGGTGGTTTCTGTTGTCAGTGTTTGGCTATTTGTGCGTTTCGCTTGGATAGATACATCTGGTGGAAAATGGCAATTCGTAGACCCATTTGCCGACTCGTATTCTTCTTTGCCTATCCCTCTCGTCCTATGTATCTTCCTCGTATTTTTCCCAATACTCTGCGGGAGTTAAGGTTTCTTTGTCGTTCTCTTCTTGGCTCCGGTTGTCTTCACGTGTATCGATAACCTCCTCTGGGCTTTCTTCGGGTATCTGGCGGGATTCAGGTTTCCCCTTGAGCTGCTTGGGCATCGTGGCTGGACTACTGGCTTTAGCTTGCTGTTTCTGATTGGTCTGTGTTTTGGCTCCATCATGCGTTTTTTTTTGCCTCCTTGTTTGTGTACTTCGCTTTAGAAGCTTTTCGATGTTTTTTTGTTGGGTTTCATCTTGCGGCTTCTCTGTGGTCTTTTTCGTGTCTTCTGCTGGTTTGATTTGGGTTGGCTCCCTTTCAGTTTTTAGCATTTCTCTCTCCACTTTGATATCTCGTAGAATCTCTTCATTTTTCTTTGTCGTCTGCACCACGTGCACCACCTCTTATTTGATGCTTTGCTTGATCTCCTTTATTTCAGCAAGTAGTTTTTCATTGTCGCTTGTTACTGCCGGCGTCAGCAGTGTCTTGACTTGCTTCTTCAGCGCTTCTATCTTGTTTTGCAGTTGATCTCTTTCAGCTTGTGATTTACACGTGGCTGTCTCGCACCTCCGCAGTGCTTCCTTGTATGATGTCTTTGTGGTAATGGCGATCTTTAAGACGTCTCTGTGTCTTTGGAGGTATGGACAGCCCAAGTATCTTGCTCCATGCTTGTCCAGGCAGTCGGCGCACTTTATCTTGTTGTTGGGTGCTCGGAAGTCCGTGTCCTGTTTGGCCAGCGTGCACTCCTTGAAGGCTTGGTGATCGGCGCAGTATCGGCAGCTCTCTGTCTTACTGCGACATGTTGCTCTGCTGCGGCCGGCCTTCTGGCATCTTGAACACCGAGTGATTCTTGGTATGAATCTTTCAGGTTGATGTACTTTCTGGGTTATCGATACTTGGCGTGGTATCTCGCTGCATAGATAACACTAAATGGAAGATGTATCACAGAGATAAAGAACAGAATATGACAAGCGAAAGTTGCATTCTATCAAATGAAGAACATTTTATGCAATAAGTCATTATAATTGGAAGTTAGAAAAACAGTGATTGCATTTTACATAGAACCATTTTTAACATACGGCTGATAATCATGGACAATTGGTAAACAGGTGAAAAGATCCCTAGAAACCTTGGAGATGTGGTTTTATAGAAAAATGCTGAAAATTAATTGGGCAGCCAAAATTATAAATCTGGACATTTTGTGGGGAAGTTAAGTCGCAAAGCAACTTATCACAAATATCAGGAGAAGACAATCATCATTGTTTGGCCACATTTTGAGAAGACAAAAACTGGAACATGGTGTGACAAACAGAAAGATTTGTATAAAGAGAGGTAGAGAAAAACAGCGAGAGCAAATTTCTTGGCAGTCTTGTCTCATGGCACGGAAAGAAGTCAACACATGGATTGGTCCATGCCATCGAAGACCTATGATCACCCACGCCAGTCGGTAAAGCACTTGATGATGCTATTTATGACGGTTATTGATGTAAATCTTATTATCCGTTGCCCAGTTGTTTAAGCTCTCAACTTATATCTTTCTCTGTCATCGTTTATTAAAGAGTTATCTTGTAATACCTTTAACTGGATACCACGGAAGCTATAGGCTGCTGACATGTGGGAAATAAATGGAGCGCTGACCGAACGCCAAACGGTTCGGTCATACAACACAATTACTACAAGGCAGTGCCCCATGGCCAACTAATGCATAACTGAAACATAACAAGAAGTTGCCAGTGTAAACGATGGATTAATGGAGTATACGTTAGTACCATCCTGAATGGCGCACGTACTAAAGTTGTCGCTTCAACACCTGATACTGGCAGATAAAATGGTGACAGCGAGAAGAAAGGAGATGACGAGCAGAAGAAGATGAAGAGTAGTAGGAAGTGGGGGAGAAAAACGAAGAAGAAGAAGAAGAAGAAGAAGAAGAAGAAGAAGAAGAAGAAGAAGAAGAAGAAGAAGAAGAAGAAGAAGAAGAAGAAGAAGAAGAAAAAGAAACAGAGTGGCCAGGCAAGCGGATATCCAACAGTGAGCAGGATCTGTTAGCACACAAACACTCGACAAAAGCGTAAATCAAACTTAGCTCAAGTGGGTGTACTCCAAATCTAATGGAGTCTAATTTTAGTAATTTAATTTGACCTCTGTGCTGGTTTTGAACCCGTGCCTACTATGGACAATGAACCCATTAACTGACTTAATCATATCAAGATGATATATTATAGTATCTGTCTTGTAATAGAAACAAATTTATGGCATGGTGTTTTACAACAGTTCAAAAATTTCATAAGAATGCAGGCTGCCATAAACATAAGAGGTTGGTTGTTATCAAGGTTCTAATTGGTTTTATGTTTGGCAGTCCATGCACTAAAAATAGCACACAGTAACAAATGACCTTACACATCCCACGGAACATGATTTTAAAATGTCTGAGGTTGACCCGGCATAGCAATGAAGAAGTTAAGTAGTATTAAGAACCCATGACATAACACCAGACAACAAATAGGGTAACATGTTTTAGAACATGCATCTTTCCTGTGATGCGAAGATTAACTGGCAGCGTACAGTGCAGGACAGCCTGGCGTATGTTACCACAACATCTAGTATGAGAATAGAGGCGGAGGGAGTCACTGCGAAGTTCCACTGGCTGCAGGACATACAGCACACACACACATGTCTTGATTGCAAAGACCTCACAGAGAATACTGAGTAGGGTGAAGACAGGCATGCTTCGTACAGAGTGGCAGGCTTAAAATAATCAAATAAAAGATACGGAGAATCCATTGGATCTTTTCCCCATGGCATGCTTGTGTATTGGGAAACAAGCTGGCGGACTAATTGGCTGGATCTGCACCTCTGGGTGGGGTATTGGTGCATTATAAGAAAGACGTGGGATCGTGTGTATAGTGTGGGAGAACAGATACACCATCACTGCCTGGAGAGAACGGCGCAGCAGGGAGTGACCGGAGGATCATTCCGACGCTCAGTTCTCCGAAGAAACCGAAGAAAGACCAGCCGGGCAGACAATCAGATTACAACTGGTACCATTAGTAGTGAGACTGTTCGTCGGTTGTTGAAAATTAGGGGGGTGCGTGTGGGAATGTCACGATTGCTGTGATATCGGTTCTTGTCTCAATTCAGCTCAACTCAACTCAACGCAACTCATCACAACAACTCATGCGACAACATACGGAGGTGATTCGTGGATCCTGTCGCAAGTAGTACAGAAGAAAGCCGGTGTCTGTGGCGTGGCAATAGCAAACGCGATTCCCAATCCCGCATACTGCGTTCAAAATCAACTGCAGGCGATTTGGAAGCAGACCGCCTGGTGTTGATTTTTAACAATGGTATGAGCGTCGGTCGTTCAGACAGCAATCAATCAAGTGCCGTCTCCACAATGAAGGTAGGCTGCAATGGATCTCAAAAACTGTCTGTCCCTCGCCCTGACTGTACTTTCTGTCGGATTGATGTTCTACGATCTCTTGATGTTATCTTCCCACTTGTATCGTTGTCTACCTCTTGCTCGCTGGCCTTCAACCTTACCCTCCAATATGGTATTTATGAGAGTATTGTCTTTTAACGTGGCAGAAATATTTCACTTACCTCTTTTTTATTTCTTTTATGATCTCTCTTTTCATTCGCAGTTTTTCTTGTACCGCTCTATTTGATTGCTTTTATTTCCATTAAATATCGCATATTCTTATGTATTTCCACATCTCCAGGGCCTCTATTCGACGTTCTAATTGTTTGCCCAATGTCCAAGTAATGTTAAAGATACATTTAAAAAAAAAAGTTGCATATCCCTTACAACACCAGCATTTTTCAGATGTTGCTGATGTTCCTGGCAAGATTACGCTCAGTAGTTTGCCATTGCTTTCTGAGCGACCGTCTTACTCGTAAGTAACCAACGCGATCCGCTGCCGAATCTCGCACAGCTGTGTTCCTCGAGTGCATGTACGGGATTACGGAGAAAGTCGTTAAGCCCTTAGCCAGGGAGACCGGCTGAAGATAAATAACCTATGCCAATTCTAATTTTTAATGCGGTGTTAATCTCTCTACATGTTAATACTGATTTCATGATGTTGAAAGCATTTTTGGCCATTCCTATTATCTTTTTTATCAGAAAGCAATGGCAAACTACTGAACTTAAACTTGCCTTGAAAATCACAAACATCAAAAAAATGCCGGGATTGATTGCGACGTCCTGTAACAAACACGCGGCTACCTTCCTTAAGAAGAGAGAGAGAGAGAGAAGAGAGAGAGAGAGAGAGAGAGAGAGAGAGAGCTTAGAAAGTCGTGTCAACCAGACTGTCATAAAGAAACTAATATAGACACACGCATGTCTTTTCTGGAGTCAAGAGTCAGCGATGTGTAATAAAGAGTCATTAACTATATGATTTATCGCAGTGTCAAGTTACGAACTATCAACATGTTTACTTTTGCATTGATTGCATGTTCGTTAAGAACGTAGCCATAAGCATTTGTTGCGCTCTTCATGTATACAGCATGTGACGCGAAGTGGTGCCATTTCAGACTAGTACACCGGAAACCAGTTCAAGGTCGTGTAAGTAGTGCCTAATATCTATGCTTTCCCTTCTCTTTATCACTTGTCCTCCCCCCCTCTTTTTTATCTTTCTCTCTCCCTGTCACTCACAGAGAGAGAGAGAGAGAGAGAGAGAGAGAGAGAGAGAGAGAGGGGGGGGGAGAGAGAGGTGTAGAAAGAGAGAGAATGTATGTAAGGATAAGTAAATTGTTGTTAGTGAGTTTGTGATTGTAAGTATATGTGTATGCGAGGCAGTGTGTGTTTATGTGTTACTGAGTGGGTGCACAACTGTGAGAGTTTGTGTAAATGATGTAAGTATGTAAGCAGGTATGTATGTATGTATAATGTTATGCATGTGTGTCTGGCTGACTGCCTGTCTCATAGCATGATAGTATGCATTGTTTATGTTCACAACTTTGAATTTCTTTTTCCTATGTGTATGTAACATGCACAATATATAACTGATGTACAACAGATGTACAACAGATGTACAACAGATGAGTAGCATCTTTTCGGGATCAGCGCCTGGAGGAGCTGTAGAACCGTTGTTGCTGATCTTCTGGTAGGCAGTCAAGTTATGAATGCCTGACTGCATCTGTCTCTTTTGCTGTGTTTTCGGTTCCGTATCTACAAATATAAGGTTGTCCGTAGAGTTGAGGTTGTTTGTAGAATATATAATACCCCTAGATTAGAGATTGGTTGAAGAATATATTATGTTCCTAAATTAGAAAGTGTCTTTAGCTTAGAAGATGTCCCTATGTTAGAGACTGTGTTTAAAGCTGATGACTTCCCTAGATTTTATTGTGTTTAAAGTAGATAGCGTGACGTCCCTTTATTAGAGATTGGTTGTAGAATATATTATGTCCCTAGGTAAGAAATGTCTCTGGCGTAGAGCATGTCCCTAAATTAGAGTTTGTCTCTCGAGTAGATATCGTCCTCTGATTAGAGATTGTTTCTAGACGGATTTCTTATCTTGATTAGAGAGAGTCTGTAAGTAGATATTTCCTGATTAGAAATAGTCTTCAGAATAGATGATATCTCTATATTAGAGGATGTTCTAGATAAGAGATAAACTCTAGACTAGATGATGTTTCAAGATTAGATGATGTTTCTAAATTAAAGACAGACTATAGAATATATGATTTTTCTAGATTAGAGATAGACTATAGTGTAGATGATGTTTCTAAATGAAATGATGTTCCTAAAATAGAGATAGACTTTAGAATGTATGATGTTCCTAGAGTAGAGGTAGACTTTAGAACATATGCTGTTCCTAGATTAGAAATTATTTCCTAGACTATATGCCCAGATTAGAGACTATCTGTAGAGTAAAGGATATCAATTTGTAGACTGTGGAAGAGCACTCGTCCCTTTCTCCTGGCACCATGTTGAGGTGACGGGAATGTACGACTACAGCTTTCAAATGGTCTATGTCCAACTGTTTTATTATTATTTTTTGTTTTAAGTTGCATATCCCTTACAGGGTGTTGCAGTCAACATCAGCATTTTTCAGCTGCTGTTGGTGTTCTTGGCAAGATTAAGCTCAGTAGTTTGCCATTGCTTTCTGAGCGACCAGCTCACACACCCCGTAATAACCATCACGACGCGATCCGCTGCCGAATCTCGCACAGCTGTGTTCTTCACGTGGATGTACGGGATTACGGAGAAAGTCGATAAACCTGCGCCAGGGAGACCGGCGTATTATTATTATAAATATTATTCATATTATTTGTATAAAGCACACCTAGACTGTGGGTTCAAGAAGCACTTCATAGGACAAGAGCACTTGTTGCTTGTGGCTGTCTATGACCTGTCAAGACAAGAGGATGTTATCTCAGGGTAGGTTGCCAGTGTTTTCAAGTTGAAGAGCATTTTTATGCGCCCAATGCAAGGTCGATGAAAACGTTTTAGAAGAATCTACGACACAAAGAAACTATCACGGGAATCAAGGGGAAGCGGTCACAAAGTTTGCGGTCGTGTCAGGGGAAGGGGGTACGCTGGGATATCTTGTCACGAGGCGAGTTTGATGAAAAGACATATTATGAAATAGAGAGTGGGGACTTATATTAGCGTAATAAAGTTATTTACTTGTCCTTTACAGGACGTCCGCAGTCAACCCCAGCATTTATTAGCTGTTTGTAATTTTGTAGACCGTTTTTTCGCGCAGTAGATTGCCATCGCTTTCTGAGCGGCCGACGCTCTTAAAATATGTTTTGCATATCCTTTACAGGACATCGCTGTCAACATCAGCATCTTTCAGCTGATTGTTGATTTCTTGGCAAGATTACGCTCAGTAGTTTGCCATTGATTTCTGAGCGACCGGTTCCATACTCTCATAAGTCACTGGCACGACTCGAACCGCTTCCAATTCTCAGTGTGCTCACGTCAACCACGAGAGTATTCGGGGTTACGGAGAAAGCTGCTAACACCTCGACCAGGGAGACCAGCCTGACGCTCTTACCATTGTGAAATTCAACACAAGGCGATCTGCTCTAAATTCGCTCGAGGCAGATTACGAACTGTGTGTGGTGGGAGTGCAACAGAATTACGTCAACCGAAGAAATACCAGACAAAACAAGACTGGGGGTATCTATGTGCTTAATCGGTAACTTGGCCCCGCGGTGGCATAGTGGCTAGATACTTGCCTGCCGTCGCGGTTATCATGGGTTTGAGTCATCATCAAGAGGGATCTTTAAAAGTTGATTGGGGCTCTGGCTTCGACCTAGTCTAAAATAGTGGCAGGAAGTGTCTTGGGAAGTAAAGGCGATCTGTGTGTTATTGGCCACATCAGCCCACGAGTGCCGAGGGTCTATATAAACATGGATCTAGCACCATATACCCAATAACTTGGAGGCATAACAAGAGTCGTTTATTTATTTTATGTTAATAAGTAGCAGTCACTTAAAGATGCTGAGAAGATGGAAAGAATGATGGTGAATTATAATGAAGGTGAGGGTATAATAATAATAATAATAATAATAATAATAATAATAATAATAATAATAATAATAATAATAATAATAATAATAATAGTGGTAGAACGGCTGTCTAGTATCCTACTGCTATCGAAGTCTAGGAGTTTAATAAGCATGTGCGATCATGGATCGCCAACTCACAAGATCTCAAGTTGTGGGCAGCTCTATGTTCTTGTCTAACTATTGCCATGTGGTCAAGCCATCCATGCATTTATCTCTCTGCCTTCCCCTTTCCCCCGCCCCTTCCAAATCAATATCGCCAGTTGTCACTAAGTTTTCTAGTTTATTCCTTCTTATAACGGGCCATACATATCTTGTCTGGCTCCTTCTAAGTTCTGTAATCAATTGACGGATTTCATTGTTTTTGCCGGACAGTCTCATTCATTTTTCTGTCTGTCCACGGCGTTCGTTATTTTTTTTATATGACAGACGTCCACTGCCATTATATGCTTTTCACCTTGTCTGCTCATTGTCCGTTGGTTTATTTATTTTGTTTTTCACCTTGTCTGCTCATTGTCCTTCGGTTTATTTATTTTGTTTTTGCCTTCGTCTGCTTTTTAACTCAAGCGTCGTCCATACACGCGATACTACTTCTAGTAATTACCACTACTGGGAAATGAATTGGGCTGACTTTGCGTGTGGATTAGCTTTCCCTTTTACCACTGTCCCTCGCCATCAGGCAAATCCACACCGACTTCTGAGGTACTTGTAATTTACGTCCCCAAGTCAAGGAAGAGAAGTCAACATTTTATTGTCCATGTTTCACACGCATATAACTGTATAGGTTGCATATAGCAACACATCACCATTGTGTTTCTCTGCAACTGACAGCTTTTTATTAGCTAGCATATTTTACATCCAACAAAAGTCCATCTTTGCCACAGCGGTGTCTGACATACTACATCCGCTATTAGAAAAAACCAGAGGTCGAGAGATAATGTCCACCCTTTTGATTCTTCCACTTTTATCTCTTGATTAAGAACCGGGTTATAAAATGTATGCTGCC
>JACEFZ010019793.1:15000-30887 GCA_014155875.1 Cepaea nemoralis
CGACCATAACACGTGGCCAAGCCATTCAGACATTTACTTCTCCGCCCACCTCCAGTTCTTTCCCTCCCAATCTTGCCAGCTGTCGCCAAGTTTTCCAATTTATTTCTTCACATCCATCCATCCATCCATCATGTGCCATGCCGGTAAGCGTGGGCGGTCATGTTCTGCCATCTCACTCGATCACCAGAGTCGTGGATCAGCTCCGTGTTTCTGTCTCGACCAATCCACAAGGCCAAGCCATCCAGGTACTTGCTTCTAGGTCTTCCCCTTGGTCTCTTCCCCTAGATCTTACCAGTTGTCACCAAGTTCTCAAAATCATTTCTTCTCATAACATGCCCAAAAATTGTGACTGTCTACGTCTAATGTCTCTAATCAGTTTACGATCTTCATTTGTTTCTTGAAGAACTTGTTCATTGGTCTTTCTGGCTGTCCATGGTATTCTTTGCATTTTCCTCAGAAACCACATTTATACAGCCATGAGATGTTTTTCAGCCTGACTGCTCATTGTCCAAGCTTCACATCCATATAAAAGTATAGGTTCAATGTAGCATCTCAACACTCTTTTTCTCTTTTCAATTGACATTTTTTATTGGTCAATATGTTTTTCATCTTGCTAAAGGCTACTTTTGCCATGGCGATTCTTGTTCTAATCTCTTCAAGGCATCTCCCATCAGATGTTATTACTGTTCCGAGATAATTGTACCTATTCACTTGTTAAAGAATATTCCCATTTACTTGTATATTACATTATGGTATTTCGTTCTTCCTAGTGACGACCATAATCTGTGTCTTTTTACAAATTAATTCTAACCCTAGTTGTTCACTGTGTGTAAACAACCGCATCTACTAAATTTGGCAGGTCCTGTTCATTGCTACTACTGTTCATCTGCATATCTAATGTTATTGATGCATCGTCCCCCAATGTTGATACCTTCCATATCTTCAATATTTCTGAAAATACTTTCACTGTACAGGGAAAACAGATCTGGAGACATTACACATCCCTGTCTCACACCTCTCTTAATAGGCTGATATTGACTTACTTCATTATCAACTCTTATGCAGCTTGCTGTTTCCAATATATATTTTTTACAAGTCTAAGGTCTTTTCCATCAATCTGTAGATCCTCAAGCATCCTTATCATGTCGACATGTCTCACTTTATCGAAAGCCTTTGTGTAGTCAATAAAGCAAGTGTGTAGATCTTTGTTTACTTCTATAGAACGTACGATTACGGTTCTCAGTATATACACAGCATTTACTGTACCCTTGCCTTCTACAAACCCACATTGTTCTTCTCCTATTTCAGGTTGTATTTTCCTCCTAACTCTTTGCATGATAATTCTTAGCAAAATCTTCGTGATGTGACTCATTATACTAATTTTTCGATGTTGATCACATTCCAAGGCTCCTGATTTCTTTGGGATTGCAATTTTTTCACATAACGTGTCCAAAATGTGTGACTTTCTACGTCTAATTTCTCTAGTTTACTGTTTTCATTTGTTTCTAGTAGGACTTAGTCATTGGGTTTTCTGTCTGTCAATGGTATTCTTTGCATTTTCCTCATAAACCACATTTCTACAGCCATTAGATGTTTTTCAGCGTGTCTGTTCATTGCCCACGCTTCAAATCCATACACAAGTACAGGTTTTATGTAGCACCTTAACACTCTTTTTCTCGTTGCAAATAACATCTTTTTATCGGTCAGTATGTTTTTCATCTTGCAAAATGCTACCTTTGCAATGGCGATTCTTGTTCTAATCTCTTCAAGGCATCTCCCATAAAACGTTATGACATTTCCGAGTTAATTGTACCGATTCACTTGTTTAAGAATATTCCCATTTACTTGTATATTACATTGTTGTGTTTCCTTCTTCCTAGTGATGACCATAATATGTGTCTTCTTATAATTTAATTCTAATCCTAATTGTTGTGTGCAACAACCGCATCTACTAAATGTTGCCGATCCAACCCATTGTCTGCAATCAAGACTGTTTTATCTGCATATGTAATGTTATTGATGTTACGTTCCTCCATTGGTGATTCCATTTATATCTTCTACATTTCTGAAAATATTTTTCCTGTATAGAGAAACGAAACCTCGAGACATTACACACCCCTGTCGCACACCTCTCTCAATAGGCTGATATTGATCTACTTCATTATCAATTTTTATGACAGCTTGTTGTTTCCAATATTTGTTTTTTACAAGTATAAGGTCTTTCCCAACAATTTGTAGATCTGCAAGCATCCTCACCATGTTGACATGTCTTACTTTATCGAAAGCCTTTGTGTAGTCAATAAGGCAAAGATATAGGTGCTTGTTTACTTCAATGGAATGTCCATGTAATGCGCTCAGCATATACACAACATTTACTGTACCCTTGCCTTCTACGGATCCACATCGTTCTTCTCCTTAAAGGGTTGTATTTTATTCTTAACTCTTTGCATGTTGATCCTTAATAAAAATCGATTTGATGTACCCCATTATGCTAAGTTTTTGATGTTGTTTATATTCCAAAGCTTCTGAAGTTTTCGAAATTGCAATAAAGAGTGATCTACATAAATCACGGGAATATCACCAGTATCATATATATTGTTTAGCAATCTGGTAACTTAGTCTATACCATACTCTTCTAAGGCATTAGTCATTTCGGATGCAATGTTGTCAGGACCCGGGGTCTTGTCAGTTTTCATTTGACTGAGAGCATGCTGAACTTCCATCTTCAATATTCGTAGTTCTTCCATATTATAAGAAATATCTAACTGCTCTTCACGTGAACCATTATTGAGTTCTTTCACGCACACTGACCATGTTTCTAGGGTGCATTAATCACTGTTAGATTTTCGAATATCCAACAAATTAAAATAATGTCTTTCATTAATCATTAATGGATTTTTGAATATCGGACAAATTTAATATAACTGACAATTCCAGGATACATTAATCATGATTACAATTTCGAATATCCGACAAATTTAACTAGGACTGCTGCAGTGAAATTAAAAATTCTGTGGACGTAATGACCGACATTCATAAGTTAAAATGCAAAATAAAATTTTCCACGCATTAAGAGCCATTGATAACTGGCACTACCCCCCATATTTAACGCACCAATGTGTAATTAATGTCACGCCGGTTGCCTTTACTTTCCTGAAGATTTCCTGGTATCCAGGCTGGGTTGTCATGGGAGTCCAGGAGGATTCGAACACATAAATAACTACCGGGCTGGTAGGCAGCGTGCTATCCTCTGCACCATTGTTTGTCTCTTACTGACAACAATGTTAAACTCTAACCATGTCTAGTGGAGTCGGCATTGTCTACGATGCAAAGATGTGTGTATGTGGGGCATGATTGATACAGGCATTGATATTGCACCTTGGGAACAAGTCGCCGCTGATCGCTTTGCACGGAGAGCAAAGATCAGGAATGGAATAAAGACAAAGGAGAAAATTATTGCAGATAGGTCACACACTGTGAGACGCCTGATAGTGCGTGGTGGTAGAAATGGCCATGTGATCACATGCAGCCATTGTGGACGAACATTCACCGAGAGAATTGGTCTGATCAGTCACATTCGCTAGCGCCGTGGGTTGTAGTTATTATTCATGTTTTGAAGCACAATGTAACAAACTATCGTCAGTTAAGGTAGGTAGGCAATGTGGAAGATCAGATACACCATCATAGCCTATATATAAATGTGCAGCGGGGAGTGACCACAGGATCTGGCCGATACTCAATACCAGGAGGGAAAACAAGACGTACACAAAAATCAGACTGCATCTGGTACCATTAGTATTAGAACTCTTCGCAGGCTGTTGAAGATGAGACCGCAACAGGTACGGGAATGTCTCGAGTTCTCTGATATCAGTTCTTGATTCAACAAAAATCAATGTTAAAGTATAAAGCATATTTTGCATAATTTGCTCGTTTATTACACATTTCAATCTTCGTGTGATTGGACAAAAGACTTATTCATCAGAAGTTGACGAAGTTTGACGTCGTCAATAAATTACTCACACCCCAGCCCAGAGAGTGACATTAATGTCTTCCGACGGGAAGACTACTATAAAAGCCAGCTGTAACTCGCCAAGAAAGAAGTGAGAAGATAGTTAAATCAAGGCAACAGCTGTGTGATTGCACTAAACGCTGAGCTCCCAGTTCGTGACATGAACATTACCAGGGCTGACATTAACTCTCTATGTGACCCACTGGTGCCACTTGAGAATAAATCTGCCTGGTTAAAGAAGATATCACTTGTCTACACCAGGCAATGTGTTCTGTGCTGACGAAGGCTTTGGCCGCAAAAGTCCAATTTGTTTCTTGTAATCGTGTTTCAGTAAAGCTCACAATCTACTTTTCGTTTTTTTTTTTTTTTTTGGGGGGGGGGGGGGGGGGGGGGTGATTCCATTGCCTTTGTAAGCTTTACTGCAGTTCCCCTTATTCTTGTTAACCATTGTCAATTTGTCAATTCCCGTGAACTGCTACTATATATTTCACTTTCCGTCTTCGTAGTTTGTCAGATTGTTGTCGATTTTTACATTCCATTTTTCATACAATCCACTGATAGTCGTCTAACGCGCGTCAATCTCTCCCAGCTAGGGATAAGTACCCTTAATATTGTCATGTAGTGTGTTTCAAGTAGTTTTGTGTCGGTTTGTGTTTGTTTTTTGTGTGCTGACGAAAGCTTTGGCCGCAACGTCCAATTTGTTTCTTGTAATCGTGTTTCAGTAAAGCTCACAATCTACTTCTCGTTTTTTGGTGATTCATTCACTGGTTAATCCGTACACCGGAAGCCTCAGTGGTGTGGTAGCTAGCAAAATACCTACACAGCTTTAACATACTCCTTTTTTAGATCATGCTAGGTGATTTACTACTCAGATCACGACTACTCATTCAGTAGCATGTCTTTAGAAGAACCTCGCTCCCATAACAATCTTCCGGAAAACCTCTCGATCATAAGCAAGATTTCCGCGTCCAATACACCCATCTGGAGATCATCCGCCACATTCAGGACTCATCTTCTCTTTGGCCTTTCTCTTTCTCTCTTCCCAGGCATATACTCCACCATTATTGTTCTCTTCACACGTTCGTGACGTTTTAAGTGACCAAAATATTTCAATTTTCTTTGTTTTATCGTCTTTATATTGCATCATATTGCTCCTTGTTTAAATCATCTCTGACATTTCTCATTATATTTTCGGCGTACAGGTTAAACAAATAGGGAGACAGCACACAGCCTTGACGGACTCCTTGCTTGATGTCAAACTAATCTGATGTCTCGCCATCTATTCTAACCGCTGCTTGTTGGTCAAGATAGAGCATTTTAATGAGTTGTATTACATATGACGGAAAGCCCATATTCCTCATGATTTCCCAAAGTTTCTGATGTTGTTCGCAGCCAAATGTAAGGACCTCGGACCTGTGTATTCCAGACTCATACAATCTATAAATATTCTTTTGTGGGTAGGTGTTTTAATTTTGACATTCAACCATGACAGTGGTCTATACAATCTTCTCCCCACACGTTCCATTTTCAGGAACAATTGTATCGAGCACAAGATATGTTCTATTATTTCGTCCATTGTTGCTGTTGTTCTTGGTTACCCTCATGAGTGATGTATGAATGAAATAATGTATGAACGACAGAGCGAGAGATAAGAAGAGCAGAATGTTAGACGGGCATACGTACCTAATTCTTAACCCTTTGAAAATGCAGTTCTTTCGTTCCTTCGTTTGTCCTTCTCCGAGTAGGCTTGGCAATAGATCCATTATCCCAGGAACAAGAGAGAGGGCTTGATTTGTTCTCTTCTCCGAGAAGGCATTAGATCCATTATCCCAAGAAGAAGAGAGAGGGATTGATTTGTTCTCTTCTCCGAGAAGGCATTAGATCCATTATCTCAAGAACAAGAGCGAGGGATTGATTTGTTCTCTTCTCCGAGAAGGCATTAGATCCATTATCCGAAGAACAAGAGAGAGGGATTGATTTGTTCTCTTCTCCGAGAAGGCATTAGATCCATTATCTCAAGAACAAGAGAGAGGGATTGATTTGTTCTCTTCTCCGAGAAGGCATTAGATCCATTATCCCAAGAAGAAGAGAGAGGGATTGATTTGTTCTCTTCTCCGAGAAGGCATTAGATCCATTATCCCAAGAAGAAGAGAGAGGGATTGATTTGTTCTCTTCTCCGAGAAGGCATTAGATCAAATTATCCCAAGAACAAGAGAGAGGGGTTGATTTGTTCTCTTCTCCGAGAAGGCATTAGATCCATTATCCGAAGAACAAGAGAGAGGGATTGATTTGTTCTCTTCTCCGAGAAGGCATTAGATCCATTATCTCAAGAACAAGAGAGAGGGATTGATTTGTTCTCTTCTCCGAGAAGGCATTAGATCCATTATCCCAAGAAGAAGAGAGAGGGATTGATTTGTTCTCTTCTCCGAGAAGGCATTAGATCCATTATCCCAAGAAGAAGAGAGAGGGATTGATTTGTTCTCTTCTCCGAGAAGGCATTAGATCAAATTATCCCAATAACAAGAGAGAGGGGTTGATTTGTTCTCTTCTCCGAGAAGGCATTAGATCCATTATCCGAAGAACAAGAGAGAGGGATTGATTTGTTCTCGGCCTTTCGAGCTGCGATGGCAAATCGGTTCGACGGGGTCTATGGCTTGATGGTAGTGAACGCAGTTTCACAATGCCGACTTGCCAGGTCCCTATTGATTTGGGAGCAGATTACTTTGCGTTGATTTATATAAACAATGGAAAACTCATCATCAAGTGCCTTACCAGCTGGCGTAGGTGTTCATGTCTCTGCAGAGATCTCGGTCTTTGGTGTTCTGGATCAGCTCTGTTGATGATATTCCTCCATGCTACAGTCTCAATCCGTCCAGCATCATTTCGCTTGGTCTGTCTCTTGTCTCTCTTCCCCTTGATATTTCCAGTCGTCACGATGTTCTCCAATGCCTCTCTTCTCATCACATAACCAAAGAAAGCTGTTAGTCTCATTCTTATTGTTGAATATAATGACCTGGTTTCAATGGTCGGGCAACGGTAAATTATTGAACTTAAAATTACTAGGAATATTGTAAGCTGGCAATAAATGCTGAGGTTGATTGTGTTATTATAGGCGGGTTGCCATCGTCTATCACTTCCAAATGACGACAGCGCTTCGCTACGGGAACAAATGTACCCTAGGTTCGATTCCCGGTCGGTAACTATAGCTTGCAGTTTGAGTGTTGTCTAGTTGATTCTGTGGCGAAGGGGTTACGGACTTAATCCCACGCACCGCGTTCGAAACACTGCTCCGGGCCTAGTGGCATTGCGTTGGAATTCATACAATAGTATGAGCACCGGCCATTCAGAAAGCAATGGTAAACTACTAAACGTCATCTTGCCTAGAAATCACAGACAAGCAAACACATTCTGGGGTTGACTGCGACGTCGTGCAAAGGATATACAACTAACTAGTCTGTCCTCTACTTCTTTCTTCTACTTCAATGCGCGCCGAACAATACGTGTGAGTTTATTTATGAACCCCTTACACAATACACCAGCGGAAGCTGTCAAGGGATCTCAGCCAGGTTGGCCATAACCCTAACTCTAATGACAGTAATTATCCGTTGTTGGCAAACTACCACGCTTAAATGAAAGCAACCAACACCACAAACTGACCTAAATGTCGATCATTACTGGAAACAAAGGAGGTTCATGGGAGTCTGCGGCCGGGACGATTGTCTTTCTGAAGGTGACATTTTGATGGCGGGAGTAATTCTTCATTCAAATCAGTCTTTCCGGACTCAAGGCTAAAGGCGGCTGAAGTGTGTGGATTCGCCAGCTCTGAACGTGTGAACTATGCAGAGCAGATGGTAATGTGGCATAGAAAATGCTAGAACGTTTATGGGCGTTTTATAGTTCAAAGTATTCACACACAAATCTTCCGGAATTACGCGGGAAGCTCCTACCAGCTATCCACACAGTGAGCAGTTAGGGTTAGAATTAAATTGTAAGAAGACACAGGTTATGGTCGTCACTAGGAAGAACGAAGTGCCACAATGTAATATACAAGTAAATGGGAATATTCTTCAACAAGTGAATCGATACAACTATCTCGGAACAGTCAAAACATCTGATGGGAGATGCCTTGAAGAGATTAGAACAAGAATCACTCCCCCGATGTGTCTCCACCTTGCCGTGGTGGGGGAGCTTGCGTGTCCCATCGACCCCATGTGCTTGCCGATGGGTGAAAACTACATATCGGACGGCTCGTGGGATAGGGACCAGACTAAGAGAGACACAACCTGCTGCTCTGCAGGTAAGACTGAGGATAGCAGTCAAAATCAGGCAAACGATCCCTAAATCTCAGTCCGGACATAACCTCTAAGGCTCCCATCCGAGGTGTATGGCTGAACGTCTCTAAGCCATAAACTCTAGGAAGTGAGAGCCTGGCCGACACAAACCTACATCACAATTGTGATGATGTGCTGAGAACGCTACATGCTCGGCGCAGATTCGTTCGATGGCTCTTAGCTGGGGGATATGAGGTATCCCCGGATGAAAGGGCCTGACCGTTACTCGCCCACAGACGCACGGAGGTAAGGTGCTGAGCCGGCAGCACATGTAGCCTACCTCGTGAGCGAGTACAAAAAGGTGGAAAAACACCTCGGTCGCATGTCTCGCAGACGTCCGATAGTCTGTAACCACACTCATGGAGTGAGTGTAAGTCAAAGGTGGAAAATTGTCTTGTTGACACGAAATGGAACGCCTGTCTTGCGAATCCATTACGTGGCAGCCCGAAGCGAAAGCTTGCTGTGTGGAAGCCGAAACAAGAGTCTCGAAACCCGAGGAAGGCTAACCTCATTAAAAAATGCCCGCCGGAAGCCGGAAGTGTCGTCCTACGGGTGGCAAACTAAAAATTGACACTACGCAATTACGTCCGAGTGAAATGTCTCGTCCGAATGTCTCTCGTGCTAGGAACAGCTCTGACTACCTAGTTTCCGAATGCCGCTCTTGTTCGGAACAGCTCTGACTAGGTAGTTTTCCGAATGTCTGTCGTGCCTGGAACAGCTCTGACGGGCACAACGACAAGCACATGTCCGAAAACTCGCTGAGTGGATACCGTCTGCAAACCTGTCTGGTTTGTGCGGGAATGGCCCGGGGCAAACGAAATGACCAATATATTGAAGTGAGGATTTAAAGCAGCCATGAGCAGGACGTGACGATTTCCCTCGGTGAGCCCAGATCCAGGGCGTTATGTGTCGGCCCTGCAACTATGGAAGCAACCTTGGATGGCGGAAAATGCTATGGACTGTCCCTGCCTTCCTTTGAGGGATGACCGTTGTCTTCGACCGTTCTAACTTGGCCAGCATGGTTGTAGGTGGCACCACAAAAGTGAGAGTCTCCCAGGAATGCTACCTGGTCAAAAAAGCACGCTAAAGTCGATGTGTTGGCCTACGGGTTTTGGCCCAAGGGCGCATAACAGACACATCGCAATCACATCTGAAAAAACACTCCGGATGAACGAAAAGAAGAACAAGAATCGCCATGGCGAAAGTAGCCTTTAGCAAGATGAAAAACATACTGACCAATAAAAAGATGTCAACTGAAACGAGAAAAAGAGTGTTGAGGGGGTACATAGAGCCTGTTCTTTTGAATGGATGTGAAACTTGGACAATGTGCAGTCAAGCTGAAAAACATCTGATGGCTGCAGAAATGTGGTTTCTGAGGAAAATGCAAAGAATACCATGGACAGATAGAAAAACCAATGACCAAGTACTACAGGAGACAAATGAAAATCGTAAATTGATTAGAGAAATTAGACGTAGACAGTCAACATTTTTTGGACATGTTATGAGAAGAAATGGATTGGAGAACTTAGTGACAACTGGCAAGATCGAAGGGAACAGACCAAGAGGAACCGCAGAAGTCGGATGTGTCGGCCTAACGGCGCAAGAACGCAGCTCTGCTGTAAACAGGCACAACGCAATCACGTCCGAAAAAAAACTCCGGATGAACGAAGAAGAAGAAGAAGAAGACCAAGAGGAAGACCGAGAGGAAAATACCTGGATGGCTTGGCCACATGGCATGGACGAGTCAGGAACACTGATCTGATCCACGACTCTGGTGATAGAGTGAAATGGCGAGTCATGAGCGTCCACGCTTTCCGGCATGGCACATGACTGATTGATTCCTACCAACTCTATGCGACCATTGTCCTGAAACAAGTAAAAGGCTTCAAGTACTTGGGAAGTATGATATCATCAACTGGCAAATCAGAAGATGAGATCGAAAAGATGCGATAAGGCAATCCAATTCATTGGACAAATGGCACCAATGCTAAAGAATAAACACGTATCAGTAGATACTAAAAGGCACTCTACAACACAATCTTCCTAGCAACTCTATGCTACCAATGTCAAACCTGGAACATGACAGAAAAAGAGAAAAAAGAAAGGTTACAACAACAGAAATGAGATTCTTGAGAAGAATACTCAATGTATCAAAAGGAGAGACAACCAGAAATGAAGAAATCAGGACTAAAGTGGGGTTATAGCAGCGCTAGATTTTATTAGAAAACAGCAAGTTAAATGGTTCGGCCATATAACTAGACTACCAACTGACAGTATACCATGACAAGCAATGATGCTGAGAGCAAATGGAAGCAGAATAAGAGGGCGGTCATGTAAACGATAGACGGAGTGAATAGCAGAATCCATGGGAATCTCGATATATGAAGAACAAAAACGGGCACTCTCCCGCTGTTTATACTTCACGTCGACACGACAAGGTACAAGATTTAATGACAATGATGGACAGGCACTCTCCCGCCGTTCATGCTTCACTTCGATACCGGAAGGTCAAAAAGGAACACGATGAGATGAGATGAGGATGAGAAGTCACGAAATACCTGATGTATTTGTTTTTAAATTCGCATATCCTTTACAGGACATCGCTGTCAACAGCAGCATCTTTCAGCTGTCTGTTGATTTCTTGGCAAGATTACGCTCAGTAGTTTGCCATTGCTTTCTGAGCGGCCGGCTAAGTTATCCCGCAAGTCACCAGCGGGGGTCGAACCGCCTCCAGTTCTCGCCCGCTACGAGACTCTGCGTGATAAACGGGATTACGGAGAAAGTGTTGTAACCCCTCGGCCAGAGAGACTGGCCCCTGATGTATAAACAAGTCAATAATACAGAGCTAGTAGTCCTGTAGCCAAGGTGGCTAAGGGAATAGCTCGCTTGCCTGCTGGCCAGTATGCCGTGTGTTCTATTCACACTGAAGTGGATATATTTTGTAATTGACCTGAGGTTCCAGGTCATCGGAGAAGCATTTGGACAATAAACAGATAAGCTAAAACATATATGGACAATAAACAGACAGGTTGAGACACATGTTGACAATAAATAGACAAGCCGTGATACATAAAGACAATAAGCAGACCAGTGTGGAAACATCTTATGGCAGCAGAAATGTGGACTGTGAGGAACAAACAACAAGCACTTTGGACGTCCAGAGAAACAAATTACCCAGGAAGCCTATGAAAACCGCAAAGTGGAGAAATTATACGTTAGACAGCACGACAACTGGGGAACTAGATAAGGGAAAGCAAGTGGAGGATAAAAAGAAACTGTTAATGTTTGCATATCCTTTACAGGACATTGCTGTCAATATCAGCATCTTTCAACTGATTGTTGATTTCTTGGCAAGATTACGCTCAGTAGTTTGCCATTGCTTTCTGAGCGGCCGGCTCACATACCCCGGTAAGTTACCGACGCGATTCGAACCACTGCTGATTCTCACCGTCGTCACGTTACTTACGAGAGTATACGAGATTACGGAGAAAAGTCGCTAACCTCTAGGCCAGGAAGCCGGCAAGTGCAGGATACATACTTATAAAAATTCCACCTGGGACCAAGATCGTAGGGAGGTTTCTGATGGTCAGAAGAGTCCCCCATCTTTCCAGAATGTTTCGACCCTTTCCCTTCCTGGCACTCTCTGGGTTCGGGCCCAGCTGGCACAGGACTCCGGCTGTCTTTCTCCTGCTGTTTGTTCGTACCCTATTCCGAGACGTTTAAGTAATTTTCCTACTTGTCACACACGTGCGCATTGTGCCTGCTTTCAAGCCAGCTCTCCCTCGGGGAGGAGAAGATCGGACATCGATGCTTCATGTCGCCTCACATATTCTAGCATCTTCGTCCATGAGATAAGTACTTAGATGGCTAGACCAAATGACATGATATGGGCAAGGGGCCAGGCCTGATCCAAGAATCTGGCGATGGTGTGAAATTCCAAAGGCTCAATCAGTGAATTAATTTTTGAGCCTAGTCCCAACAGCTAAGACAAATGAAACTCTCATCTCCCGGGAAGGATTATGAGGTTAACAAACGCCCGAAGAAGTCGGATGTGTCGGCCGAAAGGCCCAAATATCACAGCTCTGCTGTAAATAAGCACAACGTAATTGCGCCCAAAAACAAACATTTCGAAAGAAGAAGAAGAGAAGAAGAAGAAGAAGAAGAAGAAGAAGAAGAAGAAGAAGAAGAAGAAGAATAAGAAGAAGAAGAAGAAGAAGAAGAAGAAGAAGAAGAAGAAGAAGAAGAAGAACTCCGAACTGCCAGGGATGTCCTATCAGGAAGACCAACATGGTTGCCTGCACGTACATATATAGGTCATGGACGATCATTGGACGTTGCCTGCGCCGTGTTAAAAACATGTGTGAAATTGCTGTTTGCCAACCGTTATCTGTTATCGCCACCCAGCTTTTCAGGGATACATTTTCTGAGGAAAACATTTACAAAACGACCTGATGTAGATTAGCGATAAGACCCTTCCACCAGCATTCTTCACAAATACAAACACTAGCATGAAGTGCCGTGCCGTGAGGAGTATATGGTCGCATCCTTTTGCGACTGATTGTTTCCTGCGTGTTGGACATGAAAACCTTAAAAGTGAGATAGAAATTACAATAAACATGCCATTGAATTGTAACATGTCAATATTGTTGTTAGGGATATCATGAGTGATAAGCATGTGACATCATGGTTTTTACGAACACGGTGGTATCATAAGGATAGTTTAAAGATGGCCGCCCCACTTTTGGCATGCACCAAAGAGGAGCAGCGTTCTGTTATCCTGTTTTTGTTTTAAAAATAAGTGAAGAGGTGAAATCTACAGAAGTTCACCGGCGAATGAAAGTCCGGTATGGTGATGCATTCCTACTAGTCCAGCAAGTGTATGAGTGGAGTAGACAGTTTGAAAACGGCGTGACTTCTGTGACAGACTGTTCATGACTGGGTCAGGCACACCTAGTAGTGACCCCAGAGAATTGTCTACAGGAATCCACGCAAGTTATCTCGGCGCTGGAGGACTTGCATTGAACACAGTGTTGACTACATCGAAAAATGATAGCATTTTTTTAAACCCCCCCCCCCCCCCCCCCCTCCCTCCCGCAGAATATATTAACTACCAAAAAAAAACAACATTAAGAAAAGATTTTCATTTGAAAGGTCGAGGGTTCGTTTTGGGACAGCATCATTCGGTTCAGGGTGCAGTTATTTAGGAGAACCCCCTGGAGTTACGGATTTCGTCATCTGGGTGACGTTTTCGGCAGGCCGATCTGCGAAAAGAGACCGGGCCATATGCAATGAAACCCGGTGCAACGAAGACGATTCATTGCCTTTGAAGACAGCTGAACGTTACTAATGATAGCAATCACTTCTCATAGAGTTACTAATAACAGTATTCTCTTTTCACAACGCTCCATACAACTGCAGTCTCTTCTCATATCGTGAACCATAACTGCGCTCTTTCCCCTCTGACGTGTCTCCACCTTGTCGTGGTAGAGGGCTTGCGTGTTCCAATGACCCCAAGAGCTATGCCGTCGGTAGCACAGCTACCATGTCGGACAGGTCAAGGGATAGGAACCTAGACCAAGAGAGAGACACACCTGCAGCCTTGCAAGGTAGACTGAGGAAAGGCAGTCAAACGCTAGGGAAAAGTAAATCCATTGTACCAATGTCCGAATCAGGCGCACGATGCCACTGCAATCTTGGTCCAGACACATATGCTCTCAGCTGAGGGATATGGCTGAACACCTCTAAGTCAATATCCCCTGAATGCGAGGACCGGATCGATACTCACCCACTGTGGAATGGAAGTGAGATGCAGAGCCTGCTGCATGCTTGGTCCAGACACTTGTTCTACGGCTCTCAGCCCAGGTATATAAGAGATCCCCGGATGAGAGGGTTTGGCCGTTACTCCCTCTCTGCTGCGTGGAGGTAACATGCTGAGCCGGCAGCACACGCAACATACCTCGTGAGCGTTACTAAAGGTAGAGAAAAGCGTCCCAGTCGCAAGCAATGGTTACGATGCAAGCCTGTATCTAAACTCATGGAGTGAGCGTAGTCAAAGGTGGAAAAACGTCTCATTAACACGAAATGGAGCGCTTGGATAGCGAATTCATTACATGGAAGTTCCAAGCGAAAGATTGCGAAGTGGATGTCGTCTCATTAACACGAAATGGAACGCTTGGCTAGCGAATCCATTACGTGGAAGTCAGAAGCGAAAGCTTGCCGAATGGAAGTCGTATCATTAACACGAAATGGAACGCTTGGCTAGCGAATCCATTACGTGGAATTCCGAAGCGAAAGCTTGCTGAGTGGACGCCGTCTGCAGACCGACAGTTCCTGGTTTGTACGGGGAGCGGCCTGTGGCGTACGGAATGCCCAGTACATGGAAGTGAAGAATTAAAGCGGCTATGTGCAGGGCGTGGCGATTCCTTGGGTGAGTTCCAGTACCTAGAGCGCTATGTATCGGCCCTGCAATTATGGAAGCCTCCCTGGATTGCGGTAAATGCCCATGGACTGCCCCTGCCTGCCCTTAAGGGCTGGCCGTGAAGTTTTCGGCCGTTCTAACTTAACCAGCTGAGGTGTGGACGACACCACAGCAGTGAGAGACCCCAAGGACGACTAACCTGGTCTAAAAACGCCCATTAATTTCGGATGTGTTGGCCTACGGGTTTGGGCCAAGGGTGCATAACGAGACTCATCGCAATTACGTCTGAAAAAAAAAACACTCTGGATAAACGCAGAAGAAGAAGACTGTGCTCTTTTCCATCGTAATTACCTATAACTGCCCGCCTTTCTCGCAGCGTTACTAATAACTGACCCCTCTTCTCACAGTGTTAACTATAACAACACTCGCGTCTCACAGCTTAACTAATAACTGCACGCTATTCCCAAAACCTTACTAACAACAGCATGCTATTCTCACATCCTTACTAATAACAGCAAGCTATTCTAAATTCTCACAACCTTACTATAACAGCACTCTCTTCTCACAACCTTATTATAACATCACTCTCTTCTCGCAGCATTAATACTAACTGACCTCTCTTCTCACAGTGTTACCTATAACAGCACTCTCGCCTCACAGAGTTAACTATAAATGCACTCTCTTCTCACAGTGTTACCTATAAAAACACTTGCTTTTCACAACTTAACTAATAACAGCACGCTCTTCTCATAACCTTACTATAACATCACCCGCTTCTCATAACCTAATTAGTAACAACACTCTCTTCTCCCAGCGTTACCTATAACTGACAATTGTTTTGTCCTGATTTGGGGGAATATGTCCAATGAAGTGCTAGCTCAGTGGTTCTCAACCTTTTTTAGCCCATGCCCCCCCCCCCCTTTTCACCATATGTTGAGAATGCCATTCCTCCCCTTTCGTATTTCCTCCCTATAAATTCCCCCCTCCCCCACCCTGCCCCTACATAGTATACGTAAAAATTTAAGCTAACGTTAATAACACATACTAGAACAAGGATGTTATATAAAATGAATTGGACTACTTCTATAAAACAACGAAAAGCGGGTGTCAGACCGTAAGGGATACGCAA
>JACEFZ010019794.1:0-30618 GCA_014155875.1 Cepaea nemoralis
GCAAAAGGCTAGCTACCAATCAGTCATCTCCTCCTGCCTCATCATCATCATCATCATCATCATCATCATCATCATCATCATCATCATCATCATCATCATCATCATCATCATCATCATCATCATCATCATCATCATCATCATCATCATCATCATCATCATCATCATCATCATCATCATCATCATCATCATCATCATCATCATGTGTTTGTCCCCAATGGGGGGGGGGGGAGTTAAAAGATCTACTCCAACAGTAACATCATGAATAGAATATACATATGATGAATAACAGAAAACCTTGTTAGTCTTTTACTAAACATGGTATGAACTCTCTAGTGGGTATTACCCAACATCTCAAAATACTCATAAAAGAGAAAACATGGGAATCTTTTCCCATACACTTGAGATTATGTATATCATACCACATGAAAATCCCATAACATCATTTATGAAAATAAAAGACTACAAGACAATCTCTGTGTATTTACAACCAGGTAAACAAAAGATTAACTCCTAAGTGCATGAAAAAGTCAAGCGAGAATATATATCTCTCTCTCTATCTAACAACCTATATTAAAGTTGTACACAAATGTGAGATAGTAATATTTCTCCCTCATAAGAGCAGAAATACAAAATAAGCACTCAGGAAAAAACACTTTAAAACACAGAGACCAGTTGTGAAAAATAAGCATTAAGGAATAAAGTAAGTTCACAAAATCATCTCAGAAGAATGACTCATAGCAAGATTATATTGTAAGCTTTATGAAGGCTGACCTGACAACATGGCGATGTCCCGGCTGTGTGACGTAAACCATCATTTCGATGAAAGTGATTCTCCTAATTTTCACACACCCAACTTCAATCATGATATTAGTTGCCTCAAAGCATTTATCCTAATACATAACATATGTTGTATATAATATAATGCTCACCTAAAACGCAGAGAATAAGTGGGCTTTAAATTAACCCATTAACAATGGGTCACCCGCTAACATTGGAGAAACATGGCGATTGACCAGACCGCTTTGTCTACCAAGCCTTTGTCTAGATTAAGCCTGTGTTTCCGGGGCGCGGCCAATCAATTGCCTTCAAACAAAACGAAATTTTGTTTCGTTAATTCTCCCGTCCTAAGTTTTCATAGCGCGTGAAGCTGTCTGCTGGAAAAGACTGAGGGATGATGACATACATGTCACAACTGACCCTGTGAAAATGTTGTAACACTTCTTCCCAAAAGACAAGCATGAAAGCAAATTCTAATTCTTGCATCTTCTTTGCAATGTTTTCTGCTTCTCTTCAGGTGTCCCCCTTCTGTGACTGGTCTTCTTGTAAACAATCTAACGCTTCTATAATCTGAGGATGAGACATTAGAATGGCTTCAGTTGCAACAGCATGTGCTTCCCATCTAGTATAGGAAAAGGACTTTACCAGCTTTTCATTCACAAGGCATCCTTTCAGAATCTTCCAT
Source organism: Cepaea nemoralis (assembly GCA_014155875.1). NCBI lineage: Eukaryota > Metazoa > Mollusca > Gastropoda > Stylommatophora > Helicidae > Cepaea > Cepaea nemoralis. Next base: position 1,463 of record JACEFZ010019794.1, read on the forward strand.
CTTTTGGTTGCAGCTGAGAAAAAAGTATAGATCAGTTGCACTGTATGGAAGAAGTTTACTGCCTCTAAACAAGAGTCAACGGCACTTCTGCCTACCAGATTTAGTGAATGGGCAGCACAGGGTAAGTATATAACAAATTCATTTTCTTCTAGAATATTTTTCTGCATGCCCTTGTAGCACCCAGACATATTATCAGCATTGTCGTAGGACTGACCTCTGCATTTCGAAAAATCAATATTGCAAGCTTCACGTAAGTACTGCAACACTTGCTTAGCCATACCTTCACCGACGTGACTTTGCAGCGCCAAGAAAGTCAAAAAGCCCAATGGGCTCTCCATCTACCACATATCGAAGAACAACGCTTAACTGATCTATATGTGAAATATCAGGCGTTGAGTCTACTGACAAGCTGAAATAACCGGAAGCCTTTACTTCATCTACAATTACTGCATGGACTTTTTGGGACATAATTTCAATCAGTTCTTCACATATAGTTTTGGATAAATAAGAAGGATTTCCTTTTCCAGAATTTCCATATTTCGCAATGTGTGATGCTAAAAATGGATCAAACTGACTGACCAACTCCAGCAACCCTAGATAATTTCCATTTTGTAAAGATCCAAATTTTTCATTTGTCCCTCTAAAAGCCAGACCGCGCTCAGCTGTAGTACAAATAACCGCTACTGCTCGCCTCAAAATATGTTCCCAGTAAATGTACTCTTCATTTATTTGCTCTTCTAGCTTTTGTAGTAGACCCGAGCCTTGTCTACGAGCTAGGTATGTTAACATGCAGTCTTTATGAGTAGCGCTTTGTTCATGATTATCAACTTGAATGTTATTTTTCCAGTCACTGAACCCATTTTTATCAGCCAAACTTGTGGAACCTTTAGACGCAAAAAGTTTACAAACAAAGCAGTACACAGATCCTGTGGATGGTGAATACAATAACCATTCTCTCCTGTACTGCTCACCATTTGATTTTGTGCCATAGAAGAGTTTTTGAGAACAATATCTTGTTATTTTTCCTTCAGCATAAATACGGCAAGATTTATCAAAGGGACCATAATGATGCTGACAGTTAGTGGGCCCACAGTCAACCCAGTAAGCCACATCATCAGCCGAGAAGTCAATCCACAGTCCTGGATCTACTGCTTGATTTATTTTATCATCTTCATCTTTATCATCATCTTCAGCAGACTGAAGTGGGTCACCACAAATTTCATTTTCAAGCACTAATGCAGTGTCTGGATTTGCAGAACAGCCTATAGTAGACTTATCAAGAGGGTTGATAGTGTCAGTAAAATCCTGTTCCACCTGTTGCTTAACCGAAACTAAATAATTCGTTAATTTTCTGCTCTTAGCTTTTACAACTGAAACAGTATGCTCTTTTTGTTTAGCTAGTTTTCTCTTTTGTGCACCACTTAACTGAACACGTTTCATCTTGGGGTCTGAATCTTAAAAAAAGTATGTGAAAAGCTGTAAATGAAAATTGAATATATAATATAATCAATATAAGTGGGTATGCTAAGGTATCATTTTCCGATTATTCATAATTACATTTTTTAAAACGAAAATGTATTTACATAAATATTAGAAAATTATGCAAAATAAGGCTAAGGAATAATATACTTAGGCCCCTATCAATAATTGCTTTATCAAAATCGATAAAAGCACATTTAAAGCGCAGTAATGAACTCCTTCAACACTAACTACCAATAGACGTATATATAGAAATAAAAACCCTTAGATGAAAACGAAAACGAAAGTAAAAAGTGTAACCATTAACCTTACCTTCGTCAAATCAAGTTTTGCTGTGTAAGCTAAATTAGTAATATCTACATCAGTAAGTAGTTTATACAAATGTTCGAAAATGCAAAGTAGTTCTAAGCCGTTATGCAAATGTACAGTCATTCAATGACACGTCGACAAATTAGCACTATTCACAATTGTTTTCACTAGCAGACCAAAACGGAAGTGAATTTGTCGCTACGCATTAGTGCGTTACGTAGTCCAAACATATCGCAGAAAAGTCAAAAAAGAGCACAAAAAAACCTTGAAGAAAAATAACAAAAATAACAAACAAAAAAACTGGATGGGGGGGGGGGGGTATTTTACCCCCGGGTTGTGGGACCAAGGTTAAATAATGTGCGATTCAATATTACATTTGCGATTTGCTTATGCCATGCAATTACGGGACAATATACACATTTTTCTTGAGGACTTGTGGTGCCCCCCAAATGCTTGGTGCCCTAGGCACGTGCCTTGTTTGCCTAATGGTTAATCCATCCCTGGGCGTAACATCTATCTTGTTTTACTGTATATTATTTGTTTTGTTTCATTTATCTTCCGCACGTTCAATGCTGAGTGAACGGAAATCCCCATTATAATACTTGTTCATGTAATTGTGTACCATGTGTGGTCCAGCCGACAGTTTGTTTGGCACTGAATCAGTTACGGCGTGTTAAAGGGTCATTCATTTTTGTTTCTTAAAAACTTCACCACCGAGCAAGCACAGCCGAAGTTTTCAGATGGCCAGAAGTTGTCCCCCTCACTCGCTGAAAAGGGGTCCTTTCTTAGAATCGGATGCCTCTTGTTGTGGTTGCTTCGCTGTGGAGTTTGTACCACTGGCCAATGAGTTTTGACTCCCCGATGATGAGTAGCGTTACTTCCCAGAAAGCTTGCGGTCCATTATGGCGGATAAGCGGGTGATCCATTAGGTCGTTGGAATGTTTTTTTATTTGTCTTTCGGGCCTCCGTTCGCCGATGAATGTTTCTCATGTTGACAAGTAGTACATGGTTGAACAGTCTGTTTCCATGAGTGACTGCACGAGAGCAGAGAGTTTATCAGCCTGCAACATACTACTTTATGTATACATCATCATCATCATCATCATCATCATCATCATCATCATCATCATCATCATCATCATCATCATCATCATCAAAATCATCATCATCATCACCATTATCATCATCATCATCATCATCATCCAGTGCAGTGCCAGCTGGCGTGGGCGATCATGCCTCTCCACAAATTACTATCTCCGACGTCATGGATCAATTTGTGTGTTGACTACCTTCTGTGCCATGACACAAAACTGTCAAGAATCTTCTTACGCTGTTTTCCTCTATCTCTCTATCCGCAAATCTTTCCGGTTCTCACAATATGTTCCAGTATTTGACTTCTCATAACGTGGCCAAAAACGATGACTGTCTCTTTCTGATGTTTGTGATAAGTTGTCTTTGCGACTCAGCTTCACTTGAAATGTCTTGATTGCCCATTTTGGCTGTCCAATGAATTTTCAGCATTCTTCTATAAAACCACATCTCCACGGCTTCCAGGGATATTTTCATCTGTTCACCAATTGTCCAGGATTCGCAGCAGTATGGTAAAACTGGTTCCATGTAACATGTAAAAACTCTTATTCTGACTTTCAATGACGTTGACTTATTGCACAAACTGTTTTTTTTTTTTAGGTATACACATACTTGATAAGTAATAGCCAGGGCAAAGTGAAACAAACAGTTGTTGAAGTGCTATCTGCCACCAGTAGTGGCGACCCCTGTAATCTGCCACCCGTAGTGGCGGCCTGTGTTACCTGCCACCAGTAGTGGCAACCCGTACTATCCGCCACCAGTAGTGGCAACCCGTGTTATCTGCCACCAGTTATGGCGATCCGTATTATCTGCCACCAGTAGTAGCGTACCGTTACAAATTATCTGCTACAAGCTGTGGCAACCCTCCACACATAAACGGACCCCCCCCCCCCCTTTCCCCTCCAGATAATGTCCCCGTTAATTTAAGAGTGAATAATTATTTCTCATCTGAAATAATTGCGGTATTTTCTAACAGGTGCGGGAGTGTAGCGGACCCGGCAAAGCCAGGCTGCGTCAACAAGTTCAACACAGATCTGCCTTACCCCGGCTGCTGCCAGCCTACCGTGGTGTGTAACTAGCCCTGGCTGGTCATGGCAGCAGTGACCACGATGAATCAGAATAATATCGAATCAGATCACCATTGTCACCAGGTGCCTTGAAGACTGCCGTAGGGGTATCATACTTCACCACACCCCGCCATTTTCTACAGAATGTTTCAGTTCGTGTGCTGACGACCATCCGTGGAGCGACAAAAGACGGACAAGAATCTCCTCTCGTTACCTTGCTCCATTTCTCTTTTCATTTGATAACATTATGACTAATTAGGAACGCTGCTAAAAAAACCAAGGCTTCATCTGTAAGCCATACAAAGTTTGTTAATCCAGAGCAGAAAATTAAATATGTTCAGCTACTCGATTTGCTAATTGTCTGTCAGTTCTACCCATGTCAGTTGTTTGGCATTCACACTGGAATAGTGTGATTTGGTGTACAGAGACAATGATTCCCTTACAAATGGAGTAGGTATCGGGGTGGTTTTATATCGCCTAGTGAGGCGTTAGAAGTTATACGATATAATTCTCCCCATTCCCCCTTTCCCACCCCCGACATATACTCCAGTTGTAAGAGAATCATAGTCTCCATACACCAAATCAAATGAAATATGCAACTGGACATGCACTTTCTCGGTGTTTGTATGTCTGCAATTATATTCTTAGAATGTTCAAAGTTTATTGCTTGTTCTTTACAGGACGTCGCAATCAACCCTAGAATGTATTGCCTGTTTGTGATTTACTAGGCAATTTTATTTCACTAGTGTGCCGTTGGTTGCTAAAATTCTTACAATATAGTATCAAAAAAGTCTTACAATATAGTAGGCAAAATAAATAGTCTTACAATACAGTAGGAAAAAAAGAAAAAGTCTTACAATACAGTAGGCAAAAAAGGGAGAAAATTACTGAGGCTTCACACGACCTGGACGTGTAATAGAACTGGTTCATTAACAACATAATGTCTGGGACACTGAACACACTAGGCCGTATTAAACAGTACAGGGTTTAGAATGAACAGTTATGACATACATGGTTTCTGGAAGAAGGGGCATGGGGTCCACCAGCAGACAGTCAGCACGAGATATTAAATTAACTGTGTGCACGAAACCTGTATAGGGGAAGAAGAAAGCTTGGTAGCTTTATAGACAGGGAACACACACTAAATTATTTCATGTATGATGCCACGTGTATGGGGGAAGGAGAAAGCGTGGTGGCTTTATGGACAGGGAACACACACTAAATTATTTCATGTATGATGCCACGTGTATGGGGGAAGGAGAAAGCGTGGTGGCTTTATGGACAGGGAACACACATTAAATTATTTCATGTATGATCCCACGTGTATGGGGGAAGGAGAACGCGTGGTGGCTTTATTGACAGGGAACACTCACTAACCTGTTCATTGTTGCAGCCTTACCAATCCTGACGTTGATTTCCTGATCTAGGGATACTTTGCTATTTACCTCTGCTTCTAGATGTATAAAATGGTCTACTATGTCCAGTTTGGCGTCGTAAATAAAGATTGATGGTACCCCATGTGCACCTTGTAACATAATCTGTCTTCTTTTTGCTGATTGTTAAACCATATTCAGAACAAGCATTGGAGAATGCAGTATTAAACGTTGTTAGTCTTCCCCAGAGTGGATCGTAACTGCAGCAACATCTGCAAAAAGCAACTCTCTGATCAGTACCCTCCTAATTTTGGTCTTGGCCTTCAATCTCTGAGCCTTGTAGAGGCCGCAATCTGAGCGTGAGTGAATGTATACACCACCATCCTAATCACGTAAGGCATATTTCAGTAGAAGTGAAAAGTATATTTCAAAGAGGGTGGGAGCTTGTACACAACCTTGCTTAACTCCACTCTTGATGTCAAACTCTTCTGAAGTTGCACCATAAAACTTAATTATACCTTTTATGCCATTGCGGAACTATTCCACAATGGACAGAAGAGTTGGTGGGCAGCCAATCTTCTTTAGTGCCTTGAACAGATCCTCACGACTGACCAAATCAAATGCCTTTGTGAGGTCGATGAAGGCAATAAACAGTAGTTGATTCTGTTCACAGCATTTTTCTTGCATTTGTTGCAATGAGAATATCATAACAATGGTAGACGGGTTATGTCGAAAGCCACACTGTAATTCGGGGTAGACTTGATCTCCAGGACTTGAAGTCTGCGCAGAACAATTCTGGCAAATACTTTCCCAACAATACACAGAAGTGAGATACCCCTATAGTTGTTACAGTCGCTCCGATCGCCCTTGTTCTTGTACAGTGTTATGATGCTTGAAGTCTTTGAAATCCTGTGGGACTTGTCCTTCTCGCCAGCATAGCTCTATTAGCTGGTGGATCTGTAGAGTGAGTGTGTCTTGCCCACTCCTGATAACCTCTATTGGAATCCCATCCTTACATGGAGCCTTGCCAGATGCAAGTTCATTTATAGCACACTTAACTTCTGTTATGGTGGGAAGTGTGTCCAGGTGGTCAAGAGTTGGCAGGGCCTCTATGGCGTTGAGGGCATCATCCGCTAGTTTGGTCTCACTTGAGTAAAGCTCCAAATAGTGCTCTACCCATCTATCCATCTGCTGTTTCTTATCAGTGATGATTTCTCCAGTCAAGGTTTTCAGTGGTGCACTTCTTTTGATCATTGGACCACAGGCTTTCTTTATCCCTTCATACATGCTTCTGATGTTTCCCTTATCACTTGCATTTTGAATGGACTCACATAACTTGATCCAATAGTCATTTGCACACTGCCTGGCAGCCTTTTGCACATCCTTCCTAGCTTGCTTCAGCTCACTGAGAGTGTTACGCGTTGTTCTTTCCTTGTTTCTTAAGAGAGCTATCTTCTTTTTATCAATCAAGGGCTGCAGTGTCTGGCTGTTTGCCGCAAACCAGTCCTGCCTCTTATGATCCACAGTGCCGTAAACCCCTACCGCTGTTTTATAAAGAGTTTCCTTAAGTTTACCCCACTTTTCACTTGCTGTACAATTTTCTGATGTATCAGTGAAAGCGTCTTCAAGTTGCTGTTGGAACTCAAAGCACTTATCAGGATCGTGGGTGTTAATAATATTAATCCTGGGGCTAGATTTGTGTTTAGCTGTGTAGATTCTCTTTGGTCTCAGTCTAACCCTTGCAACAACCAAAGAATGATCCGTATCACAGTCAGCACTGTGGTAACTTCGAGTTATTAAAGTTTGGTTCAGATGGTGTCTCCGTGTGAGTCCAGCTGATGCCGGATCTTGGATGTTTCCATGCGACCCTATGCAGCTCTTTTGTTTTAATAAAAGGAGTTTGTAATACATAGGTCATTTCTGGTGCAATGCTCCAGCAGCCTTTGCCCATTTTCATTCATGCGACCGATGTTGTATTTTCCAAGGCACACTGGCCATGAACTCGAGTCCTTGCCCACACGAGCATTGAAATCACCGAGCATATAAATGTAGTCGGATTTTGGAACTGCCTTGATCACAGAGTCTAACTCCTCATAGAACGAATCCTTCACATCATCAGAGGAAGTGAGTGTCGGTGCATATGCAGTGATAATGGTGGCAAAACCACAAGAGGTTGCCAAGCGCAGGGATAATAGTCTTTCATTACCTCCAGCTGGAATTTCAATCATTCCCAGTAGCGAATTCTTCACTGCAAAGCCCACACCATGTTGCCTTTTTTTCTGCCTGCCTCTCTACCCTTCCAAAAAAGGTGTAATTGTTTTCCCTGAGTGACCCTTCCTCAGCGAGGCGAGTCTCCTGCAGGCTAGAAATATCAATGTTAAGACGATAGAGTTCGCATCAATCACAACCGTTTATCTCACATCGTCAATATTCGTCAGGTCAGTGGAAAATCCTGGACACATGGTTCTTACGTTCCAGGTTGCAAGCCGTAGCTTGAGGTTTCTATTTTTTCTTTTTAGTAGTACCTGGTGCATTGGTTTTACAGCCTGCGATTCAGATTTTGTCCTAGCCCCAAGCACCCATTGAAGCAGGCAGGCTGTGGCGGATCAGCACCCGAATTGGCCGGGGATGCCCAGCTTGAGGCGGGCGGTAGCTGATCAGTGACACCTGTAGGTGTCTCCCACCGTCAGAGGCAACCGTGGCACCCATGTCTACGCCAATTGACAAGGACTTATAACCCGTAACTGTTACCTCTCGATGTGATTCCGAGACCGGTTAAGACCACGGATTGAGTTATACGTCTCCAAAGCACAAAGCCTGGGCTAAAATATAGAGACCATGTGTTGCCCATGCAGTATGATCCCTCTCTCGGCCTGCATAGTTCACTTCAGGGGAATGGTAACACCAATACATCTGGAACAAGACAACTTGCAGAAGCTGCCGGATCAGCAAAACAATGCTCTAACTATCCGCCTGTCGGAGCTTCGACCGTAGACCAGCTGCCAACCAAGGTTTAAGGCCTAGTCTGCCCTGCCATGACATTTTGTCTTTAGGTTGCATTTCCTCGCACCAGGATAAGGCATGTACCCTCCCAATTGCGCTCTTCCGCACGAAGCTGTTGGCACAATGTGGGGTGTCGGGTTTAGTAAGCGCCGCCCAACATTCGGCTCTAACAGAAAGTAGGTAGTACCGTCTACTGTCATAAGGTAGCTCAGTCATATCTGACTAAAACCTGACATACAATGACTGACTAACTAACTCACTAACTATGTGGGTGCCTTGTCGTCTTGAAAGACGATAGTTTGTTACATTGTACTTCAATAAAGCATAATAACTACAACCCACGACAGTAGCGAATGTGACTGACCAGAACAATTTACGCGGTAAAGTGTCTTCCACAATGGATGCATGTGAACACTTGGTCATTTCCACCATCACGCACCATCTGATGTCTCACATGCTCAGTGTCTGACCAAAATAAACGCCCTTTGGCATTTTATCGCCATCCATCCTTCTAACTTGTCCTATCTATCTAAGTCTACGAAGGCTTAGCATTGAACAAACCGTCACATCACACAACCTGATCTTTCCAATACTTCAGTATTTGTGATTTTGTCTTGCCACTTAGTATCAAGTATTCTTCGCACACACCGCCTGTGAAAGCTATTTAAACGTTTTTCTTGGTGGTGTGAATGTTGACCAGGCTTCACTGTGTACTAAGGACACACGCTTGTTAGACCAGGAATTGTGTTTTGGCAGTAAGCTTCTTGTTCTCCCAGACTATTTTTGTTAATCTGTTCATTGTTGTTGCTGTCTTACCAATCCTGATATTGACATTCTGATCTAGGGATACTTTATTGTTAACCTCCGTTCCTAGATATGCTTAGTTTAGTTTAGGTTTGTTTTGTTTAGTCGACGGATCAACATCACGGCACACGGATGTAACCCTTAAATGCTCCGTTCTACTCCCAACTCAAGCCTGAGTCCTGAGAATCTCAGTTCAGTGCGCGAACTTCGTAGCACCGGCGTAGATCCTGAACTACTTTGGGTAGATTTGTAACTCGAAATTTTTCCCGGGCAGCACCGTTAGGCTACTCTTTTTCGATTTCCAACTGCCAAGAGATTTTTTCACGTGCGCAACAATACACACGGGCGTCTGATCTCACTACCCAGAGACCGGGGGAAATGTTACTAGAAGTCAACGTGAAAAAATCCCTACCCTCACCGGGGCTTGAACACGGGACCTCTAGCACTCGAGGCGAACACCATACCTCGAGACCACTCAGCCCCGGTTGAATATTTTTATATTATTTTATATTTATAATTTTATATTAACCCAGCATAGGTCAAATAACAAACACACAAACACATCAGACCGTAATGCTGTGTCCTGTATATTAACGAATATTTAAACAAGAGAAATGATTGGACAGTTCGAATGTTGTACGCGTATTACACAGAAATATCAATTGGGGAACCCTCTGAGGCCACTAATACAGTTCATAAATAAACACAAATATTGTGTGACGCTCATAAAGTAGAATAAAGAAATAGGGATTGGAGGGTGCACTAGACAACACTGCACCTGTATTCGTCTCCAGTCGTCTTGACTTGTCTTGCCACTGGATTCAGATGGACTCAGGTGAGAGGAAATGCTTTAAAGACACTCTGAAGATCTCACTAAAAGCTTTTGGATTTCATAACGGCACTTGGGAAACTGCTGCCAAAGATCGAAATTCTTGGCATACATCATTACGTAAGCGTGCAGTCACTTGTGAAGCAAACAGGACTACAAGAGCTGTGAAGAAATGGCTTGGACAGAAAAACCACTGCAGGAGATCCTCCTCATGGAACGTCAAGCATTCCTTGCCCGCATTGTCAAAGAAAATTTCGAGCCAAAATAAGCTTTATCAGTCATCTTAGAACTGACGGCTCCATACTTTCAACCCCACTGGATGAAATGAGTGGCCATCATCATTCTTGATGGACAAAAACAACAGACAACATAACAATTGAAAGCTATAGTTACCGAGATAGTTGCACTGACTCATTGGTTTAGGAATATTCTCATTTACCCGTATATTACATTGTGGTATTTCTTTATTCCTAGGGACGACCATAAGCTCTGTCTTTTTACACTTTAATTATGACAATACTTATTCACTGTGTACAATTTACGTATCTACAATGATCATCATCAAGCACCTTGCCGGCTGGCGTAGGCGTTCATGTCTCTCGAAAGATCTTGGTCCTTGGTTTTCTGAATCAACTCTGATGCTGATTTTCCTCCATGCCAAGTCTCCCCCATCCAGCATCATTTCTCTTGGTCTGCCTCTGCCTCTCTTCCCCTCGATCTTTCCAGTCGTCACGATGTCCTCCAATGCCCCTGTCTCATCATATGACCAAAGAAAGCTGTTTGTCTCTGCCATAGTCCGTCTGCGCTTCTTGAATACTCTTTTGTTGAATGCGAGTCTCAAGTTCATTGCCAGCCTGCGGCATGTATGGTAATAGCTCTGTCTAGTGCTCCCGCCTTCATAGGGGCAATGACTGTAGGTAATTTCTTGTGCAGTCGGCACCGTGGTCATCTCTCAGCATATGACTTGCTGATGGTTGCTCTACACTACTTTACACATTACACCAACTCGAACACGAGTAAACTTAAACAGCAGTTAACTCAGAGACTGTTTATGAGTTTTTTACATATAATGTTCTACACAAACAAATATCAACATTATCAAATATACAATCACTTATTCCACAATAAAGTTACACCACATCTACACAAGTATTTACGAGTGGCGCAATATTGGCCGTAACTCTAGACCTGGACGTGGTCCGCATTCAGCGAAACCCAATCTCAGACTGCCCTGTCCGGACCCCACTTCCTGTTGGGAAGTGAGTTCCAACGTGTTTCACGTTGTGTGAAAAGCACCCGCTTTTCACGTCCTGGTATTCCCTTGCTGAACACAGCCATAACCTTTGCCCTATTCTAAATTAGGTCATGGCAGTCTCTTTCTTATTGTTGTATATAATGTTCTAGTTTCTTTAGCCTCTTTCAATGATAAGAGGTGATTTGATGCATGATAAGGCAGATGTGTTGAAGGCCTTCTGGGAGCTTATGAGTAACGGAGAAGAACAGATATACTACCATGGTTTAGAGAGAATGCAGCAGCAGGGGGTGGTCAGAGGATCTGGTCGACACTCGTCACTCAGAGATAAAGCAAGGCGGACGTATAATCAGATTGCAACGGGCATCAGAACTCTTCGCTGGCTGTTGAAGATGAGAAGTATCTGTATTGACTCAACGCAACTCTTTCAATGATCAGAGAGTAACGGCATGGCACATGATGATGATGATGGTGATGAAAGAAATATCCACGGTGCAACGATGAAAATCCGCACTAAACGGAACCGTTGGTGAACACAATTTGCGTACACTTGTGTGCGTGTTTGTGTGTGAGTGTGCGTGTGTTTGTGTTGTTTCCTTACTGAACGTGGCAGCAGAGAGACTTGAACCAGCGGCATATCCGTGATGGTCGCTGGGTGTAGGATAAACTTACAACGCTATAACGCTGCAACGCTGCAGGGCTGGAGCTCTTCCCAGGTCATTCAGAACCATCTCCTTGCCGTTCCTGTGATGGTCTTTAATTGTTGTTTTGTGTGCTACAAGTGAGTGACTATATACGAGGGGCGTTTAGAAAGTAATGCACCACATCGTTTTTATCAGGAGCTGTCTATTCAAAAATCTCCTAGATATGTAAACTGGTCAGCTTTCTCCACCTCTGCGTCGTCAATAAAGATTGATGGTACCCATGTGCACCTTGTGTCACAATCTGTGTCTCCTCTTTGCTAATTGTTACACCAAATACATAACTGGCATTGGAGAATACAGATAGTAGACGCTGTAATTCTTCCTCATAGTGGGTTGTAATTGCAGCATTATCTACAAAAGATAATCATCAAGTGCCATGACGATAAGCATCGGTATTCTTGTCTCGACCATGCCGCGTGGCCAAGCCATCCAGGTATTTACTTCTGTGCCTTCCCATTGTTATTTTCCTCTCAGTCTTGCCAGTTGTCACCAAGTTCTCTGGTTTATTTCTTCTCATAACGTGTCCAAAAATTGTGACTGTCTTCATCTAACTTCTTTGATCATTTTACGGTTTTTATTTACTTCTTGTAGGACTTGGTCATTGGTTTTTCTGTCTGTCCACAGTATTCTTTGTATTTTCCCCATAAACCACATTTCCACAGCTATTAGATGTTTTTCAGCTTGTCAACCGTGGCGAAGGAGCAATGGACGCAGTTCGTAATCCCGCATAACGCGTTCGAAATAAAGCTGTGGGCGATTAAGCAGCAGCCGCCTTACGTCGGTTTTTTACGAAATAGTATGAGTACAAGTCGTTCAGAAAGCAATAGCGAAATACTGAATGTAAACTTGCCTAGGAGTCACAAATAGCAAAAAAAAACAACAACAACAACACTGGGATTGACTGCTACGTCCTGTAAAGGATATGTAACTAACTTTTTAAACTACTCATTGTCCACGCTTCACATCCACACAAATATACAGTTCTATGTAATGCTTCAACACTCTTTTTTCTCATTGCAAATGGCATCTTTTTATTGGTCTGTATGTCTTCCATCTTACAAAAGGCTGCCTTCGCCATAGCGATTATTGTTCTAATCTCGTGAAGGAATCTCCCATCAGACTTTATGACTGTTTCGAGATAGTTGTACCGATTCATTTGTTTAAGAATATTCCCATTTACCCGTATATTACACCATTTTGAATTACTTTACTAACATTGAAATAGCACCATGGGTCACAAAATTTTACAGTAACCAAGCACCGACCAAATAACAAACACACAACTACACTGCACCAAACCGCTTGTTCAACGGAGACATGTCGTGAGCTGTTTTCTGTGACCAGCTGTAAACGGCAAAATGGATAAATGTGTAACTCACAGAAACAATTCAGTCCAAGATACGCACAAACAAGGAAGTGCTGGGTGCGGAAATATGAACACGAGAGGAACAAGCTCTGGGCCTACTCACGTGAAGATGCACTGCAAGGACTCATCTCGATATAAAGAGTTCAACAAGCAACTGAGTCTAGAACTCGTCGGATACCAGGAAATGGGCAGTTCATGGTAGATCTGCTTGCCAAACTAAGTACAGGTTTTGACCAGGACACGATATATAGTTGACAATTATATTCCTCATTTGTTTCAAGACACCGTGCCCTCTCACAATGCATGGTTTGTTTATAATAATATGATGTAAAGGGACTAATTCAACAAGCAAAGGAGCCAAGAACTCGTCGGATACCAGAAAATTGACAGTAAACGGCAGATCTGCTTACTAAACTAAGTAACGGTTTTGACTAGAACACAATGTATAGCGGACACTCAGATTCTTCCATTGTTTCAAGACATCGCGCCCTGTCACAAAGCATTGTTTGTGTATATTTCTTAAAAATTTAGTTGCATGTCCTTCACAGGGCATAGCAGTCAATCCCTGCATTTTGGCTGTTCGTGATTCCTGGGGAAGTTTTACGTTCAATAGTTTGCCATTGTTTTCTGAACGACCGGCACCTATACCTTTTTTCGAAAAAAAAAAAAAAAAGCTCCGCTGTGTTTCGAACTTGGGTATACGGGATTACGAATAGCGTCAGTAACTTCTTCGCCATGGAGCCGGCTTGTGTTTAATAGCTCTGTGTAAAGAGGCTAGTTAAACAAGCAAAGGAGACGAGACAGAAGCACCAGAGTGTACGTCTCGAGACTTCCTGCTCAAAGATCGCTTCAACCTAGAGTCAGAAATGGTTGCACGAGGTGATTCACATCTTTTCCCATTATTATCCCGGCAGATCTTCATTGGCTTCTATTCAATGTGGATGGTCTATCGAGCAGTAGTGTTTGTGTAAACATGTTTTGTTATCAGCACGCCTACAAGTAATCTAGGTAATTAACAACAAGATGATAGTAGCTCTATAAATCGCTTATATCGTCATTCTTAATTACCTGTCAACTGATTGTTTACATTTTCCAGTGTTTCTAATTTCGTCTGCACAGTTTTGTTAGTTTTCTTCTTGGCGTCTGCAGGACAATAGTTTTCCGTTTTATGATCGGGTTGTTTGCTAGACTGGATTGAGATTTGTTAAGGCCGCAAGCGATTACAAGATATTGGTCCTTCACTCACTCACTCACTCACTCACTCACTCACTCACTCACTCACTCACTCACTCACTCACTCACTCACTCACTCACGCACTGACTGACTGACTCACGCACTCACTCACTCACTCACTCACTCACTCACTCACTCACTCACTCACGCACTCACTCACTCACTCACTCACTATATATGCGCGTGTGCTCATATATACGCACGTAGCATTCGCAACTGCGAGCGCTAACAAGACAAGTCACCTGAACAAGTCAAGGATCCTGATACTGGGGAGAATGGCACGTTGCAAGAACACCAAAGAACACGTGGCATATAAGATGTGCAGCGTGGGATCCGACAAGAAAACGAGCGGATAGAATTTACCTGCAAGCTGCAGCAAACAACAAGAACTTCAAGCAAACTCTAACGAAGCTACCACGAGGAAGGACGACGACAACCCACCAGAAACAATAGCCAAACCTACTGAGAAGCAGAGAGAGGAGAAAGACACCAGAGTCAGAAACACCGACTCACCAACAAGCAAGTGGGTTGTCAAGCGTATCCAAGCGGAGCTGACAGATGAACAAATCCTGAAATAGCTACAAGAAGAGAATCTCCACATCCGATTCTTGAATGGCGGAGCGACACCTCACCTGCTCCAAGATACCTACAACCTGGCGGTGGTGACGACAGAGGTCAGCGAGATGCCGACCACAGTATAATTCAACAAGAAAATGCAACAGCCAGAGAGATTCATCCCAAGAGTCACTCAATGTTCAAGATGCCAGAGGGCCGGCCACAACAGAGCAGCATGTCGCAGTAAGACGAAAATCTGCCGTTACTGCGCCGATCACCAAGACTTCAAGGAGTGTCCGCTGGCCAAGTTGGACACGGACTTCCGAGCACCCAACATCAAAAGAAAGTGCGCCAAATGCCCGGGCAAGCATGGAGCAAGATACTTGGGCTGTCTGTACCTACATAGACACAGAAACGCCTTAAAGTTCGCTATCACCACAAAGACTCCATATAAGGACGCAATGCGGAGGTGCGAGATAGCCACGTGCCTCTCATAATCGGAAAAAGCTTAACTGCAAGATCAGATAGATGAGCTGAAGAAGCAAATCAAGCTGCTTCAAACACAGGCACCGACCAGCGACAATGAAAAGCTGCTTGCCGAAATAAAGAAGATCCAGCGAAACATCAAGCAAGAAGTGGAACATATGGCCGAGTGGAAGAAGGGAAACGAAGAAATGCTACGAACCATTAAAGCAGAGAGAGAGAGAGAGAGAGAGAGAGAGAGAGAGAGAGAGAGAGAGAGAGAGAGAGAGAGAGAGAGAGAGAGAGAGAGAGAGAGAGAGAGAGAGAACTGCTAAAAGCCGAAATGAAATTAATCCAAAACAAACCAACAGATGCCATGCAAGAGAACACAGAAAAGCCGCAAGATGAAACCCAACAAAAGACCGAGCCGGAACCGCAAGCTAAGACCAACAGCCCAACCACGACGCCCAAGAAATACAAGAGGGAATCATTATCCCGCCGGATCTCTGAAGGCGGCACAGAATACCCACCGGACCCACCCTGGAGGAGTGCCTAGAATCGATAAAATGGGAGGAACTCAGGCACCAGGAATTCAGAAGGCGCTGGGAAGAGAAAGAAAAGAAGAAGCCTAAGAAACTCAGGAGACCGGTAGAATACCCAGATAGGCACTATGACGGTGAATACGGACCCGGCTACACGTACTATATAGAAGACGGAGAGATAATCCCATGGCTGACGGCAGAGGAAGAAATCGAAAGGCAACAAAACTCAAAATCGAAAGTGAAAAAAAGGCGTAAAGAGGAAAATGAAAACATCGAAAAGCTTTTACAGACAATACACAAAAAGAAGGCAAGAAGACCAAATAAAAAGTCCTTATAAGGACTGCAACCAATCAAGCCAGACGAGCCAGGAGCCTTCACTAACAAAAGAAACTACCAGAGGAGACGGGAACAAAGGACAGCCGCCGAACAATCCCCCAGCTGACGTCACAGACACAACACTTACATAACCAGTCCGAGATAGGACTTTCTCGTAAGAGCGCACAAGACAAGAAACAGGGTAAACATACCCACATAAACCACGGATCTCAACATTAACCAAGCCGATGAGGCATGTTAGACGAGACCGAATTTTGGAATTTATTTTTTGAAAAATTGGAATTGGAATTGGAATGGTCGTCCCCCCACATCTACAAATGGTCCTATTTTAATTCTCTGATGAAAGCGTGTATTGCTAACACGATTCTAGTTAATCCAATCGATTACACCCAAACTGCTCCCTCAGTAACCCCCGAGAGAAAGTTCAATACCTTAAGCTTTTCTATGGCAACAATTTGCCCGAAATCTGACCACAATTTGCAGTGTTTGTGTATTTCATTGGTTGTTGTTTAGAAATCGTGTATAACAGAGTGACTGTTATAGAAGTTACATAGGTAACAGTCATGGATGGACATCAGGCATGGAAGTGAAATAGTAAAATTATTGCAGTGTGATAGAAAGCAGTAATGAAAGACGCACTAAAAACACCAGAGTAATATCCAGGTATGACGAGACATTTTGGGGGAACAAATACGTAGTGTGGCAACATCAACAGTCGAGAGAGAAGCCATCTAGCAGTCAATCAGATTAGACGTGTTTGTGATAAGAGTTCTGATTTCATCTGGTTTGTAGAAAACGTAGCTATATGTATGATAAAGATGATGAGGAGCAAGTAATATTGTCTCAAGTTGAATACGAGAAGATTGTCAAAGGATCAAAAAAGAAAATGTCAAAAGAATATCTGTTAAGAATTATTTTGCATTGTAACGAAAACATCCTGAGCAAACAAT
This sequence comes from Cepaea nemoralis, assembly GCA_014155875.1. Lineage (NCBI taxonomy): Eukaryota > Metazoa > Mollusca > Gastropoda > Stylommatophora > Helicidae > Cepaea > Cepaea nemoralis. The sequence continues at coordinate 18,817 of JACEFZ010019794.1, forward strand.
ACATTTTATGACATGTCAAGATGTAACTGCTCCACGAAGAGAAGGAATAAAGAATCAGAAAAACCTGAATAAGGATGAAGTCCTTCATTTATGTCTACTTTTCTGAAATTTGTGAGTTGTATGAATTCTTGTTAAATTTTCTGCAACCAACACAAGTATCATATGGTGTAAAAGACAAAATGGGAATATGATAAATGCCAATGAGGAAATGTGCAACACATGGAAAGAATACTTTGTTGAATTACTAAAATGTGAAGCTCCAAGTAACACTTTCCCACAGGAAGAGGTTCTAACGTGTGAACCATAAATTGAAGAACCTGCATTTGAAGAAATCCTATATGTAATCACACGACTTAAAAACAATAAGGCAACTGGGGCTGATGGAATTGCTGCTGAATTTATAAAGGCGGGTAGCCATGCATTACATCTAAAGCTATACGAACTAATAATAAAAATCTGGAGGACTGAAGAATTACCCCATGACTGGAAAGAGTCATTATTGATACCTATCTTTAAGAAAGGAGACAAGTTCCAGTGTGAAAATTATAGAGGAATATCACAACTGTCCATAAGCTATAAGATACTATCCGCAGTGTTACTAAATAGACTAAAACCATATTCAGAATACATATTAGGTGACTACCAGGCGGGTTTTAGACAAAACAGATCAACAATAGATCAGATATTTATGTAACGACAAATAGCCGAGAAAAATTGGGAATATAAAAGAGATCTCCATAATATTTTTGTGGATTTTAAAAAGTCTTATGATAGTGTCCATAGGAATAGTCTATGGGATGCTATGCGGAAATTTGGAATACCAAGGAAGTTAATCAACATGACCAGACTATGCATGGAAGATACTTATAATAGTAACATATAAAGGCAGGAAATCAGACCCCTTCCAAATAACATCTGGCTTGAAACAGGGTGATGCACTATCGCCTCTACTCTTCAATCTGGCTCTAGAGAAAGTTGTAAGGAGGGTAAAGGAGGAATGTGATATTGGAGGAACATCCAAGCTGCTTGGTTATGCAGATGATATAGATATTATAGGGGAAAATGAACAAAAGACATTGGAAATATTGACTCACTTAAAGGAAAAAGCCCAACAGATGGGATTTGTTATTAAACAAGATAAGACAGAATATATGGTAATTTCAAGAGAAGGAATGGCTAAAAACTCTGGCCACATACAAATAGATAATATGACCATTAAAAGAACGGAAACATACAAATACCTGGGTACAATCTTCAACTGCTCCAACATAAGGGAAGAAATACAAACTAGAATCAATTCTGGAAATAAGATATACTATGCACTACAACATCTACTAAAATCAAAGGTGCTATCTCGTGACACCAGGATTACAATATATTCACGTAAGTTGTGTGATTTCTGCAGTATGTACCTGACGAGATGCAGCGAAATATGCCAGGCAATAAATCGTGCAATCTATTGTTTGTGTCTTCTTTATTCAAATTCATCACGGGAAAACATTGTTTTGAATATACAAAACACTGATCAGACCAGTTGTGCTGTATGGCTCTGAAACCTGGAGTATAACGAAAGGAGACGAAGCCTTGCTAAACACCTTTGAGAACAAAGTTTTAAGACGCATCTTTGGACCCATTAGGGATACACAAAGTGGAGAGTGGAAAAGAAGAAGTAACAAAGACATTTATGATCTGTTTAAGTCCCCGCTAATCACTGGTATCATGAAGGCTAATAGACTGCAATGGCTGGGGCATATAGAAAGAATGGAAGACAATAGGGAAACAAAACTCGCTTACACTCAGGAAATAAATGACCGTAGACCCCGAGGTAGACCAAGACGACGGTGGAGAGATAATATATATACAGACATACAAGCACTTGGAATCAATGACTGACAAAAGAGGGTCAATCAGAGAGACGAATGGAGGCGGATTGTATCTGCAGCAAAGAATCTCAATGGCTCGGAACGCTGAAGAAGAAGAAGAACACAAGTAACATCATCAAATGCATAGCAACGATCTTTCAATCACGATGGGGGCCCTCTAAGACGGTTGGCCATAATGGTTGACGACACTGTCAAACGTGATTTTCTTACAATCACATTTACATTAAAATTGATTGATTGTCCTAACTTGCATCAATCGATTCCAATCAACATTGACATTTTACAATCTGTCCCCAGGTTACGTTTTATAAATAATACAGACTGCTGACTGGCTGACTGTATTTGTCCACCCCCCCCCTTTCCCCCCTCTTCCCCGCCCCCTCTCTCGTTAGCCCGCTTTGAAATCAAGCGCTGTCCCAATTCCAATTCCAATTCCAATTTTCAAAACTAAAATTCCAAATTCGGCCTCGTTCAACCTGCCTCTTCAGCTGTGGTTATTGTTGAGGTCCGTGGTGTTTGTGGGTTCATTCACCCCAATTCTTGTCTTGTGCGCTCTTACGAAGTGAGTCCTATCTCGGACTGGTTGCATAAGCGTTTGTATCTGTGACGTCAGCTGGGGGTTGGTCAGCGGCTATCCTCTGTGCTCGTCTCCTCTTGTGGTATGTTTTGTCCGTGAAGGCTCCTGGCTCGTCTGGCTTGACTGGTTGCAATCCTTAAGAGGACTTTTAGTTTCTTCATTAGTTGCATCGTAGTTCTGCCTGCCTTGCCTTTTCTTCGCAGTAAACTAGGCGGGCGGCGCTCTCTTTTTCGTACTCTCTCCAGTCTTCTTCGGTGAACTCCTCTATGTCACATTCCTCTACCTGGCAGGATGCTGATTTCATCTCGCGTTGCTTAGGTATCGTGGCTGGACTACTGGCTTCTGCTTGCTGTTTCTGATTGGTCTGTGGCTTGGCTCCATCATACGTATTTTGGCCTCCTTTTTTGTGAATTGTCTTCATCAGTTTTCGGATGATTTTTTGTTGTGCTTCATCTTGCTTCATCTCATCTGTTGGCTTGGATTTGTGCTGCGTCCTTTTGGCGTTCAGTAGTTCTCTTTCGGTCTTGATCATTTGTAGGATTTCCTCGTTTTCCTTCTTCATCTTAGCCATGCGCTCGATCTCTTGTTTGATGTTGTGCTGGATCTCTTTCATGTCGGCCAACAGCTTGTCATTGTCGCTGGTTGGTGCTGGCGTCAGTAGTGCCTTGGCTTGCTTCTTCAGCTCGTCTATCTGTTTCTGCAGTTGATCTCTTTCAGCTTGTGATATACAGGTGGCTGTCTCGCATCTCCGCATTGAGTCCTTATATGCCGTTTTTGTGGTACTGGCGAGCTTTAAAACGTCTCTGTGTCTTTGGAGGTACGGACAGCCCAGATATCTTGCTACATGTTTGCCCAGGCAGTTGGCGCACTTTCTTTTGTTGTTTGGTGCTTGGAACTTCGTGTCCAGCTTGGCCAGTGGACACTCCTTAAAGGCGTGGTGATTGGCGCAGTAACGGCAGATTTCCGTCTTACTGCGACATGTTGCTCTGCCGGGCCCTATGCCTCGAAAGGGTCCAACCACGAACGAACAAACTTTATTTTCGAAGGGTAACACATTGGGCACACAGGCCCGTCTTACATTCGGCCCTTCCAATCACTCATCTTTCGTTCATCAGTGCATAGTGCATTCACATAGGGAAAAAAACATTGTCAAAGGAATGCAAACATAAACAATACATGTTACCATGTTATGAGACAAATCCCCTACCCACCAACCCATCCCCTATCCATCCGCATGTCCCCCACATACAAAAATCCACCACCAAACCACACACATACCCACAGGCACATACATGCCCCCATCCATCCACCCATCTCCCAACCCACACATCCCACCTCCCCACATACACCATCTCCCCACCCACACACACACACATCTCCCACCCACCACACATCCCCCCAAACACATCTCCCACCCACCCACACACAGACCCAGGCACATATGCATGCATCCACCCATCCATACCCACGCACACATACCCCCACCTTCATACATCTGCCCATCCACACGCACACATCCTCCACCCATCCCATAACCTACCAACACTCACCCACCCACATATCCCCCACCACCAACCGACACACCCCCAACCACTCAGCCAAACACACATCCCCCAACCACATTTCCAACACCCACACACATATATTCCCGCCAACTCACATATCTCGCACCTACCCACACACAAAATCCGCACCACCCACACATCCCCCACTTACACACATCACCAATCCACACAATCTCCCCCACCGACACAATCTCCCCCACCCTCACATCCAGCACCCACCCACACACACACACATCCCCCACCCACCCACCCCAACCAACACACACTCAGCCCTCCCACACATCCTCCACCCACCAACGCGCCAACTACCCCCCCCCCCCCCCCTTTCCCCGATCTCCAATCCCCAATGACACATCCCTTAACTACACATCTCCCAAACACTCACTCACACACACGCACACACACCACACACACACACATCTCTCCACCCATACACACTTCCTCACCCACCAACACACACCACCAACCACAGCTACTGGAGGTCAGATGTACTGTGGAACCAGAGAACCTGAAAATAGAGCGTCTGGCCATACGCACTCATGAAAGAATGAGCGGAAGAACAAACAAGAGAATGAACAAAAGAAAGAACGAAAGAGCGAATGAACGAACAAAAGAATATGTGTGTTTACCCACAGGCACTGGGCACACCACCATTAAAAGAAAAAAATGATTGTGTGTGGCGACTTCAACAGCCACTCGCAGAGAGGGGCTATGATCACATGGACCAGAGAGGAGAGAGACTGGAAGACTGGCAGGATGAGAATAGATTCATCTTTATTAACAAGCCGTCCGACCCACATAAAACATACCCATACCAAACAAAGACTAAAAATAATGGACTGGAATGCGGAGGGAGTCAGCAACAAAAAAGTAGATATAGAAAACGCCTTGGACCAAGAAAAAGTAAGCCTATGTTGCTTGAACGAAACTCACCTCAACGAAAATATAGCCTTCAAAATAAGAGGCTACCAGTGTTACCGATCTGACCGAAAGGATAGGCGATACTGACCCTTGTAAAAAATAACACCACTGCTTCTCAAATTGAAGCTTACATGGAAGGGGGTGAGTATCAGACACTTAAACATAAGACAGGCAATACAGACCTTCATCTGATCAATTACTACTGTCCAAGTGATCGCCCACAGCCACTTGACACGCCACCATTAAAAGAAAGACAATGATTGTGTGTGGCGACTTCAACAGCCACTCGCAGAGAGGGGCTATGATCACATGGACCAGAGAGGAGAGACACTAGAAGACTGGTAGGATGAGAATAGATTCATCTTGATTAACAAGCCGTCCGACCCACATAATTTCTAATCGAGATCATGGCACACTACAACTACACCTGACTGGCTTTTAATTCACCAGACCTGGAGTGGAACATTACACGAATTGTTGGGAAACAACTTGGTGGCAGTGACCATCGGCCAGTCTTTCTAACTGTAGAAAATGAGCTTGTAAATGAAAGCAGCACCCTCTCGAGATGGAACTACAAGAAAGCAGACTGGGCAATGTACAAGAATCGCACCAGCATACTTGTTAGAAACCTGAACACTGAGAAAGACATAAATAAAGTAGTTGAAGAGTTTGGAAATGCATACTACAGGCAGTACGAGAAATAGTACAAAGAGGAGCCCGAAAACATTATAAACCCCACAGGAGTAGTGAACTGGAACAATTGCATAAAGATGTGGAAGTGTGTAGAAAGCAAGCAGAGGCCAAACCCAGGCAAGAGCACCACAATAAATACCAGAACACAAAAGCCAAATTTCAAAGGGCCAAGCTGCAGGCTAGACGGAAAAGCTGGCAGGAGAAAACCAGAGTCTCTGAACTTTGAAAGAGACAAAAGAAAATTGTGGAAGCTAATAAAACAACTTAACGATGAGGGCGCAGGGATCAAAAATTGCACAACATAAAGACGGAAACATCTCAACAGGAAAGCAAGCAGCTAACCATTTTGCGGACTCATTCGCACAAGATAACAATATCGACATTAGTCCAGAGAAACAACAAGAAATTCGAGAGAAATGGCAACATACAGGACAGAATGAAACAGTACATGAGGTTCTAGAGGCACCTATCACAATCAGAGAACTGCAGCTAGTCATAACAAACCTGAAAATGAGAAAGTCACCAGGAGCTGATGGTATCTCCAATGAAATCATCAGGAACGTAGAAACAGAGGCCAAAGCAAAGCTGTTGCAGATCTTCAATAACAGCTGGACCTTAGGCAGTGTTCCACAAGCCCGGAGAGAAGCAATACTGATACCCCTCCTAAAACCAGAGAAAAACAGTTCCATTGTCTCCAGCTACAGACCAATTAGCCTCACCAGCTGTCTCTGCCAAACAATGGAGCGCATCATCAATCACAGACTGCTGTAGAACATTGAAAGTGAAAACATCATTGTGCCATAGCAAGCTGGCCTTAGACAATGCTACTCTACGGAAGATCAGACAACCTACCTCTCTTAAGAAATTGAGGATGCATTCCAAGAGAAGAAGCTGGTGCTTGCGGCATGGATAGATCCGAAGAAAGCCTTTGACAAAGTCTTTTAAGAAGGTCTGATGAAGAAACTGAGAAACTGTAAAGTCAATGGAAGAATGTTTAAAAAAAGTCGATTAAAAGTCGACAGGGCTCCCATATGGCTCGGTCTCTTTCCGCAGCACGGAAAGCGTCGCACAAAGCACGAACTCCGTCATTTAACTCGTAAACCGAAGGGCGCGGCCCGGAATCGAACCCACAACCTTCGGAGCACGAGTCAAACGGCTTGACCACTTCGCCACAGAGACTCCCAATGGAAGAATGTACAAATGGGTAATAGCATACTTGCACAACAGAAGAGCCCAAATACAGATATACGGACTCAAGAGCAAGAAAGTACTACTGCGTCACTGTGTTCCCCAGGGCGGAGTCTTGTCCCCCACACTTTTTCTAATCTCATCAATGATCTTGTTGCTAATCTACTGCATAGAATTAAGGCGGCAATGTACGCTAATAACCTGGTTCTATTAAATACAAATGAACATGCATCAGTGACCATCAGATTGCTACAAAGTGCTGTAGATGCATTTGTTGCATTGGAAATAATTGGTGTGTTAGCATAAAACCTGACAAGTGCAGCACCACTCTATTTACCCTCTCTCCAAAACAAAAGACAGGGATCATCCAGATAATTGGAATACCCCTTAGAGAAGATAAAGAACCAACATACCTTGGAGCAACATTTTGATGGCAAGAAAATAGCCATCCCGAGAAAACTAAGTGGAACCACATAGGGAGCCAGTGGGAAAATACTAAATTTATCAACAGAGCATACGACCACACCTGGAATACGGGTCAACTGCGTGGTGTTCAACACAAAAACCACACTACATGAGCTGGACAAGGTGAAAAATCAAGCACTTAGAGTCACCACAGGAGGGATGAGATCAACCCCTATAGTGGAGATGGAGAAGATGGGGAGGACACAAGCACTGGGAGAGCGCAGAGATACGAAAACGCTAATACAAGCAGAAAAGTTCCTCAGCTTGCCAGTCCACCCTATGAAGAACAGCTTTGAAAACTTAGCTATGGGGCGGTTGAAAAGAAGCAGTTTTATCAACCAGGCCAAACAACTCTGCAGAGAAACCACCGATCTGCCCAAAGTTGGTATCCCCCTGAAAACTATACCAGAGCGAACTCCGTGGAAATATGAATATAGACTATCACTACAAATCCAGACAAAATTGAGAGGAATATTTGACAAGGAAGAACAGAACAGTGTAGCGCAGAATAGCCACTTTCATCTTCCTTGATGAAGAATTCCCACAGGACCTCTGGATCCGAGTCTACACAGATGGGTCAGTACAAAATGATGTTCGAAATGGAGGAGCAATGATGACTGCCTCTTTCTGATATTTGTGTTAAGTTGTCTTTGCGACTCAGCTTCCCTTAAAAGTCTTGGTTGCTCATTTCGGTTGTCCAATTTACTTTTATAAAATCACATCTCAAAGGTTTCCATGGATTTTTTCGCCTGTTTACTAATTAGTAGTTATGTAGGGAGGAAACGATTATTATTTCATGATTCAATCCAGAGTAATCCTGCTTCTTTGCTTCATGTGACGACACGCATGAGATACCCAAATCGAAGCCACATTTTTCAAATTTCGGGCGCTAGGGTACTTAACTGCTTCCAGATTTCGTTACTAAGGGAGATAAATTGTGTTTTGCTCTCACTAAAGGAGATAATATTGCCGATGGTAGGTACCAAGGGGAGATAATTATTGCCGTTTGTGTCCCTGTTAAGGGGGATAACTGATTTTCGTTACTAAAGGGAGATAATATTACCGAAGGCAGGTACCAAAGGTGAGATAATATTACCGATGGCGATCAGGATGATGGTATACACATTCACTCAAGCTCAGATGGCGGCCTCTACTCTGCTCAGAGATTGAAGGCAGGCCAAGACCGACATTAGGAGGGTACTGATCAGAGAGTTGCTATTTGCAGATGATGCTGCAGTTACGACTCACTCTGAGGAAGAATTACAATGTCTACTATCTGCATTCTCCAATGCTTGTTCTGAATTTGGTTTAACAATTAGCAAAAAGAAGACACAGATTATGTCACAAGGTGCGCATGGGGTACCATCAATCTTTATTGACGACGCCGAACTAGAGATGGTAGACAATTTTACATATCTGGGATCAGTGGTAAATAGAAAATTATCCCTAGATCAGGAAATCAACATCCGGATTGGTAAGGCAGCAACAACAATGAACATGTTAAGAAAAAGAGTCTGGGAGAACAGGAAGCTTACTGCCAAAACAAAAGTCCTTGTCTATCAAGCCTGTGTCCTTTTAGTTAGTTAGTTAGTTATCAGTTGGGGTATCTTCGTTGCACTCCGGACATGTCCATAGGTGCTCAGATCCTCCCCCCAGCATATGCATCAGCGTCCGGTGGCTAATAGTGCCAGTTCTGTGTTGGTTGACGAGGCGCTTTGTTTTCCCGATGTACCTCTCGCGTCTGGCTGTGCCGATTCTTACTCCCAGGTCTTTCATCCTGGAAAGCGATGTGGAATCACTGGCATCAAAATCCTCTGTTCTCGCCATATCTTTAAGGGCGTTAATAACATCGGCACGATCCATGGGCTGGCCATATACAGGGGGTGCAGAGCCAGCCAATTTATCAGCTCGTTCATTTCCCTCGACTCCCGCATGTCCCGGGACGAAGATGAAGGTGACTTTGCGGACAACAGACTTCCGCAGCGACTCAGTCCACTGTCTACGTACAGATCCAGCTTCGACCTTCTGAATCATGCTCATTGAATCACTTAGTACACACACGTTGGTATAATGCTGTGATTCCAGCCATATGAAAGCCTGTGTAACTGCCATCACCTCCATCGTCATGCTGCTCGTGGTCATAGAGTGGGCACCACTGGATTCTTGAACGGTTCGGCCCGCTGAACGGGCTGTAAATGCCCACAGCACTTCTCTGCTGCTTTACAACAGATCCATCTGTATAGATGAGCACTTCGGGGCTATCTGAGTGATCATAGATGAGCGCGTTAACCTCTGCATTGACAGCGGCAGGGTTCTGCTCTCTGCACCGTCTGTCGAGTGTGATAATGCAGGAGAAGGTACACTTAAAAGCTGGAGGCACCGGCACCCATTCCTTGCCGGGGTTGATACTGGTAAGACTGCAGACCTGTCCGACGACATGTTCCGCCCGACCCATCCATGATTTGCCCCTCTTTAGCCTGTCACCCTTTTCTCTGAATACAGCGTCATGCAGAGGGTGCTGCTCATCTGCACTTATTTTTAAGTATGCACGAGCTCTCCAGATCTTGATCCTGTGTTCCATTGTCGGGAAGTCAAGGAGGTATCTCATTGCTACACAGCTGGTGTCTCTCGTGCAGCCCAAAATGATGCGCATGGCTTCGTTTTGTACCTTTTCAAGTCTTCCAATCTGTGTAGGGCTGACAGTGAGGATGGCCAGGGCATACTCGATGCGTGAAAACACAAGTCCTTGGAACAGAAGTAATAGCAGTCTTTGCTCGATATTGGCAGTCGCCATGACTCTCATTGCTGCCAAACCTTTATGGCAGTGAAACCAGGACAACTTACTCACACCAAGAGAAACGTTTAAACAGCTTTCATATGCGGTGTCTGCGAAGAATTCTTGGTATTAAGTGGCAAGACAAAATCACAAATACTGTAGCATTGGAAAGATCAGGTTGTGTGACGGTGTATTCCATGCTCAGTCTTCGTAGTCTTAGATGGATAGGACATGTTAGGAGGATGGATGATGGTAGAATACCAAAGGACATCTTTTTTTGGTGACTTAAAGATGGGTAAGAGATCTCAGGGTCGGCCTCTACTACGATACAAAGATGTGTGTAAGCGGGACATGACTGATACAGGCACTGATAATGCACATTGGGAGCAAGTCGCCGCTGAACGTGTTGCATGGAGGGCAAACATCAGAAATGGAATAAAGACAAAGGAGAAAATTATTGCAGATAAGTAACACACCGAGCGTGTGAGACGTAAGATGGTGCATGCTGGTTTAAATGACCACATGTTCACATGCACCCACTGTGAACGAACATTTACAGCGCGTATTGGCCTTATCAATCACATTCGCTACCGCCATGGGTAAATGTTATTATGCCTTTTTGAAGCACAAACTGTTATGTTGTTTGTCCATCAACGATGATGATGACCATTCATTTCATCCAGTGGGGTTGGGACGCAGAGGTGTTTCCAAGGCACCAGGGCCGGGTTATATACTGGCCAAGACCTATTGACGCGTCCTCGCCGAGCGTCCAGGGCAACAGGTCCCTTCGGGGTCCTGGCTGAAGTCAATAGGATCGCCGATTCCTCCGAAGTCGGAGAGTGTCTGCCTGTATGGCGAGGAACCACCAGTCTGCACACCAATAAGCCAGACATGGGACAACGGATACTCACGCAAACCTCAGGTCCTGTATGACATCACACTGATGTTGGACAATAGGATGCCTTCATCCGACATACAGGACTTTGCGTTGGAGCTCAAGCCAACGAACACAAGCAAGCAAGCATCCAGTGGGGTTGAAGGTATGGAGCCGTGGGTTCTAAGATGGCTGATAAGGCCTATTTTGGCTCGAAATGTTCTTTGACAATGTGGGCAAAGAATTCTTGACGTTTCTGGATGAGGATTTCCTGCAGTGGTTTTTCTGTCCTGCCTTTTCTTCACAGCTCTTGCAGTCCTGGTTGCCTCACATATGACTGCACCCTTGCGTAATGATGCACGCCACGAATTCCGGTCTCTGGCTGCAGCCTCCCAGGTGTCATGATGAATTTCAAAATCATTCAGTGAGATTTTCAGTGTCTTTAAAGCATTTCCTCTGGCCACCTTGGGAGCATTTACCACAACGCAGTTCGCTGTAAAAAATTCGTTTAGGGAGCCTGTGATCTGGCATGCGAGTCAAGGACCAGCCCAGCGAATCTGATTCTTCATCAGTAGAGTGTGAATAATGGGCGCTCTTTCTAGGACTTCAGTGTCTGGAATCTTGTCTTGCCATTTAATCTTCAGTAGCTTCCTTAGGCAGACTGTGTGGAAGTGGTTTAATTTCCCAGCGTGTCGCTGATAAACAGTCCAGGTTTCACAAGCATATAGCAGTGTGGATAATACAACTGCTTTGTAGACCTTTAGCTTTGTTTTGCAGGCTTATTCCAGTTCTGTCCCGTACATTCTTGTACAGGTCTGCCAAAGGCCGCACTGGCCTTGGAGATTCTTGCATTCACTTCG